>OY728136.1:1903234199-1903834199 GCA_963277665.1 Viscum album
AATGATACCTTTATATTAATGGATATGATTAATTGAGTATTCTAATATTTCATGATGGTTTTTTTGTAGTATTTATCATTAAGTTATTTGTATAATTTAAAAGATATAAACAGAATAAAATACATTAAATAATCGTTATTATAAAAATAATAGGGAATTAGTTCTATGGGAAATTTTCAAATTTAGTATGTGTGAATTCTTGATTTATGAAGATTCTTTTTTAGGCCATATTGTCTGAATGGATGGAATATCTGTTTTTCCTCTAATAAAAAAATTAGTTAAAGAATATTTGATAATGATGAACATTGTTGAGGTGCAATTTTTATTTGTATTTGTAGGTTATTAACAACACGTTTTTCAAAAGTTTGGCTAATTATCTATCCCATTAACAAATTTTACATGAAAATGGGTTATTTTTATATGGTTAGAAAAATATAATGATGTTTTTGAATTATTAAATATAAAATTGTTCAATGCATTGTTATTGATACTACGATCAAGAATGGATGGTTTTGTGATATACAGTGATCAATCAGAGAAACTCCATGGACGAATAATTATAGAAAATTATATATTTTGTTTTTTATATAACAAGATAGTCAAAGATATATGAAAATATTTATTGATCCCATGATCTTATGTTAGAAGCAGTAATATTTTCTTTGACGATATAAATTAATTATATCTATGATAAAATATGTGAGATATATACATATAAAAAATAAATATTTTCATAAAAATATATCAACATGAGATAAATGATATTGAAATAGCTATATAAGTTTTATGATTCCTCAATACACTACTATCCTGGGATGGAAAATAAGTTGTTTAATGAATTGAGTAGGAAATATCATCCATCCCTAACAAAAACGACTATTGAAAATGATCATATATTCATGAATTTATTAAATTTATATATAGTAATCATTATAGAAAAGAAAAAATCACTACGTATATATGTAATCTTTAAACCATCGATATTGGGGAACAAAAATGGTTTTATATTTATAAAAAATGCATAATGAAATAAATGCCCTGAATAATTGGCATATAAATGTCTTTTATAAAGATAATGTGATGTAATTAATAAAGAGGCTATAATTTTTTATAAATAATTAATATTAATTTGTATTAATTGATCAAACCCATATATCATATTTTTATATACACCTTACTAGCATTAAGATGTATTGGGATTTAAGAGAGAACTTTCTATCAAAAAATATGTAGTGGGAAATTTCTGACTATATATCAAGATTACTGGTTTTTCAATAGGTAAATTAAAATATAAAATAAATTAATGGATCCATGAATAATATTTTTATTCCTATATGAAACTATGATGATATTATTACGGACTTTCTCATTATATTTACATAGAATTCTAAAATAAATGATTATCTATGGGTTATTTTCAATCACCCTATCATGTCTAGAAATATCTCCACTACAAGAAGGATTTACCTCTTGAGTATATTTAATCACTATACAGTAATGAATTTTTCATACTTTATGGTTAAAAAAATTATTTTCCAGATCATGACAATTTATTTACATAAAAAGTATGGAAAATTCAATATAAGTCTCTCGACACTAATCAATATTTTGGAACTAATTATCATACTTAGATTAGAAGATTACTTGAATGGACTATTATAACATGAGAAGAAATTCTACCTCTTATGATTCATTACATGAGAAAATATTATGTACATAAATTTATTGGGATAAATTTGGTGAAAGGAATATGTTAGGCATAAACTTATTGGGGAGGCAATGGTGAAGGTGAGAACTATTCAGATCCATTTCAAGGTATCTCAAATAAGACAGAAGTACTATGTTAATAACTAATGTGAGGTTTTTTAATTTCATGTAGGGGACCATATTTCCATAAAGGTTGATTATTGGAAGGGAGTTATAATATTTGGAATGAAATGGAAACTAAATCCCATGTATATCATGCCTTTTGAGATTTTGGAAATAATTTCAGTTTAGAAATACCATTTTCCAATTCTTCCCAACCTATCTAAAGTTCACTTTGTGTTTAATATATCCTTAATGATAAAATATATTCTGGAAAAAACTCATGTAATCACATTTGAATAAATATAATTAGATCCTTATCTATCCCATTACTAATAACCCATCCACATTCTTAACACTATAGAAGAAGAGTTACAGAATCAGATGTCTTAATGGGTGAAGCTGCATTACAGTAATCATAATCTAATAAAGTAAATTTTTGAACCATGAGATGTTATGGTGAATAAATTCCCACAATTTTATATTATTATATATTGTATACATTTTTAGAATGTAATTTTTTAAGTGCAGAAGAATATAACACTCATTCTTCAATTATAATAAGTATATATTTCATTACAAAGAAACAGCAACATGATATACATGGATTAATTTGAGAAAGTGACTGAAACATAAATTCCAAAATTTTATAATATGAATAAGATGAAATTATTTTCATTTTTTAATAAAATATGTCAAAAATAACTTAGTTTTATTTTTTGAGATTTTTCAAAAATAGTTTATTTTTTGGTGAATGGTGAAAAATAAGAATTTTACAAATACTTCATCTTTTATGAAATTATAATGATATAAATAATATTTGAAACTTTATTAAGACATTTTATAGACCAAATAAAAAAATTAATTAGTATATTTCTTTTAATAATATAATTTTATACTTATAAATATATTTTGGAAATTTTTGAAATCAATGTTAGGTATTTATTCAAATAAAAACAATTTTTGAAAATTCTATCTGAATAAAGTACTCACAAGTTTACTTTCAATAATAAATTGGTTTAAAATTTTAATAATACTTATTTTGATTAAAATAATTAAATTAATTATATGGAAATCAACATTATAATTAATTTTTTTGTAAATTTTTTTTATAATTATAAACATTATATTTCTAAAAACAGATTTCATTGTGTTTTGTGAAATTATATTAATTATTTTTACAAATTTCTAAAATTGAGTCCTGTAAAATTGATTCTATATTTGTAATAATCATTTTTAATATTAGGTAAAATATTAAACATAATTCTTTTATAATTAATAGTGACCAGGGTAAATTTTTATCACCATAGTTAATGGTAGTTAATTGAGTTCAAATAAAGGTATAAGGCCTTAATATAACATATAAAACATAACAATATTTGTTATTTTTATATTAACCTTACCCTTATCATATTATAATATATAACAATTCAAATCTACTTTACTTGATAAATACAAATATTATATAATAATGTTTCAAGTATTTGTAATTTTTCCACCCCCTACACTTAAATAGGGGAACCTCTTCCTCTAAATCCATCACACATGTCGATTAACATATATAAAAAATGACCATACCAAATAAAATTACAACATAATTTTATATGATCTATATGTTCTTGTCACACTAAACTACTACTTCAAGAATTCTAAAGGATTAAGCCAAAAGAGACTACTCAAGGAAGAAGTAAATATTCTTATTGGTATTTTTCAAGTTCCCTTCCTATTAAACCAATTCAAAATATTCCATACTCATATTATGATAATAAAATAATTATATTTACTATTCTTATATATTTTTATGTTAATTTTTCATCCCTTTTTTATCTCATTTATATCCTTTCAAAAATGAAAACATCGCTCGTGAAAATGTATGAACGACTTTCTGTACATAGTGTTAAAATTTGTTTCTAATTATCACATCGCTTAGATGGTTCTAAATATTTTATAAATGATTATATAGTATTTATGACATAATTATTATTTTTTAAATATAATTTTTCATATATATCCATAACCTACTATTCATTTTAAATTGATAATGTCACTCGTGTGTACGTGTGGACTACCACCTCTATGAACTCATGTGGTTATTTTTTCTATTACCAATTTGCAAGGATAGTTATAAAATTATAAAAAATTAGAAAAAATAGTATTAATGAAATTTTAATAATTTTCAATATGGATTAACCATTTCATAACATCTTTAACCTTATACAAAGGTAATTTTGAAGAAATTGACCAAACAACCTTATGTGGCCAATGTAATAATTAATTATTCATTAATTTCATGTCAAATGATTTTAAAAGGGACTTTAAATAGTATATATATATATATATGTAAAATTTTTAATCAAGTATTTGATATATTAAAACTGATTATTGAAGAGGATACAGTGCATCCGACCAAGAAGGAATCCAAGGTGAGCAATTTTTTAATCTCAATTCTATAAAAATGAGACATATTTTATATTATGTACCTAATTTATTTTATAAGGTACACATACAACCTATTATAAATATTATATAATCAATTCCTAATTAATAGTCGTATTAAATTTTTTGATTCTATTTTTAAATTTTATGTGGTTTTTGTCTAATTTTTTTAAAGTTCTTAAGATTTATTTTACAATCTAAATCTTATTCAGGATTTTTCATGTTTAAATTTATGTTGGAATAAATATATATTACTTATATTATTAGACCTCATATATTTTCTTCTCATTTATTTATTTCATTCCTTTACATATTTTTCTCCATGCTTTTTCTATCCTTTATATTCAATGACTGAATGAATCTTTTAATGAAAAACCGAACCTATTTCAACTTTTAGGTCATAAATATTTTTTCATCCATATCTAAATTTTTCAAGGAAGATTTAGACTACTTTTAAATTAATAATATAGTTAATTTAATATTATGATGACTGTATATACAATTTTTAGAAAGGGGTCATTTAAAAATTTTCTAAATAATTCATATTTAGATTTTTCCAAATGTATGGATGGAAGTTTATTTTAGATCACATAGAATAAAATGATTTTCCCACCTCCATAAAAAATATTCAATAAAAATCACTCGGTAATGTTTCTTATTTTTTTGTAAAAAATATTTTTTCTATTATTTAATGATTTTTTAGTTTTTATATTAAAATAAAATGTGTTATTTTGTAAAATGAATGAAAGAATTTATTAAGTTATTTATAACATAATTTTTATGAACCATTATAGATTTATTAAGAATATTTCATTTGCATTATTAATTGAATTTCTTCAATAGAAAAAAACAATTTAGAAAAAATTTATATTCCTCCATCACCCATTACTGGTATATGGATTACACATTTTTTAAATATAATTCAATTTCTTTTGATCATGTTTTATATCACTCTAAATTAATCATTTTACATTATTTTTATCATTCATATCCATATTTTCTGTATAATGGATGTATTCATTTTCATATCTACTACTTTGATTTCATATTAATAATATATCATTTCAATATATAGTGTTAGTTTACAGAAGTTTAAAATATTTCTATAGTTGTGGTACAAAAATGTCACTATAATATATAGGCACTATTTTAATGGGCCATAACTTCTGTTAGTTGGGAAAAAAATTATATAGACATAGCTCTAATGGGTTATTTTAATAGTTTCCATCCTTGAAAAATCACATATATGCCTGGTTTTTTAAACTATGGAAATAGCCCTCCTAGTTTTCCACCATGGTAATATGGCTATAACCATAGTTTAAACTGTGGCTATAAGGTCTTTTTAATATCATGGAAAAATATTTCTATAGACCTTGTAAATCATGGCTATATGTGTAAAATACATTGATTTCAGTGGAATTCAATCTCCATACCTCTGATACATGTTACCAAACACCTTAAAACTATACCACATAAACTTATCAATTGTGTGTGTGTATATATATATATATTATTTATAAATTTAAAAATTATGGAAATAGGAAGAATAATCATGGAAATATGTTTTCCTGCCAAATTCCCATGTGAAAATTTTTCCCTGCACTTATGCGAGAAACCTATTTCCATGGTTCTATGAAAAATATGGATATAGCCTTTAGAAAAACAACCTATAGCCATATTATAGTCAAACTATGGATATAAGGGGAGTATATACCCATGGTTCTATGAATATCATGGTTGTATCTTTCAAAAAAACAACATATGGCTATAGTTAAAGGAAAACTACCGCTATAGTTTTCAGGAAACAATCTATAGGCACAGTTTTTGGAAACCCATGACTATAGACTTCAATAAAAATACTTATATCCATGGTTCCATGAAAATAATGGCTATAAGTATAGTCTATATCAATGGTTTCAGACAATCCTGGATGTATCCTTTGAAAAAAATTACCTATATACATGGTTTAAGAAATTTGCCACTACAGTTTCAAGCTATATTCCTGGATCAATAGAACATGTTTCTATATCATTAATATAAATGCCTATAGTCACAGTTTCGTAAAACTAAGACAATATCCTATTTTTCTATTATTGTGATGGAATATTATTTATAAATTTCTTTCATTTACTACATAAATATTGATGTTTCATATTATTGATTCAATACATATATTTATTTATTTATAGGTCATATTTATTAAAAATTATAAGGATTATTCAATGTATGTGCAATTCATTGTATACTTGTAACCGATGGGTGGGGACTTGTTATAGATATCCCCTTGACGCATCAAAAAGTCTCCCGAGATAAATAGTTATCTAAATTAGTCAGTTATATTGTGTATAAATTTAAATTTATTGAAATCCCTTCACACAAGGACATGATGGTAAGGTTCATGATTCCTTGAATTGTGGAATTAACATTAACATCATAATATCTATGATTATGAGTTTAATTCCTTAATATTTTAGTTATTATAATCCACGTTATTTTTCTATTGATATTTTCTATGGATACATTTTTATGATCATGGTTTTGAAGCTCGTGTTTTCATTATATGTATTGATATTCACTCTATAATATTTTTTATGACTTATCTACTAATAATAGTATCTATTGTTTGGTTTCCATCACTAATAATATGAAATCAATCTGTATTATTTTCTTCATTTCCATAAGATATGAAATTGGATATTTGAATGATCTTCAATTATGAAAGATGGTTTTCCATGCTATATTTTATTTTTCCTAGGTAATGTTGAAATAATGTATGTATCAGTCTCCCAAGACTTCTAAATTAATAAATACTTTATTTGGTGATCCCTATTATCTTATATGGATGTAATAAAGTGAACATTAGCTTAGGTTTACTGGTGTTGAGTGTATCACAAATCCTGTTTAAAATTAAATATGGATATATTATTCACAAATTATCAAAACAAATCTAATAATAAAAATCTTATGAAAAAAATTGTGATAATGAAAGTTAAATAAACCATAAATCGATGATTCAAAATCTACATTATAAATAATGATCAGTCCACAAGCCTCAAATTTCATAACATATATTAAATAAGATAAAATTATACTTAATAATTTTTTAATTCATTAATGTTTCACTAAAATATTTTTAAATCACTATTGGTGTGTCCCTATACTTTTAAACAAATTGATTTTATTATATATTATTTTAAAATATTTTTAGTAATTATATTAGTTGGGTATCATAAGGTGGTCTAGAAGTAATTTTTTGTATCAATATATGTCTATTATGGCTATAAGGTTATGGAGTATCCTGACCATGGTTGGGTTAGACCAGAGGGTTTATATTTCAATCACCCAATGTTTCTATAACCTTTTATAAATAAAAATAATGTCTCATTACAAATGGGAAAATATTTGTATTTTCCCTTATTTTCAATATGGTGGAAAAGAATTATAGAGGGTGAAATGTATTTTTTAATAAATATATGCTACACTAATAATTACATCAATAAGTGGGGTTCCCTCTGATTAATTCGGGCTAGTTGTAGCTGGACACATGTTGCAAGACCGCATGTCTATTGTTTTTCTATTTTAATTCTTTTAATCATCTTGGACTTTTCATTTATCCTAATTTCGTTCAAAACTTTTTTTTATACATTCAGGGAAATTCAAATTACATTTTTAGAACAATAAGTAGCATTAAATCCATATTTCTCCATCTATTAAATGTTTACCAAATTTAATTACTATTCTGACTTAAAAGTTTTCACAACATCCTCGATACTAATAATAGATCATAGTGCAATATAGAAACATGGAATCTGAGAATTTTTTAATTATCTGATTGAAATTATTAGGAAAATTCATATTTTTCAGGTATGTTACCAATTAATCATATGGATCACATCAAATCAAATTTAATGGTGATGAATAAAAATGAAATGGTACCTCAAGGAATAACGCGGTCCTACCATTTTCTACTAAACACTGGACTATTATAGCTTAATGAATAAAATTTGGAATATCTCTAGATCATATTCACATGAAACAAGACTCTTTATTCACTACTTCTATAATTTCATGTGCTATAATTGGAAATCTATGTTCCTTATGATGATTGTGTATTCATGGGAAGAACACAAATGTGATCTGATAAGGAAGGATCAATTCGATCTTATTACTCATTCTCATTTCTCAATCTAAAAAATAATTGAATGAGTATGAGAAGATAAATTCATGAAAAATATACTGGTAACTATTCAGGGATCTAAAAAAATCATAAATAACTAATATTACATTTATAAAAATTTCATTTAACCCCTATATGAAACTTAATATTTATTTGAAACATTGTATCATATATGACATATTTAAAGCATCTTAAATGTCATCAAATTTTACAACGCAGACATAACACTATAATAATCATTAGAGTGACATATGATTCATTTAATTGACTCATTACTCTTGAATAAGATTAAAAAAACATAAATAATTAATATTAATTCCAAAAAAAAATTCCCGTATTCACTTTGTATACTTAAATAAATAAGGAATAGATATATAAATAAATTCAATTATAATTTTTTCTAAACATTAAAAATATATATTAAAATTTAATTATTAATTTACTTATGATCATTCACACTCTGACCTTCACCAACCTATACATGTGGGGGCCACTACATCCTCAACTCTAATTCATTTTAATTAATGTAATATATTAATACATTTTTTCGAAACTATTGGCTATTATCTCTATAGAAATCAGACATACTCACATTCCAAGATAAGTATCTAAAAACACATTATATACCATAAAGATTTAAAAAGAATCCATTGCTATAAAATCATCTTCTAAATACATATTTTATAACATAATCTCCAAACATTTTTTGTATCTTATAATATTTGATGCATACTTTCTATCATTGTCCATTAATATTTTATTTATCATTATTTGACTATTTTGGATGGAATTTTCATCATAATTTATGACAATAGATTTTTTCATGAAACTACCTTGCCAATAAAATTTCCAAAGAAATATTATTACTTTAATTATAATCAATAATACATTTCATAATTATTCACTCAATTTCCAACCACCAATAGAATACATGACACATCATACCTCACCACTAATATTAAATTTCATGGTTTTATCATGTATCAGAGTGCATGATCAAATGATATGAATTGACAATGTTATCTAGTCAATATCCAATTCATATGTTCATATATAGAGACATCCAATAACACCCAAAATATGTGGTGTTCCTATTGGAGGCTTAGTTTTCAGGATATCCTATACTTGATATCAACAAGTGAGATATTCTTGAGAATTAGTATTAATGATTATATTCCCTTATAACCTAATAGTAAGATTTCGCCTATGTCCAATAATTATTATGTATATAAAACCAAACCCAAACGTTTATGATTACAGTGATAGTATATCAAAATTCACAATTTAAATGAGAACTTATATAATCATTTAATATGAAAAATTATACAAGGATATTAATTGTAAATATTGTAAACTATAGTAATAACACTATTATATTAAGAACAAATAATGCATAATTATTTCAATACATGATATGGTAATAAAAATTTAATACTCTATTTGGGTCCAAAGAACCCTCTATCACAATAATGATGAACAAAACCCCTCTGAGTTAGGGTATCAAATTGAGGCACGGGTTAGGGGCCTAGATTCATGGAAGCATGTAGTAGGATATTGATTGTGAGCTCCCTTATTATTATTATATTACGAAATCATTGGTATATATATTATATAAATACAATATTATTTTTTATCAGTAATCAGGTTATTTATGGATATCTTTGTATGAAATAAATTATGGACATTAGTAGGATTATTTTCAATGTGTGCTGTCATATTTAGTTTTTACTAAACATTATATATTAATGATTCACATAGACACTACTAGTTTATGGGAGTTGGATCACATCTTAATATGACTATACTAACTACTATTACACATTATTTCCTTCATACCTATGCATTTTATATTCTAGTGTTCATGAAAATCCACAGGCACATCCGATGGAAAATTTTGGATATTGACGATTGATTGGTGGTATGATAATATATAGATTAAATTATTCATTTGAGTATCAAAATTGGTTTCATCCATATTCAATTTGACATTTCAATTCATTTTTATGAGTTATGTTTTCTGATGGGTTTCATAGGACATCATTATACCCATATACAATGAATGAAACTCAAAACTCGTGATAATATTGACAAGGAGTTTAATAAATAATATGAAATAGAAAACAATAAAGCAATAATATATTAATATTAATTCTTTTAATCTTCATTATTAATATGTTTTATCATGTTCTCTCAGCATTAATAAATGGGTTCTTTCCTACAGTGGTATCCACCACCCTCTAGAATCATCAAACACTTCATAAAAATCTATTATGCACAACAATGTGATAAAATATCATCCTAAAAAGTAAATAAATATAAGGGAATTAAATATATTTTCATTAAATAAATAATTAACACAAGGATATCTTATGAGGTCCAAGAATATTTATTTTATATTCCCTATTATTGAATCAAATATCCCCAAGGAGTTTTAAAATTTAACATATTATAAAAGTTATAACCCCCTTAGATTCCTAATCATTAAGGTATATAATTGTTAACCAACATTATCATTTAAAAATTTATATAAACATTATCAAATTAAACGATACAACAAACGAAATTTGATAATACACTTGGTATGCTTTATTCAATTATATCACATATTCTTTAACAAGATCACTATAATGTTGTATAGATAACCATAAGAAGATTTAAACAGCATCAAAGAGTTTTTTAACACATAATGGTATAATATTTGGTTTATATTAATAAACAAATATCTCACTTCCAAATAATCCTCATAGACTACATTTAAAATTCCATAACTCATTATGGATCTAAAAAACTCTTTTAGACAAGATTATCATAATCTATATCAAATTATGGATATACAATTTGTACATAAATTAATACATAATCCAAGATATTATATGTAACCATATAGTCTTTTAAATAATTTTAAAAAATTATGTATCCCCAAATTTAAAATTGTAATAAAATATAAGACTCTAGAAAACTGATATTGTTACTCAATATATAAAAGGCTCTTGCATAATCTTCATCAAACACACTCATAAATATATATGATCATGTGATATTGAAGATATATCTTTATATATCATATATATATTTATATAATCTCTTTATATAATACATAATGTGGCCACTATATATGTAACCTGTCAATATATTATATATCATCCCGTATATTTGTTATTCTCAGAAATATACAATATAATTTGAATAAATTCATCATATTTCAGTAATCTATGTAGTGGAGAAAATAAAATGTTACACGGCTTAGAATGTTCATAAATTTCATTAGTATAATTGAATCATGGGCCTATATGTCATACTTTTTATAAAAGAGAAAAAATTGTACCTTACTTAAACTCAAATTATGAGATGATCATTGATTCAACACCATAATTTAATAAACGTATATTAATATTTTTTTTAGTTTATTTAATAATTTATTTCTAAAAAAATTTAAACATTCAATTTTTTTAAATAATTGAATCATTACAAACACATAACCAAACTAACTAGATTCATCAATAAATGTTGTAAAATATATATACCAACCACCTACTTGACTGCTCAGGATTCCACATACATCACTATGTTTATGATCTAATAGTCTAGTTTCCCTCTCAACATTTATATTGAACAGTTCCTTGATTATTTTCTTAAAAAATAATATTTTACTTCATAAAATTATTCATAACTAAATTATTTGAAAAAATATTCTCTATGGGCTCTTATAATGAGTTTCGCATTTATATTCTTAAGATGAAAATTGAAAAGATAAGTGGTGATTGAATACACTTTTTCCCTATTATCTTGTATGATATATGATAGACTATCTGTGTATAAAAAATATAAACCATTCACCATACTCCCAGTATAATAAAACATTTTATTCATATATATATATATATACACACACTTGTTCTTAATAATGAATTAAAATCTTATCTTGTCTGGCAATATTTAGAAATTAAATTTCTATTTATTTCTATAATATAGTAGCAATATTATAATTCTAGAACCAATATTCAAAGTAGAATTAGATTATATTTTTCTTCAAAAAATGTATAAAATTTTTCCTTATTAACAATATGTAGATCTACTTCACCTTTTATATATTATTTACTATTATTAATTATTTATATATAAACAAAAGTATTTGATACAAGCCTGGTATTCAATAATAATTATTCATAATTAGAGAAATTGATTTCTATGAAATTTAAATACATATAATTATAATGCTTCTCTTTCATAATTCTTCTCAATATTTGATAAAAATATAGATTTATTTTATAGGACACACTTATAAATGATCTCAAAATAATAAACATGTTTCCTAAAGTGATTTGTAATAAATATATAACTAATTTTTACTATTATGTATTATATCATTTCGTCGACAATTTAAATAAAATTAATCCTGATAATGTTTATAACCTCAATGATCATATCCATTTAGTGAGCCAGTATCCATTTTTCTTCATGAATTATCCCATGATGGATTGAAAATCATTTCATGACTATATCTAGTATAAAATCATCTAACTCATATCACAAATGAATTATACATATTTCAATGGATAACTCATTTCCAAATTCATCATGTGAATTAACCTAATTTAATTCCTCTAATCACATAAAATTTAGTGTCACCAAATTAATAAAACTGAAAATCACATAACGATATAGGCAACCGACTATTATGGCCACCTATAATTATCTTTCCTCACATAATATAATTAATAAGAACCAAATAGTTTGGGTCACAAATACTGATTAATCAAGTTCTTGACAAGTGTTTTCTTTAAAATAAATTGATAATTTCATATTTTATGAAATTTTTTAGTCTCACTATTTTCATATATATCAAATATATATCATTCATAGATTTTTAATCCTATAAAATCATTATATTTCTGGAAATCCCAAAATATATGAAATCTTCCATATATTTAGTTGTGGAATCCATATTCCTTCCAACAAAACAAATATGTTCAGAATATATTAATATGTAACACTTTACACAACTTAAATTTTATTGTATTAAACCCTAAATGTAATCTAAATATATCTACACATATCCAAATGTATCCATTGTATAAGGTACATGAAACATTTTTAAGTAATATTTTATATTCATATAAAAATAAAATCATTAAAATAGTAATCATAAATTGATGGTATTCAACCCACACTATTCTATTCAAATAGTAATCCGCTGTAAAAATGGGTACACATACCAAAATTACCTCTACCCATAGTTTGTTACCATGAAGAAACATTAGTTCCCACATAATTCTACCACATAAAATGTTTAAAATATAATTAACCTCAAAATATAATCTCATAATATTATTAGAACCCTAATTCAAGGTATAATTAAACTAATTCTTCTAATTTTATAACTAAAATTTCATTAAATTCAGGAAAAAATGTGAAAATTAGTTCAAACAATATAAATTAAAGAATCAAATATTTATAATATAAATATTTTCTGTGACAAAATATTTAAAAAGTTTTTTCATAAATAAGTGAACAATTTAATTATTTATCATTTCATACAACATCTGTAGACAATTATAATAACTAAAAACAGTTTTTGATGTCTATAAATTCACATGGTTTCAGTGTTGGTTTAAAGGGATCGTTCCATCAATTTTTTTTAGAAAACACAATTTTAATAGTTCCCTAGAAGATGATGTCTACCCACTATGACATGGTAGAATAGTTCATATTTATAAGGATCAAAAAACGTGAAATAATTAGTATAAACCATCATAAACCTCTAATCTGAATAGAAATCATGCATGAATCCAATAGAAAGTTTAAATAGAGATTAAAAAAATTATTACCATTCAACAACTAATTCCACTTGAAATATCTCTAATAATATGTTTAAAGAAGTTCCCTATGTGGTATCCAATGGAATCCCCCACCCATGGTGTATCTATGGGATGATCTGAATCATCTTGTGCTCAATTGAGATTCTACTTCATCCATGGATTGTTTCACCTCCCTTTGAAAAAGTCAGGATTGGAAATAGAGATTCAAGGTAGATAGATATTCCCCAAGATAATTGATTAATATTTTCACACCAATGGTATGGTGACTATCTCATCTTTACCGGTATCAATATAGTCTCTATCTTTATGAATAATTTAATATAATGTTATGAAATGTTTGATTAAAACCATTAAGTATAAATGTTGAATATATTGGCTAAATTAATTCAATAAACATTTCATGATATGAAATTTTTAATGATAGAAAATTTTCAATTGAGGCCAAAAATATACTACCAACATTAATCTTACTTTATCAATCAGAATCTTCTAAGTAAGTCATACATTATAATTCCTGAAATATTCCATATGCATGTCATACTAAATTATTGGCTTAGGAAGACACATGTTATCACTATAAATTTTTTTATTATATTAAATTCAAGGAAAATGGTATACCTTATGTAAGAACCTAAACCTTCTTTTCAGGTTTTTTTTCCATTTCTGTTTGTTTTTTAGAAAAAGATGAAATTATAGAAATTTACAAAGTAAACATCGTGTACTTTATGAGTACACGACATGTACTTCCTTGTCATAGTAGGACATGTGCTGGTCGTGTAGTAGCCACAAACATGGCCGTGTGGGAGTGACTTGGAGGCCGCCTAATGCGGAGTACGAAAACAAGAAGCACACGTATTGTGCTCCAAAATTACATACCGTGTATTTTGTTTTTTCATTAAAATCAATGGGGTCACATCTAACAAACAGAAAACACATCTTCTAGGTCTCATTCATCTAAGAGAGTCTGTACGGCTGTAGATATTTGACGATCCCCCAAGCCTCCAACCGTCCTCCAATTCGAACATCGTTGATTGTGTTGGAATCAAATTGGTGAGTTCTCTCTTCTCCTAGAGCATCATCTTCTTATTCCTCTTCTTTTCCATGTTATCGTGGGTTGAATGTTTTATAAATTTTCATAGATCTATGAAGTTCTAAGGAGATTTAAGCTTCAAGGTTCAAGTATATTTATCTCCAAACCTTGAGGTAGGTGGTTTTTTCCTTTTTTTCGATGTCCTTGAGTATAATGTAAAAATTCCACCAATACCCTTGAACGGGGTATTGCATGTTTACAGTTTTTACCCCTGTTGTTTTCTTGCCATTATTTTATGCCTGTGTAGAGGTAATTTGGATATGAATTGGGTTGATTTAGATGCTTTGGATTTTTTCCCTTTCATGTTCTGTTTACGACCATTTGGTCCTGTTCAGCCTTTGGATGCTTTTCCTGATTCCATGCCTGTTATTGTAGGATAGAGAGTTTGTATTCTAAAATACTTTATATGTTACAGACTATTTACAAAAGTAATTCAGTAGGATTACTTTGGACATATTACACTGCAATGCTCGTTGAACTACACAAGGTCGTGAGAACCTGGTGTAGTAGACTATAAGGGGAATTCACTGGGTGAACTTCCTAAGAGAGTCTCTGAGCACTTATACTATAAGGGGGATTGAACGAGTGATAATACATAGATAGCCTGGAACCACTTTCAGATATAAGGGGAATTTACAGAGTGAGCTTCCTTAGAGAGTCCTTGATTGCTTTAGACTATAAGGGGATTTACCGCGTGAGCTTTCTTAGAGAGTATTTGTTTTTAATCATGAGCTTTTTATACTATAAGGGGAATTGACGGTGAGTAATTCGTTAGAGAGTCTATGAATGACCTAGTCTATAATGGGAATTGACCGAGTGAGCTTCCTCAGAGACTCCTTGACCTTGGGATATAAGGGGAATTGACTGTGTGATCTTTCTCAGAGATTCCTTGACTACCCTAGACTATATAGGGAATAGACTGTGTGAGATTTCTCAGAGAGACTTGCTTTACCTTATACGATACAAGGAATGGACTATATGAGCTTCCTCAGAGAGTCTTGCTTAACCTATGACTATAAGGGGATTGACTATGAGTACTTCCTCAGAGAGTCTTATTATATTCATACAAAGAACCAGAGGGGTTAGACCGAGTGTGCTGCCCAGAGGGTTGGTTGTACTATTTAGGTAGGACCAGAGGGGATGTCCATGAGTAATTCCTAGAAGGTTACCTATTTGAGGTTAAGATGTTTGTTTCAGAGTTGCTTTATTTGAAACTGTGGATTTTTTACTGTTTAGTACATTCTTGTTTACTACTTTCAGTACTTTTAACTGCCATATATTCACTCACTGTTAGGCACAGATATTCGGGTAGCTTACTTCTGATATTTAGTCTCACACCATTTTTGGGTCATGATTTTGGGCCCAAACAAATTATATTGTAGCAGGTATATATAAGGGAATGCTCCCTTCTACTTCAGGTACGTGACTTGCTGTGGAGCTGGAGAGCGTGGGACCAAGCTATGACTTGTGATGCTGAGGAGTTGTTTATCCTTCTTTTTTGTAATTTGGTTTAGCATTGTCTATATTTCTAGTATTGAGACTTCTTTGGCTTCTTTCCTAGTCATATGTATCATGCACCATTTCATATATATATATATGTTCTCTAGTTTATACTTTCAGTCTTCTATTGTTGTTGTTGAATACCATTATTACTCCTTCTGCTCTTATATGTATTTATATACATCCATTATGTACTCTGCCAATGAGGGGATATTTTCCCCACTATCAAACCCAAGTCCCTAGCTGCTAGTCAGCAGCCTCTGTCATTTGGGGAAATGTGCTTGAGGCCATGTGACCAACCGGTTATGGGGCGCCTCTGGGTGGCTTCTGGAACTAGGATGTTATGAAGTGGTATCAGAGTGTTTCTTTTCTCTTGACTTGCTATTTGGAGCCTTATCTAGGGATAGGATGGAATGAGTGTAACACCCTGAGATTTTATGAAAAATATTCTTTTAATTTCATTAATTTCTTGTGTTGTATTCTACACCAAGATTACCTTGCGCTATACGCAACACCGTATTAGCTTGCAGTATACGCAACACTATTCTTGGATCGTGTTACACACAATTTTGATAATAGTTATTCTACGAAACATTGAGTATATATATATATATATATTCAATGTATAAATGAAATATGGTTGGATTCTGTTATACGAAACAATGAAGGATTCTTTCACAACATGCAACCCTGACTTGGATTGCATTACACGCAATCGTGACCTTCCTCGATAGCGTGTGTTGTACGCAATACCGGGTTTTAATAAACAATGATATATTATTATAATATTGTCATGAACTAGCCGTTATGAATATTATTAACTAAATTTTGAATTTTATAACATTATTATTCATCTTACACATTTTCTAGAACATGGTATAAGAACAAAATAAATTTTTCGGGTAAAATAAGTGTTTTTCAAAAAATGCAGTTTTGCCGCCTTTTGATGGTGCACCCACTTTATATCTAGTTTTTTACATGTTTATATGTTCAATTTGAAAAAATAAAATTTTTCTTTTGAATCAGGATATAAAAATTTACATTAGATAAAGTTTTGATATTTTTCCGATAACTTTCATATTTTAATGAATAGTAAAAACACGCTATATTTTAATTAAAAACAACTTTTTTCATCGTAATATCTCATGTGGTTAAATTATAATATTCAGTGTTTTTAAAGTATAAATAGAATATATTTTTACCATTTAATATAATGTATGTCATTAGCATTAATTCTACCTTGAATTCGTAGGATAAATCAATTCAATCTTTTACAATGTTTTAAAGAAAACCCCGTTTTCTTTCGACAACGGGATTAATTTTAATTTAATTTCTGAAACTTTTGTGTATTGAATTTGGAAAATGGATTTCATATTTGGAATCAGTGGATCCAAATTATGTTACTTTTTATTTTTGGGAATTATGAATAGTAACTACGGTAAATTTTATTTACCATAGTTAAAGGTAAATCGGGTAATTAAGGGTAAATATAATATTATAAAATTACCCTAACACATGTCAAAATCCTATTGGATGACTAAAAGTCGACCCATATCACCTAAGGGTCGGATTAGATTCATTTAAAGGACTTTTTCCATGAAAATAATTTAATTATTATTAAAACCAAAGAATGTGACAACATGTCACTTTCTTAAATCTTATAAGTATAATAATTTTAATCTAGTGATAAACTTAATGCAACTTCGAACATGAATCGTCTCCAGAAATCTAATACAATTATATAAATCATAGGACTTTATTTATAATTTTTAGGGATTAAATAGTTATCATTTATTATGACACAAAGATGATGCAGTAATTGTCTTATTAATGAAATATTGACATAATTGATGTTATAAATGCCCAAATAAATGTAATTTGAGACTTTTTATGACTTAAATTAATTTTATTGGTTAATATGACATGTTATTGGTGATATAAGTAACTTGGTTCGAACTTATCATTCTGTTATGAATTTCATAAAAATCATGTACCAAATATTGTCAAAATTGACATAAATTAGTTTTTAAAATCAAATATTATATTATTAATTGTTATTTAATTCCTAAAAACCTAAGGTTCTGCCAAATTATTTAGATAAAGATATATATATTAATAATAAACAACTTTGGGTTATTTTGGCTTGTTATGGTATGTTTATTGACCATATAGTGTAAGAAAACAAAAAGACACGGTAAAAGTTAAATTATTTAACTTAGAGTTAAATCTAATTGATAAGGTTAAAATAACAACCTAAACTTGTCTAAATCCTATTGGATGAGAGTATTTCTACCCATACCCACGTTATCTTCGATATAAGACCCTTTGGAACCATTATAAACCGAATTTGACCTTAATATAAAATAATATTTTGAGATTTTCCTAAGGTGTCCCTCTCCTCCCTTATAAAAGGGCTCCTCCTCCCTCTCTTCCTCACACTAATTTGAGCATTCATGCTCGGAAAACCCATGCCAAAATCTCTTCTCCACTTCCCTAGTATCATCCTAGAGGTCCTGGTAGTCTTCAAAGACCATCCTTAGTTCTTCATGTGGAGGTTAAGAAAAGGCGCGCCAAAAAGAGGTAATATCCATTATCGATCTTTTTCAATTTCATTCTTCTTCAACTTCTTCTTCTTTAGTTGTTTAATGATAAATTAATAACATAAGTATTTATTATATACTGATATGTTATTATAAATATGAAACAACTCTAATTAACCTTCTATCCATCATACAGAAAAAGAAAATCATTGCGCGTGCGTACGTACAGAATACCGTCTCCACGCCGTGGTGTAATCTATTTTCCACCACAACCATAATTGGATGGTTATAATGGTGTAATGAGTAAATATATATGATTATTATAAATTGATAATGATACTAAAATAGTATACATACACTTCAACACAAGTTCACGATCATGAGAACGATATCATCGCTCGTGCGTACGTACGGACTACCGTCTCCACAACGCGATGAGATTCATTCTCCACATTAACCATTCATGAATGATTATAAAGTATATATAATGAATAATAATGAAATATATGACATGTCAAATCTACTAGATTTATGTATATATATATATATGTATGTCATCTACTTACTTCCACTCAAGACAATAAGAAAAGGAAAACATCATTCATTCGTACGTACGGACTACCGTCTCCATGAACGGTGTGTTTCATTTCATTTATCTATCTATTATATATATATATATATATAATAAATATATGTGATATATAAATCATGTTTTATATTCTGGAAGTAAGTAAATCATGATATAAGTAACAATAATGTCAAGAACAACAAGTCCAAACACCTACGATAAATGAAACGATTTTACCCAAAACGCTTCTTGAACATGGAATTTACAAAAGAAAGGGTAATATAAAGTCATAAGTGAACCATATATGATATCATAACAATAAGTATGATTCTGGAATAAGTCAATGACATTATTTAAATCATTATACAAGAGGATTAAGACACTTACGAAGCAAATCGGACCTAAGGTAAGGGAAATATCACAATCTCATTTTTATCCGAGATTGTTTATATTTTGGAATTTACTGGGGTTCATTTTATCATCCACATCCATGTTTCATTAATATGTAATATTTACATCATTATACAATATTTTATATCCAATTTTACCCTTCGGTGACTTTTTAGTAAAATATATGAAAGGAATCTTTTGTCATTTTTCGTACGAGTTAATTTTTGACTTTTCCGACAAAAGTACGAAAATAATGTTTTCTTTTAACTTATACGGGATGAATGGATTTTTAAAACATTATTTCCAAGAAGCTTACTGTACAAGTTTTCAGGTTTATTTTTAATCAACTTCTTTTAGTTTAAAATTGTATGACATGTTAAGAAAGGAAAAATATTTTTGAAGAAGAAATGATATTTTCATCAAGAATGGTGTTCAAGAGTTTTATCAAAATTATTTTCCATATAAGATAATATAGGGTTCTTTTTCTATCCCTATTATTACATGGATTTGATTATGTTGTGATAGAAATATTTTTATGAATTCCTTTATCTTATATGAATTGTTTTATGATGTCACGATGTTTAAGATTCCAATTTTTATTACATGGGTTATGTAATGATTTATGGTTTAGGATTTTGTGGCACACATAAGAATGGTATCATTATGAGATGGGTAGGACCTACATCTCCCTCCAATGCATTGGGTAAAGATTTTATATCTCATGAGATAGACATGGTTGGAACGGTAGGTTATACTAGTTAAGTGAAACAGGACTGAAACAAGGAGTGAACTCAGTTCAGAAATGGACTTTGTCCACTAAGATAGTCTTGGCAATGAGTATTGACTAATAAGAAATGATTCTATATGATTATGTGTGTATGACACAAAGTTTCATTTATTATGTTATGATTATTGGGATTTCATTTCATTAATATGATTTATCCCATGTTATGATATTATGATCTCTTTTGCAGGTTAAGATTTCCAAAATGTTATGTTCTTATGATGATGATGTGATTGATTTTTCTTTTGTTTACCCTTACTGAGCATTTGAGCTCACCCTTTTATGTTTTCTTTTCCCCAGGACATAAAGAAAGGATTTAGGTTTAGGAAAAAAAAGAGAATATCTTTATGGGAGATGTTGAAGATCTTTCACCACGATTAGAAGATTATATTCCGAGTTTCCAAAGACACTAAACTATTACGGTCCTTGTGTGTGTGTTTTTATTATGTGCTATGTATTCCACAAAAGTAATGTAATGTCCATGTACGTCAGGCTTCAGGTCTCTACAGTTGGTATCATAGGAATGGTTTAGTCAACCTTTGGAAACTAGGATGCGAAAACCTTAGTGAGATCCCTAGAGATATTTCTAAGGTATGTCTAGGGATGTACCTAAGGATAAGTATACGTATAGGATATAGTCCTAGAACTACGGTAACGATCTTAGAATTTAACCTAAGATGTTATATATTGAAGTTACTCCCCCTTTATTATGATTTTTGCCTCTAACACTATTCTTTTTGGGTTTTAAAAAATGACTGGAAACAAGATGATTCGCGATAATGGAGGATATTATAGACGTCGGAATGATATTATTCATGAGAAACCAAATGAAATGGGATTTGGAAGTCCATCCATCATTATTATGCTGAATCAGCAATCTCATAATATGATCAATAAACTCAAATTTGGTAAGTTTCCTGACTCAGATAATAAGAGAAAGATGGATTTTCATGATGATCATAGAGGAAAGAAACTTCAATTTCCCCTATGTAAATCATGTGGGAAGGGGCATCAAGGAGAATGTTTCAAAGGAACTAGAAGATTCTTTGGGTGTGGAAAATAAGGACAAAAATCCAGTAAGTGCAAAGGAAAAGTTCAGTTAACACCAGGGATGAGGATAATGGTATTGCTACGACATCAACAATGGTTAAATGTTTTAAATGTGGAATGTATGGGCATTATGCAAACCAATTCCCTAAGGGAATGTCTCATGAAGAGAATCAGTATGGTCGTATGGGTAGTATTTATGTTGATGATGATGAAGAGACTACAAATGATATGTGAGTTGAAAGAATTGTTGAAGCTCAGTCAATGGTTTAAGAAGGTAGTGGAATGATTACATGTTTATCAAGTGTAATGTTGTACAAGTAATCTCATGGTAATATTGAATAAAGAGACATCTAAGGATTGTTACACTGTTGTCTTTCCTTGATTTTTGAAAGTGTATGATTAATGGTACCAGTATCCATTAAAGGATATTCAGATATTTTTGGAATATAGATGATATGCTCATAATGAAGGGATAAGGAGAAAATTAAATGTTTGATAGTATTCATGAGCTCATGACTGATATAAGGAGAAGGTTATGTAATGGATTGAGTATATAGAATTTTTGGATTTTGGTATGTGGAAAGAGTTAACTTTTGACAGCATTCATGTTTTCACTAAGGTTCAATGGGTATTCAATAGAATACATGATTAAGGCCTTTGAATGTTTAGAAATGTGACCAACAAGACATATCTTATGATATATGGGGATCAACGATGGTATTAAATCTCTGGTAATCATTTTCATTATATTATGAGAGTGAACTGAAGTATTATGGATAAGCCTAAAGATTGGAATGGATTATGTTGGACATATGCTAAGTATTGTTTAAGGATAGAATTTTTTTCGAAATTACTGATGGGATTTTATAGTAGTGTAGTTTTAGAAAAAGGACAACCTGCAGGACGGGCGACAGCCCATCGCGTCGGACAAGGCTGTGGGAATCGAACCCACAACCGAAGTGTAACTGGCCTTTATCGCCTACCACTGGCCTACAGGAATTCCCTGTTTAGTAGAAACTAGTTTTATTATATTAAGCAGTATGATATATGAAGTATACGTCCATTTTAGGAACCATATATGATTAATCTCACTATTGATGGACTTATGTATTTTTTGATAACTTTTCTAACCTTTTGTTTGAGACAGATGGAATGACCCATCATTCTATCACATGATCTGTTAACACTTCAAGAATAACAAATTCAACTTCATTTCTTTAATATATGAAGTGGAAATTGTTCAAAGCACGAACAACAGTGAGATTTTACCAAAATCAAGTAAGTGTTTCTTCTAATTCAAATTTTTCAACTTTAGGGAAATGATATTGAAAACCAAAAATGTTGTCCTAGTGATCTTATATCTGATGAATCAGATGGTACCCTAGATCATCACAAATTTATGGCTTTGCGATTGTTGGCTTTTTCCTAGCCATGTTCTCTACCACTCTCCATCAGAACTTGATGGTTAGATTTTTCTTCCATATCCATATTTTCACCTATATTCTCCTACGTGGAAACCCAGTGATGAGTTAATTTGGGTAACCGTTAAATTTCATACTTTAGTTCTTAAAGCCATGTTTTGGTATTCCTTTTTACGATGTGGGTTTCTATTAAACAAACTTTCGAGTAGTAAACCATTTATAACCCCGACGAATTTCGAGGGCGAAATTCATTTTAAGGGGGGTAGAATGTAACACCCCGAGATTTTATGAAAAATATTCTTTTAATTTCATTAAAGTCTTGTGTTGTATTCTACACCAATATTACCTTGTGCTATACGCAACACCGTATTAGCTTGCAGTATACGCAACACTATTCTTGGATCATGTTACACACAATTTTGGTAATAGTTATTCTACGCAACATTGAGTATATATATATATATATTTAATGTATAAATGAAATATGGTTGGTAACTGTTATACGAAACAAAGAAGGATTCTTTCACAACACGCAACCCTGACTTGGCTTGCATTACACGCAATCACGACCTTCCTCGATAGCGTGTGTTGTACGCAATACCGGGTTTTAATAAACAACGATTTATTATTATAATACTATCATGAACTAGCCGTTATGAATAGTATTAACTAAATTTTGAATTTTATAACATTATTATTCATCTTACACATTTTCTAGAACATGGTATAAGAACAAAATAAATTTTTCGGGTAAAATAAGTATTTTTCAAAAAATGCAGTTTTGCCACCTTTTGATGGTGCACCCACTTTAAATCTAGTTTTTGACATGTTTATATGTTCAATTTGAAAAAATAAAATTCTTCTTTTGAATCAGGATATAAAAATTCACATTAGATAAAGTTTTGATATTTTTCCGATAACTTTCATATTTAATGAATAGTAAAAACACGCTATATTTTAATTAAAAACAACTTTTTTCATCGTAATATCATATGTGGATAAATTATAATATTGAATGGTTTTAAAGTATAAATATAATATATTTTTAACATTTAATATAATGTATGTCATTAGCAGTAATTCTACCTTGAATTCGTAGGATAAATCAATTCAATCTTTTGCAATGTTTTAAAGAAAAACCCGTTTTCTTTCGACAACGGGATTAATTTTAATTTAATTTCTACAAATTTTGTGTATTGAATATGGAAAAATGGATTCCATATTTGTAATCAGTGGATCCAAATTATGTTACTTTTTATTTTAGGGAATTATGAATAGTAACTACGGTAAATTTTATTTACCATAGTTAAAGGTAAATCTGGTAATTAAGGGTAAATATAATATTATAAAATTACCCTAACATATGTCAAAATCCTATTGGATGACTAAAAGGCGTCCCATATCGCCTAAGGGTCGGATTAGATTCATTTAAGGGACTTTTTTCCATGAAAATAATTTAATTATTATTAAAACCAAAGAATGTGACAACATGTCACTTTCTTAAATCTTATAAGTATAATAATTTTAATCTAGTGATAAAATTCATGAAACTTCAAACATGAATACTCTCAGGAAATCTAATACAATTATATACATCATAGGAATTTATTTATAATTTTTAGGTATTAAATAATTATCATTTATTATGACACAAAGATGATGCAGTAATTGTCTTATTAATGAAATATTGACATAATTAATGTTATAAATTCCCAAATAAATGTAATTTGAGACTTTTTATGACTTAAATTAATTTTCTAGGTTAATATGACATGTTATTGTTGATATAAGTAACTTGGTTCGAACTTATCATTCTGTTATAAATTTCATAAAAATCATGTACCAAATAGTGTCAAAATTGACATAAATTAGTTTTTAAAAACAAATATTATATTATTAATTTCTATTTAATTCCTAAAAATATAAGGTTCGGCCAAATTATTTAGATAAGTATATATATATTAATAATAAACAACTTGGGGTTCGTTTGGCTTGTTAAGGTAATTTTATTAACCATATAGTGTAAGAAAACAAAAAGACACGATAAAAGTTAAATTATTTAACTTAGAGTTAAATCTAATTGATAAGGTTAAAATAACAACCTAAACTTGTCTAAATACTATTGGATGAGAGGATTTAGACCCATCCCCACTTTAGCTTCGAAATAAGACCCTTTGGAACCATTATAAATCGAATTTGACCTTAATATAAAATAATATTTTGAGATTTTCCTAAGGTGCCCCTCTCCTCCCTTATAAAAGGGCACCTCCTCCCTCTCCTCTTCACACCAATTTGAGAATTCAAGCTCGGAAAAACCCTTCCAAAATCTCGTCTCCACTTCCCTAGTATCATCCTATAGGTCCTGGTATTCTTCAAAGACCATCCTTAGTTCTTTAAGTGGAGGTTATGAAAAGGCGCGTCAAAAAGAGGTAATATCCATTACCGAACTTTTTCAATTTCTTTCTTCTTCAACTTCTTCTTATTTAGTTGTTTCATGATAAAGTAATAACATCAGTATTTCTTATATACTGATATGTTATTATAAATTTGAAACAACTCTAATTAACCTTCTATCCATCCTACGGAAAAAGGAAATCACCGCGCGTGCGTACGTACGGAATACCGTCTGCACGCCGTGGTGTAATCTATTTTCCGCCACCACCTTAATTGGATGGGTATAATGGTGTAATTAGTAACTATATATGATTATTATAAAGTTATAATGATACTGAAATAGTATACATACACTTCAACACAATTTCATGATCATGAGAACGATATCATCGCTCGTGCGTACGTACGGACTACCGTCTCCACGACGCGATGAGATTCATTCTCCACATAAACCATTCATGAATGATTAGAAAGTATATATAATGAATAATAATGAAATATATGACATGTCAAATCTACTGGATTTATGTATATATATATATATGTATGTATTTCATCTACTTACTTCCATTCAAGATAATAAGGAAAGGAAAACAGCGTTCATGCGTACGTACGGACTACCGTCTCCATGAACGGTGTGTTTCATTTAATTTATCTATCTATTATATATATATATATATATACTGAATATATATGATATATAAATCATGTTTTATATTCTGGAAGTAAGTAAATCATGATATAAGTAATAATAATGTCAAGAATAACAAGTCCAAACACCTACGATAAATGAAACGATTTTACCCAAAACGCTTCTTTAACATGGAATTTACAAAAGAACGGGTAATATAAAGTCATAAGTGAACCATATATGATATCATAACAATACGTATGATTCTGGAATAAGTCAATGGAATTATTTAAATCATTATACAGGAGGATTCGGACACTTACGAAGCAAATCGGACCTAAGGTAAGGGAAATATCACAATCTCATTTTTATCCGAGATTGTTTATATTTTGGAATTTACTAGGGTGCATTTTATCATCCACATTCATGTTTCCTCAATATGTAATATTTACATCATTATACAATAGTTTATATCCAATTTTACCATTCGGTGAGTTTTTAGTAAAAGATATGAAAGGAATCTTTTGTCGTTTTTCGTACGAGTTAATTTTTGACTTTTCCGACAAAAGTACGAAAAGAATGTTTTATTTTGACTTATACGGCATGAATGGATTTTTAAAACATTATTTCCAAGAAGCTTACTTTACAAGTTTTCAAGTTTATTTTTAATCAAAATCTTTTAGTTTAAAATTGTATGACATGTTAAGAAAGGAAAAATGTTTTTGAAGTAGAAAGGATATTTTCATCAAGAATGGAGTTCAAGAGTTTTATCAAAATTATTTTCCATATAAGATAATATAGGCTTATGTTTCTATCCCTATTATTACATGGATTTTATTATGTTGTGATGGAAATATTTTTATGAATTCCTTTATCTTATATGAATTGTTTTATGATGTCACAATGTTTAAGATTCCAATTTTTATTACATGGGTTATGTAATGATATATGGTTTATGATTTTGTGGCACACATAAGAATGGTCTCATTTTGAGATGGGTGGGACCTATATCTCCCTCCAATGCATTGGGTAAAGATTTTATATCTCATGAGATAGACATGGCTGGAAAGATAGGTTGTACCGGTTCAGTGAAATAGGACTGAAACGAGGAGTGAACTCGGTTCAGAAATGGACTTTGTACACTAAGATATTATTGGAAATGAGTCTTGACTAATAATAAATGATTCTCTATGATTATGTGTGTATGCCACAAAGTTTCATGTATTAAGTTATGATTATTGTGATTTCATTTCACTAATATGATTTATCCCATGTTATGATATTATGATCTCTTTTGTAGGTTAAGATTTCCAAAATTTTATGTTCTTATGAAAATGATGTGATTGATTTTTCTTTTGATTACCATTACTGAGCATTTGAGCTCACCCTTTTATGATTTCTTTTCCCCAGGACATAAAGAAAGGATTTAGGTTTAGGAAAAAAAATATAAGATCTTTATGGGAGATGTTGAAGATCTTTCACCACGATTAGAAGATTATATTCCGAGTTTCCAAAGACACTAAACTATTACGGTCCTTGTGTGTGTGTTTTTGTTATGTACTATTTATTCCGCAAAAGTAATGTAATGTCCATGTACGTCAGGCTTCGGGTCTCTACAATGGATACTTGGTAATAAGTTGTGCCCAGGAGTAGCAAAATCGTGTACATGTAAAAGCAAATCTACCTCATTTAATTGCAATTTTTATGGTTTTCCAGTTATTATAGTTGATTTCATTTCACCATGAGTGATTCACATGGTTTGTGCTGTTATTTTTGATGTTATTGAGGTTCTAATTCAATTGCAACCTAATTAGATGAGGATATTCCATCTCATGAAATATATAAAAACCTTCTCGAAATCATATGTCATGCATTTTTTCCATTCTGTCTAGGATGAATTATGGATTGCATGTTGTTGTGATAGATGATGTGTAAAATATGCATGTTGTTGTGATAGTTTCCTTGATATAAATACATGTTTTTTGATAGGGTATTGATTTGTGTGGAAATTTTCTTGAATGGATGCCAAACCTTTGTTCTGGAGGTGTTATGGGCCCTCATGGACCGAAAATTGGTGGACTATTGCCTTGTTTTCTATGTTATAATGTCTATATGATGCCAAAAATGGATTCGCAGGAGTATGGGCCCTGGAGAATCAGAATTTGGAACTTTCAATTCTCGTTTCATTGTTTTCTAGGTTTCAGAGTAGTTTCTAAGGCTTACTATCTGGAAAAACCTTGAATACACGCCATGTAATGATAAGAACATCCCATGTGTTCTTCTGTTCAGGAAGAAACTATTTTTCTTAAGTACATGTCGTGTACTTTATATGAATTCCATGTAGTCTCTAAATCATGTCATAGGTCATGTGGACAGAGACACGGGATGGGTAAAAACCTAGAGTGAACACGTCTTGTATCGTCTATACACGTCGTACAGTGTCGACCCCGTGCCCACCCATGTAACCAATAACACAGGTTGGAAGAGTCATGTCTAATACACATCATGTTCCATCTAAAAATGTCGTGTAGTCTGACCCAGGTACCCGGCCGTGTCACGGACAACACGGGTTGGAGTTACCCTTTCATGTACACGTCGTGTGCCATCTAAACACACGGTGTAGTCTGACCCATGTACCCTGTCGTGTCACGAACAACACGGGTTGGTGTTACCCTTTCACGTACACACCGTGTACCATCTATACACACCCTGTAGTCTGACCTCGGTACCCGGTCATGTCATAAACAACACGATCTGGTGTTATCCATTCTCAAGCATGTCGTGTCTGTCTGGAACATGTCATGTAGTGTGAGTCGTGGTTCAGGTCGTGTCCCTAAAAACACGGGCCAAGTGAATCTTTTCTAGTACACGTCGTGTTGTAATTGTACATGCCATGTAGTATTTCCTTAGGAGAGCCATCTGGCTTAACCGTGTAGAAGGACTCTGGAAGGAAAAGAGGACTCAAGTACACCCCATGTTTTAAGACAACAAGTCGTGTGTCTGAGGTTTTAAATGACTAATTTAGGTAGTAGTACACTCCCATGTAAATGACTTCATGGAACACACCATGTTGGAATTGTAAACGTCGTGTAGTCATGTTTTGTAAAACATGAATTCTTTCTTTCTCTTGTTCTCTTCTTACACTCCTTGTCTTCATTCCTTGATAATCTTATTCTAACGTGTGCGCTTGACCTTGTAGAGTCATTCCACCGAGATGTCCTCATTTTGTGCCAGTCTTGGAAATAGTCGTCTTTCCAGACATAGGCGCTAATACATAGTTCTGAGAGGGTTTATAAGCTTCATGAATACATTCAGAGTAGTCGGGATGCATCTTTTGGTAGCCAGTTGTTGTGCTACTATTGTAGGAGAATCGAGAATATGAGGCTATGTTGCCCGAGAGACCCAGTGGAGAGCCGATCTTGTGGCAAGATGGGACACCTTCAGCGCTTTTGTTAGTTCTTCTCACCAACAGCTGGTGACATGGGTTATTCTATGACTCCTTATTCAGGAGAAGCAACATCATATTCTCACCAATCTGGGAACTAGAGTTCTTCCAGCCGTTCGGGCCGAGGTTGAGGTCGTGGTCGTGGCAGCCAGTCACCCGGTTTTCAGCGACATTAGGGTGGATCACCTCAGAGTGGTCAGGAAGGGTCACAGGGTTGTGGTATAGGACAGACTTTTGCAGTGGAGCAGACCCAGCAGGAGAAGGATCTAGGACCTTCTACCATTCAAGGTACGATCTTAGAAGCCTCATTTTTAGCTTCTTCTCTTTTTGATATAGGGGCTTCCTATAGCTTTATATTTGTTGTTTTCGTGGAGAGACTTTGGCTCTAAATCTTTTCTTCTACTGATATCTTGATGTTAGACACTTTGTTGGGGACTAGAAAAGCTAGAGTACGTCAGTGCAGAGAGTTCCCTCTAAAGGTTGGTGGATGTCACATTCTGTGGGACCTCAATGTCCTAGAGATGATAGGATATGATTTCATTCTCGGTTTGGATTGGTTAGTTCCATTCTATTTAGTCGTTGACTATTATCACCTCAGGGTGAGTTTCATATCACTAGAGGGTGGATCTTTTCTTCATATGGGTCAATGGGATGTCCATGCGAGCAGAGCGAGTCCAGAGCATCATGGGTTGGGAGGAGTTATAGCCCAGATTTCTACTCATTATCTGGATGACTAATGGACTTCACAGTTAGACTTTCCTCCAGTGGTGGAGTTTTGAAGAGATTTATTTCTATAGGACTTTTCGAGTTTTCCTCCAGAGCATGAGGTAGACTTTTCTATTGAGCTTGGTCCAGGAGCAGCACCGGTGTCCATTCCTCCTTATAAGATTACATCACCTAAGTTGCATGAACACAAAAGGTAGTTGGAGGATTTGTAGGCAAAGTGTTTCATCTGACCCAGTACTTCTCCTTGGGGTTTGCATGTCTTGCTTGCGAAGAAGGCAGATGGTACCCTTAGGATTTGTGTGGACTATTAGAAGTTGAATTAGTTGATGGTCAAGAACCGATATCCCTTTCTGGGGATTGATGATCTCTTTGATCATCTTAGAGAAGCTGAGGTGTTCTCAAAGATTGACTTGAGGTCCAATTATCCTTAGTTACACATTAGACCATCAGATATACCTCTTACAGCCTTCAGAAGCAGGTATGGTCTATACGAGTATTTGGTTATTCCGTTCAGTCTCCCAAATGCGCCTGCAGTTTTCATGGCACTGATGAACCGAGTGTTCCATCCATACTTGGATTCCTTCGTGGTGATCTTCATGGATGATATCTTGCTTTACTCTCACACTCTACAAAACAACGCTACCCATATTGATATCGTTTTGAGTACGCTGAGTGAGAATCAGATATATGCAATGCTCTCAAAATGCCACTTTTGGATGGATCAGATTCACTTCTTAGGTCATGTTATCTCAGATGGAGGAGTATCAGTAAACCCAGAGAAAGTGAGATCTTTAGTTTTCTAGGATCAGCCAAAGAACGTCTTTGAGGTGTGGATTTTTATAAAGCTGTCTGGATAATATAGTCATTTCATATAATACTTTTCGCTCTTAGTATCACCACTGACAGGTCTGACCAAGAAGGGTGTGAAGTTCTTATGGTCAGATTCTTGTGAGTCAGCCTTTCAGGAGCTGAAGGGGAGGTTGACTTCAGCATCGATACTAGTCTTGTCAGATCCAGGCAAGAGCTATACTATTTACTATGATTCATCAGGAATCGGGATGGGAGCTATGCTTATGTAGGGAGAAAGAGTTGTTGTGTACGGGCCTCGGCAGTTGAGGCCTCATGAGAGGAATTACCCAATGCACGATCTGGAGTTGGAATCTGTTGTTCATGCCCTACGATGTTGAAGATATTATCTTTTGGGAGAGAATTTTGTGGTTTTCACTGAACAAAAAAGTCTCAAGTACATCTTCACTCAACGTGATCTGAATTTGAGACAGCATAGGTGGTTTGATTACCTTCAATACTTCGACTTTGAGCTTTCCTATACACCTGGTAAAGGCAATGCAGTGGCAGATGCGTTGGGAAGGAGGACTCAGATACAGGCATTTTGGGAGGCCAACAGTGAGTGGAAGCAAAAGGCTCTATTCTCTGAGATGCATTTGAAGGTGCATGATAGTCAGGGGAAGATGTTTCATTCTTCTATAGTTGTTACCTCTAATCTTCTTGATTGAGTTCGAATGAGGAATCTATCATATTCTAAAGGCCTGGCCCTAAGGGAAAGCATGTCAGGAGGGGACCTTATTCCTATATGGACCATAAGCTATGATGAGATCTTTCATTTATAGGGGTGCATATGTGTGTCAGCATACATACATGAGGAGATGATGCAGGATTTTCATTCCTCGGTTTAGGCAGTTCATCCTGGCACCACCAAGATGTATCATGATCTACACCGTCAGTTTTGGTGGCCATGTATGAAGAGGGACGTTTCTAGTTTCTTCATGAGGTGTTCCACTTGTCAGTAGGTGAAGGCGGAACAACAGTGACCAGTAGGGCTTTTATAGCAGTTACCCATTCCCTAGTGGAAGTGGAATGACGTCATGATGGACTTCGTGACCTGTTTCCCGAGGTCGCCTGGAGGGAATGACGCAGTTTGGGTTGTCATTGACAGACTCACGAAGGTTTCTCACTTCTTTCCGATCAAGGAGACCTTCAATGTTGATGAGCTGGGACGGTTTTACATCCATGAGATTGTAAGTCTTCATGTAGTTCCACACTCCATTGTTTCAGACAGGGATGCACGTTTTACTTCTTTGGTCTGGCAGGGTCTTCAGAAGGCTTTTGGAACCCAATTACTTTTTAGTACAGCTTACCATCCCCAGACAGATGGTCTCTCCGATTGTATGATTTTATTTCTTGAGGACATTTTCCAAGCATGCATTCTTGATTTTTGAGGTTATTGGGAGAAACATATACCTCTTATCGAGTTTTCCTACAACAATAGTTTTCAAGAGCTATTCAGATGGCACCTTATGAGGCTTCGTATGGTAGGCCATGCCAATCACCCTTATGTTGGCTGGAGGCACGAGAGGTAGCTTTGCTGGGACCTTGTCTTTTTTAGGAGACCAAAGATTAGATAGAGTTGATTCGGAACAGTATGGCTACTGCATAATCCCGAAAGAAGTCTTATGATGATCAGTAGATGTGACCTCTGGTGTTTGAGGTCAGGGATCAGGTTTTCCTACATGTCACATTGTGGTTCGGACACAAGAGGTTTAGGAGACTGGGTAAGCTTTCACCGAGGTACGTCGGGCTGTTTGAGGTGTTGGAGAGAGTTGGTATGGTTGTCTATCAATTGTAGTTACCTCAGAGGTCCTGATATATTCAAGACTTCTTCCACATTTCTCAGCTTAGAAGTTACTTTTCAGACTCGTCTCATGTATTTTAACCCGAGGAGGTTGATATCGAAGTGGATGTGTCATTTAAAGATCATTCTATCTTGATTGTGGATTGCAGTACAAAGGTTCTATGTGGCTGGTCTACTCCTCTAGAATGAGTGCTATGACAGCACGGGCAGGTGCAGGACAAGACATGGGAGAGGGAGGCCAATGTATGAGCACAGTGGCCAAAACTATTCGAGGTTTCTTCTTCTACGCCGCACTAGGGAAATTCGAGGTTGAATTTCTTTAATGGGAAAAGTTTGTAAGAACATGAAACTTATTTTAAAGTATGTTATTCCTTTTTTGGTCATTTTTGAGAAAAAGTGGAGATTCTGGAAATTTTCGATGTACACATCGTCTACTTTATATGTACACCTAGTGTACTTCCTTGCCATTGTAGGTCATGTGCTGGTTGTTTAGTAGCCACAAACAAGACCATGTGGGAGTGAATTGGAGGCTGCCTAATGCAGAGTATGTAAATATAAAGTACACACCGTGTACTCCAAAAGTACAAGCTGTGTATTTTGTTTTTTCATTAAACGCACTGGGGTCACGTCTGACGGACAGAACACACATCTTCTAGGTCTCGTTCATACAAGAGAGTCTAAATGACCTCGGATCTTCAATGATCCCTCAATACTCCATCAATCCTCCGATTCAAACATCGTTGATTTCATTATAATCGCATCGGTGAGTTCTCTCTTCTCCTAGATAATCATCTTCTGATTCTTCATCTTTCCAAAGTTATTGTGGGTTGAACATTTTATATGTTTTCTTAGATACATGACATTCCAAGAATATTTAAGCTTCGAGGTTCAAGTATATTAATCTCCTAACCCTGAGGTAGGTGGTTTGTGCCTTTTCGTTCGAAGTCCTTGAGTATTATGTGATAATTCCACCAATACCCCTGAACGAGGTATTGTGTGTTTACCGTTTTACCCCTATTGTTTTTCTGCCATGCTTTTATGCTTGTGTGGAGATAATTAGGATTTAAATTGGGTTGATTACTATGCTTTGGATGTTTTTCTCTTGCATGTTCTGTTTACGACCGTTTGGTCCTATTTAGCATTTGGCTGCTTTGCCTGATTCCTTGCATGTTGTTGTAGGATAGAGTGTTTGTATTCTGACATACTTGAGATGTTGTAGACTGTTTAGTCAAGTAGTTATGTTGGCTTACTTTGTCCATATTACACTTCTATTCTTGTTGACCTACATAGGGCCATGAAAACCTGGTGTAGTAGACTCTAAGGGGAATTGACCGGGTGAGATTCCTGCAAGAGTCTCTGAGCACTTAGGCTATAAGGGGGATTGACCAAGTGAGCATCCTCAGAGAGCTTAGAACCACTTGGGGTTATAAGGGGAAATGACCGAGTGAGCTTCCTTAGAGAGGACTTGATTGCTTTATACTATAAGTTGGTTGACCTCGTGAGGTTCCTAAGAGAGTCTTTGTTTTTAATCATGAGATGTTTAGACTATAAGGGGAATTGACGGTGAGTGCTTCCTCAGAATGTCTATGAATGACCTAGGCTATAAGGGGAATTGACCGAGTGAGCTTCCTCAGAGAGTCCTTGACCTTGGGTCTATAAGGGGAATTGATAGTGTGAGCTTCCTCAAAGAGTCCTTGACTACCCTAGACTATTCGGGGAATGGACTGTGTGAGCTTCCTCAAAGAGTCTTGATTTACATTAGACTATACAGCGAATGGAATTTGTGAGCTTCCTTAAAAAGTCTTGCTTTACCTTTGACTATAAGGGGAATGACTATGAGTGAATCCTCAGGGAGTCTTATTATATTCATATACAGAACCAGAGGGGTTAGACCGAGTGTGCTGCCCAGAGGCATGCTTGTACTTTTTAGGTAGGACCAGAGGGGATGGTTGTGAGGACTTCCCAGAGGGTTACATGTTTGAGGTTTAGATGTTTGTTTCACTATTGCTTGATTTGAAAGTATGGATTGATTATTGCTTAGTAAATTTATATTTACTTCTTTCTATACTTTTACCTGTCATATATTCACTGACTATTATGCACAGATCTTCGAGTGGCTGCCTCCGGGGATTTAGTCTCACACCTTGTTTGGGTCATGCTTTTGGGCCCAAACAGATTATATTGTTGTAGATATAGAAAAGGGCAAGCTGTGACACCCTGATATTTTATGAGAAGTATATTTTTTTAATGTCTTTTTTTATACGCAACATCAAAGGAATCTTTCACTGCACACAACACTAGTTTGGCTTGCGTTACACGCAATCACGACCTTCCTCGATAGCGTGTGTAGTACGCAATACCGAGTTTCATTAAACAACGATATATTGTTACAATGTTATTATGGACTAGCCGTTATGAATAGTATTAACTAAATTTTGAATTTTATGACATTATTACTCATCTTACATATTTTCTAAACATGGTATGAGAACAAAATAAATTTTTCGTGTAAAATAATTACTTTTCAAAAAAATGCAGTTTTGCCGCCTTTTGATGGCGCGCCCACTTTAAATATAGTTTTTTTGACAAGTTTATATGTTCAATTTGAAAAAATAAAATTCTTATTTGGAATCAGGACATAAATTTTTACTTTGGATAAATTTTTCATATTATTCTGATAACTTTCAAATTTTAATGAATAGTAAAAACACGCTATATTTTAATTAAAAACAAATTTTTTAATCACAATAATTTATATGGTTAAATTATAATATTTAATGGTTTAAAAGTATTAATATAATATATTTTAATCATTTAATATAATATATTTCATTATCATTAATTTTACATTGAATTCATAGGTAAAAACATGTCAATCTTTGGCAATGTTTTAACTTTTAAAACCCGTTTTCTTAACAACGGGATGAATTTTAAATTAATTACTGAATCTTATGTGTTTTGAATTTTGAAAAATGGATTTCATATTTGAATTCAGTGGGACCAAATTATGTTAATAGGTTACTTTTATTTTTTGTGATATTATGAATAGTAACTACGGTAATTTTTATTTACTGCAGTTGAAGGTAAATCGAGTAATTAAGTGTAAATATAAGATTATAAAATTACCCTAACACCTGAAAAAATTCTATAGGATGACTAAAAGTTGACCCTTATCACCTAAGGGTCGGAATAAATTAATTTTACGGACTTTTGACCATTAAAATAATTTAATTGTTATTAAAACCAAAGAAAGTGACAACATGTCACTCTCTTAAATCTTATAAGTATAATAATTTTAATTTAGTGATAAACTTCATGAAAAATCAAAAATGAATAGTATCCAGAAAGATAATAAAATTATCTACATCATGAGAATTTATTTATATTTTTTAGATAATTATCATTAATGAGGACCCAATAATGATGTAGAAATTATTTCATTAATTTAAATATCAAATAAATAGTTTTAAAAATATTAAAATAAATATTATATGAACTAATTAATGTAATCATTTAATTTTCTAGATAAATATTACATGTTAGGAATCTATTGAATATTTTTTTAGAATAAATATTCTGTGTGGGTTTTTTTTAAATTAAAATAAATGAATTGTGTCAAAATTGATACTATTGATATTTTATATTATTAAATTGTTTAAAAAAACAAATATATTTTAAAATTTAAAAATTAAAATTTATATGATCTAACATGTCATAAAGTATCAAATTATGTATAATTAATAACACATAAGAAAGTATTTATAACCATAAAAATTTATAACATTATTACCACAAATAAAATTAAATAGATTAAATAAGAATAAATCAAAATGATAAAGTTTAAAATAAAATCAAAACATGTCTAAATTTAATTGGATGATAATATTACAACCCTATATTATCTAATATCCTAATTTGACTCACATTGGAAGTTTTTATGTGGGGCTACAGTTTATTATAATTTAATATTTTAGAGGTTTCCAAAGATGCCTCTCTCCTCCCTTATAAAAGAGCACCTCCTCCCTCTCCTCCTCACACAACTATGAGCCTTTAATCTCATCCAACCCCTTCTCATTACTCTTATCAACTCCCATAGTAATATTCTATAGGTCCTGGTCTTCTTAAAAGTCCAACATTAGTGCCCTAAGAAGAGGCTTCAAAGAGGTGTGTCGAAGAAGAGGTAATATCTGTTACCGATTATTTCAAATTTATTTCTTCTTCTACTTCCTCTTATTTAGTTTTTTCATTATGAATTAATAACATCCATATAACCCATATACTGATATGTTATTATAAATATGAAACAACCCTATTTCATCTTCTATCCATCCTATGGAAAACGAAATCACCACGTGTGCGTACGTACGGAATACCATCTCCACGCCGTGGTGTAATCTGTTTTCCACCACCACCTTACTTGAATGGGTATAATGGTGTAAATAATAACTATATATGATTATTTTAATGTTATATTGATAATGAAATAGTATACATATACTTCAATACAATTCCACGTTCATGGGAACGATATCATCACTCGTGCGTACGAATGGCCTACCGTCTCCACGATGTGATGTGACTCATTCTACATGATATTCTTTGAATAATGATTATATAAATGAATTTATTTTATAATTATGATATATATTACACTAATACTATTCTGGAAATGAGTTATCTATAACTTAAAAAGAATAATAAGAGTTTATTCGACAGAACATGCATAATAACATAAAGCAATGAACACCTGAATACCAAGTAGCAATGAAATATTACTAATACGAAGATAAGAGTATGACCATATATGATATCATAAAAATGAATATGATTATGTAATTAGTCAATGACATTATTTAAATCATTATACAGGAGGTTCAGATACACACGTAGCAAACTGGACCTAAGGTAAGGGAAATCTCACAATCTTAATTTTTATCCGAGATTATTTATTCTTCAGTATTTACTGGGGCATATTTATCAACTACATCCATGTTTCATCAATATGTAATATTATTTCTATCATCTGAAAAAATTTTAAATCCAATTTTACCAATTGGTGAGTTTTTATTAAAAGATATGAAAGGAATCTTTTGTCATTTTTGGTACGAGGTACTTATTGACTTTATTAAAAGATTTTATTCTTTGGTAATGTTTTATCTTTTAAAACCCATTTTCTAAACAACGGGATTAATTTTAAATTAATTACTAAAACTTATATGTTTTGAATTTTGAAAATGGATTCCATATTTAAATTTAGTGGGTCCAAATTATGTTAATAGCTTACTTTTATTTTATTTTTTGATATTATGAATAGTAACTATGGTAATTTTTATTTACTACAGTTGAAGGTAAATTGAGTAATTAAGGGTAAATATAAGATTATAAAATTACCATAACACCTGAAAAAATTCTATTGGATGACTAAAAGTAGAAACTTATCACCTAATGGTCTGAATATATTCATTTTATGGACCTTACACCCTAAAAATAATTTAATTGTTATTAAAACCAAAGAAAGTGACAACATGTCACTCTCTTAAATCTTATAAGTATAATAATTTTAATTTAGTGAAAAATTTAATGAAACATAGAACATGAATAGTATCCATAACTCTAATAAAACTATCTACATCATGAGAATTTATTTATAATTTTAAGGGATAAAATAATTATCATTAATGAGGACACAATAGCGATGTAGAAATTATTTCATTAATTGAAATATCAAATAAATGATTTTAAAAAAATTAAAATAAATATTATATGAACTAATTAATGAGATACATTAATTTTATAGACAAATATGACATGTTAGAAATATATTAAATATTTTTTTCAAACATTTCTTCTGTGTGGATTTTATTTAAATTAAAATAATTGAATTGTTTCAAAATTGACGATATTGATATTTTATATTATTAAATTGTTTAAAAATCACAAATATATTTTAAAAATAACAAATTAAAATGTATATGATCTAAAATTCCATAAATTAAAAAATTATGTATCATTAAGAACACACAAAGAAGTAATTATAACCATATAAAATTTATAACATTATTACTACAAATAAAATTAAATAGAATAAATAAGGATAAATCAAAATGATAAGTTTTGAAATAAAATCAAAACATGTATAAATTTAATTGGTTGATTATATTAAAACCATATCATATCTAATATGCTAATTTTACAAACTTTGGATGTTTTTAAGTGGGGTTAGGGTTTATTATAAATTAATATTTTAGAGGTTTCCAAAGGTGCCCCTCTCCTCCCTTATAAAAGGGCACCTCCTCCCTCACCTCCTCACACAACATTGAGCCTTCAATATTGGCCAAACCCTGTCCATTACTATAATAAACTCCCCTATTATTATTATAGAGGTCCTGGTCTTCTTCAAAGACCAACATTAGTTCCCTAAGAGGAGGTTTCAAAGAGGCGTGTTGAAAAAGAGGTAATATCCGTTACCGATTCTTTCAAATTTATTTCTTCTTCTACTTCCTCTTCATTAGTTGTTTCATTATGATGTAATAACATTAGTATCACTCATATACTGATATGTTATTATAAATATGAAACAACCCTATTCCACCTTTCTTTCATTCTATGGAAAACAAAATCACTGCGTGTGCATACGTACGAAATACCTTCTCCACGCAGTGGTGTAATCTGTTTTCCACCACCACCTTAATTGGATGGGTATAATGGTGTAAATAATAACAATATATGATTATTTTAATGTGATATTGATTCTGAAATATTATACAAACACTTCAATACAATTCCATATTCATGGGAATGATATCATCGCTCATGCATACGTACGCCCTACCGTCTCCACAATGTGATGCGACACGTTCTACATGATCTTCATTGAATAATGATTATATAAATTAATTGAATGAATAAATATGATATATATTACACTAATACCATTCTAGAAATGAGGTTTCTATAACCTAAAAAGAAGAATAAGAATTTATTCGACAAAACATGCATAAGAACATAAAGCAATAAACACCCGAATAACAAGTAGAAATGAAATATTACTAATAAAAAGATAAGAATATGACCATATATGATATCATAACAATGAATATGATTCTGTAATAAGTCAATGACATTATTTAAATCATTATATAGGAGTTTCAGATACGTACAAAGCAAATTGGACCTATGGTAAGGGAAAATCTCACAATCTCAATTTTTATCCGAGATTGTTTATACTTCGGTATTTACTGGGGCATATTTATCATCCACATCTATGTTTCGTCAATATGGAATATTATTTCTATCCCCATAAAATTTTTTAAATCCAATTTTACCCATTGGTGATTTTTTATTAAAACATATGAATGCAATCTTTTGTCGTTTTTGGTATGAGGTACTTATTGACTTTTCCAGCCAAAGTACGAGAAGAATGTTTTTTTAACTTATACAGCATGAATAAATTCTTATGATTTCATAAAAAATTATTTCCATGAATCTTCCTTTACATGTTTTAAAGTTTATTTTTAATTAAATTATTTTATTTTAAAATTTTATGACATGGTAAAAAAGGAAAAATGATTTTGAATTAGAAATGATATTTTCCTCAAGAATGGAGTTCAGGTGTTTTATCAAAATTATTTTCCATCTAAGATAATATAGGGTTCTATTTCTATCCCTATTTTTACATTTATTTGATTATGTTATGATGGAATTATTTTTATGATGTCCTTTTATCTTATATGGATTATGTTATGATGGAATGATGTTTAAGAATCCCATTTTTATTACATGGGTTATGCTAGGATGTATGATTTATGATCTTGTGACACACATAAGAATTGTATCATTATGAGATGGGTGGGACCTATATCTCCCTCAAATGAATTGGGTAAAGATTTATATCTCATGATATAGACATGGTTGGAACAGAAGGTTAATCTGGTTCAGTGATACAGGACTGAAATGAGGAGTGAACTCGGTTTAGAAATGGACTTTGTCCTCTAGGATAGTCTTGGCAATGAGTCTTGACTACTAAGAAATGATTCTCTATGATTATGTATATATTCCAAAAAGTTTCATGTTTTATGTTTTGATTATTGGGATTACATTTCACTACCATGAATTATTCCATGTTATGATATTATGATCTCTTTTGCAGCTTAAGATTTTCAAAATGTTATGATCTTATTGATATTTCTTTTGTTTACCCTTACTGAGCATTTGAGCTCACCCTTTTGCATATTTTATTTTCCTCAGGTCAGGAAGAAGGGTATTAAGTAGCTTATTCCAAAAAGGGACTCTAAATATGATGAAATAAACATGAGACAATGTAGATACTTTATGAACCAATTGTTTATGTTTCCCAGTTTCTAATGAAACAATACCTATACGATCCTTTCATGGTTTTGTTGTATCTTGTAATAAGTACGCTTCAATTCTGAAGTAATAAAAATGTATGTAAACTATGGGTCGTTATTTTTGGTATCAGAGAAAAGGTATAGTCATCCTTTGGAAACTAGGATGTGAAAGACTTAGTAATAACCCTAGGGGTATGTCTAAGAATATGACAAAATCTTAGTGTTTTAGAAATGGCCATGAGAAACCTATGATAAGACCTAAAGTGTGAAATTTTATTCTTTATTATGCGGTTTTCCTATTATGATTAGTGTTTCTCACACTATTCTTATTGGTTTTAGTCAATGGCCGGATCCTGGATGAACCGTGTTAATGTTGAATGTGACGGGAAATTCAATGATTGTCCCCCTGAGCAACCAAACGTTATGGAAGCTGGAATGAAAAATCTTGTAGCCATGCTCACACAACTTTATCAAGCTATGAACCATGCAGGAGTTATAAATGAGCCAAGGAAGGAGCAACATTCTGTTGAATCCTTCATGAGGCAGCGTCCACCCTCATTCAGTGGGTCTACTGATCCATTAGTGGCTGAACAATGGATCATTACCACTAATAAGATATTTTCAGTTCTTCAATGTTCTGAACATGATAAATTCATCTTAGAAGTATATCGTTTGGAAGGTGAAGCTAATCAATGGTGTAATCTTATCAAGAATACGTGGAAAAGAGATGAAATTGATTCCATGGAATGGGACGAGGTCAAGAACTTATTTTTCAATAACTGCTTCCCTCGTGTTCTTCGAACAAAGATGGACAAGGAGTTTCTTCATCTAAATCAAAAGGATGATGAATCTGTTGGTATCTATGAAGAAAAATTTTCAAGGCTTTGATGGTATGCTTCTGGGATTATTATCCAACGAGAGAGTAAGATCAATCTATTCTTTAGTGGCTTAAAACCATGTCTCCTAAGGGAATTATCCATAAGGGACTTCAATAGCTACGAGGAAATTGTTCGATGTGCTCTCAAGGTTGAGATGGAGATTTGAGTAACCCATCAGTCATATGGGTTTGATAAGAAGAGGAAAATGGAATTCAAAGGGAAATCTAAAGACCACACTGAAAATATGATGAGTTTTCCCTTATATTCAAAGTGTGGAAAGAAACATAGAGGGAATTGTCTTAAAGGGACAAGTAAATGTTTCAAATGTGGAAAAGAGGTTCATCGGGCATTTGAATGCCGCAGTTATGGGAAAAATATTTCTACTGATGCGAACAAAGAAAAGGCTACACAAAGTGCACCTCCTACACTTCAATGTTACAAGTGCAAAGAAATGGGTCATTATTCTAATAAATGTTCTAATCCAAGGTTTGTTGATGATGTATCGATTTCAAAAAACTCTTAAGGCCAAAGAAACAAGAAATTCACATGCAATTTGTATCGGCGATGTGGAGTACGATAACGAAGTGGTGAAAGGTACACATACAATCCACTATAAAGTAGAAAATTTTTTATTTGATTCTGGATCCACCCAATATTTTATTTCTAAAGAATTTTCGAAGGGTATCGCCATACTACCTCAACAATTAGATGTTGAGTTAGCTGTGACAACTCTTAATGGAACAACAGTTGCATCAAAACTTTATAATTCTTCTCTAATTGAAGTTTGTGGGAAAGTGCATCCTGCAAATCCTGTGATTCTTTATATAGTGGAATTTTATGTGATTCTTAGCATAGATTGGCTTTCTTTATACGGAGCTCATACCAATTACCAAAGAAGGGAAATCACATTTAATATTCCCGATCAATATACTATCATCTATTGATGCAAGGATGAATGTAACCTTCCAGTGGAAATTTCTTCCATCTTATGGGTCTTGATTCCAATAAATGATGGTTATTTATCTCAAATGGTTGGAGAGAAACTCATGATTAAGAATATTCCCATTATACGGGAGTTTTATGATGTCTTTCCCGAGAAATTTATAGGTCTTCCACAAAATTGTGAAGTTGAGTTTTCAATATAACTCGTACTGGGTGCGTTACCTATTTCAAACACACCTTGTAGAATGGCCCCAATTGAGTTGCAGGAATTGAAGAAACAACTCCAAGAGAATCTTGATAAGGGATTCATACACCCTAGTGCACCACCTTGGGAATCACCTATTCTGTTTGTTAAGAAGAAATATGGATCAATGAGACTCTGCATTGATTATCGAGAACTTAACAAGGTCACTATCAAGAAAAAATATCATCTTCCACACATTGATGACTTATTTGACCAACTACACGGAGCTCAATACTTTTCCAAGATTGATCTTTGTTCAGGGTATCATAAATTGAGGGTAAAAAGGAGGATATACCAATGATGGATTTCCATACAGGGTTTGGAAACTATGAATTTATAGTGATTCCATTTTGTCTTACTAATTCCCCTACTATCTTCATGGATCTAATGAATAGAGTGTTTAAATACTATCTTGATCAGTTTTTTGAAGTCTTTATAGATGATATTCTTGTCTACTCAAAGTAAAAGGAAGAACATGAAGATCTCTTGAGAATTGTATTGATGATCGTGCAGAAGGAGTAGCATTATACAAAATATTCCAAGTGTGAATTTTGGCTTCAAAAAGATTCATTTTTTGGGTCACATAACCTCAAATGAGGGGATATCTGTGGATCCAGCAAAAACAGAGGTTATCAAACGATGGTCAAGACCAACTACAATAAATGAAATCTTAATTTTTTGTGGTTTGGCTGGATATTATCGACGTTTTGTGAAACATTTTTCATGATTATCTAATCCACTCACCAGGTTTACTCTAAAAGGAGTTAAGTTTGTGTGGAAGGAGGAGTGTGAAGAGAATTTCAAGAAGTTGAAAGGAAGGTTATCCAGTGCACCTGTGCTCACACTACCTTGTAGTGGAGAAAGGATTGTGATCTATAGTAATGCATACAAGAAAGTATTGGGGTGTGTTCTCATGAAAAATGATATAGTGATAGCTTATGCCTCATGACAGTTGAAAATCCATGAGCAAAATTACCCAACTCATGATTTGGAGTTAGCCACGGTAATCTTTGCCTTAAAAATATGGAGGCATTATCTTTATGGTGAAAGGTGTGATATTTATATTGATCAGAAAAGTTTAAAGTATATTTTCACAAAAAATGAGCGGAGTATGCTCTAAAGAAGATGTTTGGAGTTGATTAAGGACTACGACTGCTCAATTCATTATCACCCTGGGAAAGCAAACAACGTGGCAGATGCATTAAGTCGACAAGACTGTGCTAGATTATCCATGTTGAGGATAACAAAAGATCCAATATTTTTGGATTTAAAAAGGATGGACCTTGGAATTATAATGGAAGGGGAAAATCTTATCTTTCTCAATTAAATGTTCAACCATCTATATATGTGAAGATTAAAGAGGCACAAAAAGAATATGTAGAGTTACAAAAGAAGGTGAGAAATGTTCCTAAATTTCACATTGATTGTGATGAAATAATAAGGTTCAGGAATCGGTTTTGTGCTCCTCCCATCCCAGAATTAAAGAAGGAGCTACTGGATGTGGCTAATAATTTATCATTCTCTATTCATCCTAGAAGCACGAAGATGTATAGGCACCTGAAAGAGTACTTCTGGTGGGATGGCATGAAAAAAGATGTTGCTGAATATTTCTCTCGATGCTTGGTTTGTCAGCAAGTTAAAGATGAGAGATAGAAGTCTAAGGGGATGTTACAACCATTACCCATACAGGAATGGAAATGGGAAAACATCACTATGGACTTTGTCACTAGACTACCTAAAACATCCAAAGGCAATAATGCTATCCGAGTAACAGTTGATCATCTTACGAAGTCGGCACACTTCATTGCTATTAGAGAGGATTTATCACTTGATCATCTTGCCAGGATATATATAATGGACGTGGTAAGATTTCATGGAGTACCAAATTCCATTATATCTAATCAGGATCTGAGTTTTACCTCGAAGTTCTGGTGAAGTCTTCAGCATACTCTAGATACAGAGTTGAGTTTCAGCACTGCTTATCATCCTTAGACAGACGGACAGTCTGAGAGAACAATTCAAACTCTAGAAGACATGTTAAGTGCTTGCTCTATGGATTTCAAAGGTGTTTGGGATCAACACCTACCTTTGGTGGAATTTTCTTATAATAATAGCTTTCACTCCAGTATTCAGATGGCTCCTTATGAAGCTCTCTATGGAAAGAAATGCCAACCTCCAACTTGCTGGGATGAAGTTGGTGAAAAAAGATATAAGGACCAGATCTTGTTGATGAGATGGAAGAAAAGGTCTTATCTATTCAACAACACATAAGAGAAGCTCATATTTGACAAAAAAGTTATGCCGAAAACCGAAAAAAAGACCTAGAGTTTGAAGTGGGTGATAAAGTGTTCTTATGAATATCTCCTTGGAAGAGAGTAATGACATTTGGAAAGAAGGGCAAGTTGAGCCCAAGGTATATCGGTCCTTTTGAAACACTAGATCGTGTTGGGAAGGTAGCTTACCGATTGACGCTTCCACCGAATCTCTCTCAAGTTCATGATTTATTCCATGTATCTCTCCTCATAAAGTACATACCTGATCTTTCACATGTACAGAGCTCAAAAGTTGTGCCACTACAGAAAGATCTTTCTTTTGAAGAACATCTGATAGAGATTCTGGATCATAGCGAAAAGGTTCTATGAAACAAGGCCACTCGCTTGGTTAAAATGTTTTGGAGGAACCACGAATTAGTATAAGCTACATGGGATCTTGAGGATATTATGAGGGAGAGGTATCCTCATTTGTTTGTTACGAAGTGACGAATTTCGAGGGCAAAATTCATTTTAAGGGGGGTAGAATGTAACACCCTGATATTTTATGAGAAGTATATTTTTTTATGTCTTATCTTATACGCAACATCAAAGGAATCTTTCACTACACACAACACTAGCTTGGCTAGCATTACACGCAATCGTGACCTTCTTCGATAGCGTGTGTAGTACGCAATACCAGGTTTCACTAAACAACGATATATTGTTATAATATTATCATGGACTAGCGGTTATGAATATTATTAACTATATTTTGAATTTTATAACATTATTATTCATCTTACATATTTTATATAACATGGTATGAGAATAAAATAAATTTTTCGGGTAAAATAATTATTTTTTTTAAAAAAAATGCAGTTTTGCTACCTTTTGACGGCACACCCACATTAAATCTAGTTTTTGACAATTTTATAAGTTCAATTTGATAAAATAAAATTATTATTTGCAATCAAAATATAAAAATTTACTTTTTGAAAAAAATTTCATATTATTTTGATAAAATTCATATTTTAATGAATAGTAAAAACATGCTATATTTTAATTAAAAACAACTTTTTTCATCGCAATAATATATATGGTAAAATTATAATATTTAATGGTTTTAACTTATAAATAGAATATATTTTTATCATTTAATATAATTTATGTCATTACCATTAATTTTACATTGAATTCATAGGTAAGAAGATTTTAATCTTTGGTAATGTTTTAACTTTTAAAACCCATTTTCTAAACAACGGGATTAATTTTAAATTAATTACTGAAACTTCTATGTTTTGAATTTTGAAAATGGATTCCATATTTGAATTTATTGGGTCCCAATTATGTTAATAGCTTACTTTTATTTTATTTTTTGATATTATGAATAGTAACTACGGTAATTTTTATTTACTACAGTTGAAGGTAAATTGAGTAATTAAGGGTAAATATAAGATTATAAAATTACCATAACACCTGCAAAAAATATATTGGATGACTAAAAGTCGAAATTTATCACCTAATGGTCTTAATATATTCATTTTATGGACCTTTTACCCTTAAAATAATTTAATTGTTATTAAAACCAAAGAAAGTGACAACATGTCACTCTCTTAAATCTTATAAGTATAATAATTTTAATTTAGTGATAAACTTAATGAAACTTAGAACATGAATAGTATCCAAAACTATAATAAAACTATCTACATCATGAGAATTTATTTATAATTTTACGGGATAATATAATTATCATTAATGAGGACACAATAGCGATGTAGGAATTATTTCATTAATTGAAATATCAAATAAATGATTTTAAAAATATTAAAATAAATATTATATGAACTAATTAATGTGATAAATTAATTTTCTAGATAAATATGATATGTTATAAATATATTAAATATATTTTTCGAACATTTCTTCTGTGGGGATTTTATTTAAATTAAAATAATTGAATTGTTTCAAAATTAACGCTATTGATATTTTATATTATTAAATTTTTTAAAAATCACAAATATATTTTAAAAATTACAAATAAAAATTTATATGATCTAAAATTCCATAAAGTAAAAAATTATGTATCATTAAGAACACATAAACAAGTAATTATAACCATATAAAATTTATAACATTATTACTACAAATAAAATTATATAGAATAAATCAGGATAAATCAAAATGATAAGTTTTGAAATAAAATCAAAACATGTATAAATTTAATTAGTTGATTATATTAAAACCCTATCTTATCTAATATCCTAATTTTACACACTTTGGATGTTTTTAAGTGGGGTTAGGGTTTATTATAAATTAATATTTTAGAATTTTCCAAAGGTTCCCCTCTCCTCCCTTATAAAAGCGCACTTCCTCCCTCTCCCCCTCACACAACTTTGAGCCTTCAAGCTTGGAAAAACCCTGTACATTACTCTTATAAACTCCCCTATTATTATTATAGAGGTCCTGGTTTTCTTCAAAGACCAACATTAGTTCCCTAAGAGGAGGTTTCAAAGAGGCGTGTCGAAGAAGAGGTAATATCTGTTACCGATTCTTTCAAATTTATTTCTTCTTCTACTTCCTCTTCATTAGTTGTTTCATTATGATGTAATAACATAAGTATCACTAATATAATGATATGTTATTATAAATATGAAACAACCCTATTTCACCTATTATTCATCCTATGGAAAACAAAATCACTATGTGTGCATACGTACAAAATACCTTCTCCACGTAGTAGTGTAATCTGTTTTCCACCACCACCTTAATTGGATGGGTATAATGGTGTAAATAATAAAAATATATGATTATTTTAATGTGATATTGATTCTGAAATATTATACAAACACTTCAATACAATTCCACGTTCATGGGAATGATATCATCGCTCATGCGTACGTACGCCCTACCGTCTTCACAATCTGATGTGACACGTTCTACATGATCTTAATTTAATAATGATTATATAAATTAATTGAATGAATAAATATGATATATATTACACTAATACCATTCTGGAAATGAGGTTTTTATAACCAAAAAAGAATAATAAGAATTTATTCGACAAAACATGCATAAGAACATAAAGCAATAAACACCCGAATAACAAGTAGAAATGAAATATTACTAATAAAAAGATAAGAATATGACCATATATGATATCATAACAATGCATATGATTCTGTAATAAGTCAATGACATTATTTAAATCATTATATAGGAGGTTCAGATATGTACAAAGCAAATTGGACTTAAGGTAAGGGAAAATCTCACAATCTCAATTTTTATCCGAGATTGTTTATACTTCGGTATTTACTGGGGCATATTAATCATCCACATCCATGTTTCGTCAATATGGAATATTATTTCTATCCCCCTAAAATTTTTTAATTCCAATTTTACCCATTGGTGATTTTTTAGTAAAACATATGAATGCAATCTTTTGTCGTTTTTGCTACGAGGTACTTATTGACTTTTCCAGCCAAAGTACGAGAAGAATGTTTTTTAACTTATACAGCATGAATAGATTCTTATGATTTCATAAAACATTATTTCCATGGAGCTTCCTTTACATGTTTTCAAGTTTTTTTTTTAATTAAATTATTTTATTTTAAAATTTTATGACATGGTAAAAAAGGAAAAATGATTTTAAATTATAAATGATATTTTCCTCAAGAATGGAGTTCATGTGTTTTATCAAAATTATTTTCCATCTAAAATAATATAGGGTTCTATTTCTATACCTATTTTTACATTGATTTGATTATGTTATGATGGAATTATTTTTATGATGTCCTTTTATCTCATATGGATTATGTTATGATGGAATGATGTTTAAGAATCCCATTTTTATTACATGGGTTATGCTATGATGTATGATTTATGATCTTGTGGCACACATAATAATGGTATCATTATGAGATGGGTGGTACCTATATCTCCCTCCAATGAATTGGGTAAAGATTTATATCTCATGATATAGACATGGTTGGAACATAAGGTTAATCTGGTTCAGTGATACATGACTGAAATGAGGAGTGAACTCGGTTTAGAAATGGACTTTGTCCTCTAGGATAGTCTTGGCAATGAGTATTGACTACTAAGAAATGATTCTCTATGATTATGTATATATTCCACAAAGTTTCATGTTTTATGTTATGATTATTGGGATTACATTTCACTACCATGAATTTTTCCATGTTATGATATTATGATCTCTTTTGCAGCTTAAGATTTTCAAAATGTTATGATCTTATTGATATTTCCTTTGTTTACCCTTACTGAGCATTTGAGCTCACCCTTTTGTATGTTTTATTTTCCTCAGGTCAGGATGAAGGGTATTAAGTAGCTTATGCCAAAATGGGACTCTAAATATGATGAAATAAACATGAGACAATTTAGATTCTTTATCAACCAATTGTTTATGTTTCCCAGTTTCTAATGAAACAATACCAATACGGTCCTTTCATGGTTTTGTTGTATCTTGTAATAAGTACGCTTCAATTCTGAAGTAATAAAAATGTATGTAATCTATGGGTCGTTATTTTTGGTATCAGAGAAAAGGTATAGTCAACCTTTGGAAACTAGGATGTGAAAGACTTGGTAAGAACCCTAGGGATTTGTCTAAGAATATGACAAAATCTTAGTGTTTTAGAAATGGCCATGAGAAACCTATGATAAGACCTAAAGTGTGAAATTTTATTCTTTATTATGCGGTTTTCCTATTATGATTAGTGTTTCTCACACTATGCTTATTGGTTTTAGTCAATGGCCGGAACCCGGAAGAACCGTGTTAATGCTGAATGTGACGGGAAATTCAATGATTGTCCCCCTGAGCAACCAAACGTTATGGGAGATAGAATGGAAAATATTGTAGCCATGCTCACACAACTTTATCAAGCTATGAACCATGCAAGAGTTACAAATGAGAAAAGGAACGAGCAACATTCTGTTGAATCCTTCATGAGGCAGCGTCCACCCTCATTCAGTGGGTCTACTGATCCATTAGTGGCTGAACAATGGATCAGTACCACTGAAAAGATATTTTCAGTTCTTCAATGTTCTGAACATGATAAATTCATCTTTGTAGTATATCGTTTGGAAGGTGAAGCTGATCAATGGTGGAATCTTATCAAGAATACGTGGAAAAGAGATGAAACTGATTCCATGGAATGGGACGAGTTCAAGAACTTATTTTTCAATAACTGCTTCCCTCGTGTTCTTCGAAAAAAGATGGACAAGGAGTTTCTTGATCTAAATAAAAAGGATGATGAATCTGTTGGTATCTATGAAGAAAATTTTTCAAGGCTTTGAAGGTACACTTCTAGGATTATTATCCAACGAGAGAGTAAGATCGATCAATTCTTTAGTGGCTTAAAACCATGTCTCCTAAGGGAATTATCCATAAGGGACTTCAATAGCTACGAGGAAATTGTTCGATGTGCTCTCAAGGTTGAGATGGAGATTAGAGTAACCCATCAGACATATGGGTTTGATAAGAAGAGGAAAATGGAATTCAAAGGGAAATCTAAAGACCACACTGAAAAGAAGATGAGTTTTCCATTATACTCAATGTGTGGAAAGAAACATAGAGGGAATTGTCTTAAAGGGACAAGTAAATGTTTCAAATGTGGAAAAGAGTTTCATCGGGCATTTGAATGCCGCAGTTATGGGAAAAATATTTCTACTAATGCGAACAAAGAAAAGGCTACACAAAATGCACCTCCTACACTTCAATGTTACAAGTGCAAAGAAATGGGTCATTATTCTAATAAATGTTCTAATCCAAGGTTTGTTGATGATGTATCAATTTCAAAAAACTCTTAAGGCCAAAGACACAAGAAATTCACATGCAATTTCTATCGGCGATGTGGAGTACGATAACGAAGTGGTGAAAGGTACACTTACAATCCACTATAAAGTAGAAAATGTTTTATTTGATTCTGGATCCACCCAATCTTTTATTTCTGAAGAATTTTCGAAGGGTATCGCCATACTACCTCAACAATTAGATGTTGAGTTAGCTGTGACAACTCTTAATGGCACAACACTTGCATCAAAAGTTTATAATTCTTCTCTAATTGAAGTTTGTGGGAAAGTGCTTCCTGCAAATCTTGTGATTCTTTATATAGTGGAATTTTATGTGATTCATGGCATAGATTGGATTTCTTTATACGGAGCTCATACCAATTACCAATGAAGGGAAATCACATTTAATATTCCCGATCAATCTACTATCATTTATTGATGCAAGGATGAATGTAACCTTCCAGTGGAAATTTCTTCCATCTTATGGGTCTTGATTCCAATAAATGATGGTTATTTATCTCAAATGGTTGGAGAGAAACTCATTATTAACAATATTCCCATTGTACGGGAGTTTTATGATGTCTTTCCTGAGGAATTTCCAGGTCTTCCACAAAATTGTGAAGTTGAGTTTTCAATATAACTCATACTGGGTGCTTTACCTATTTCAAAAACACCTTATAGAATGGCCCCAATTGAGTTACAGGAATTGGAGAAGCAACTCCAAGAGAATCTTGATAAGGGATTCATACACCCTAGTGCATCACCTATTCTGTTTGTTAGGAAGAAATATGGATCAATGAGACTCTGCATTGATTATCGAGAACTTAACAAGGTCACTATCAATAAAAAATATCATCTTCCACACATTGATGACTTATTTGACCAACTAAACGGAGCTCAATACTTTTCCAAGATTGATATTTGTTTAGGGTATCATAAATTGAGGGTAAAAAGGAGGATATACCAGTGATGGCTTTCCTTACAGGGTTTGGAAACTATGAATTTATAGTGATGCCATTTGGTCTTACTAATGCCCCTGCTATCTTCATGGATCTAATGAATAGAGTGTTTAAAGATTATCTTGATCAGTTTTTGGAAGTCTTTATAGATGATATTCTTTTCTACTCAAATTGAAATGAAGAACATGAAGATCTCTTGAGAATTGTATTGATGACCGTGCGAAAGGAGAAGCTTTATGCAAAATATTCCAAGTGTGAATTTTGACTTCAATAAGATTCATTTTTTGGGTCACATAACCTCAAATGAGGGGATATCTGTGGATCCAGCAAAAACAGAGGTTATCAAACGATGGTCAAGACCAACTACAATAAATGAAATCTTAATTTTTTGTGGTTTGGCTGGATATTATCGACATTTTGTGAAACATTTTTCATCATTATCTAATCCACTCACCAGGTTGACTCGAAAAGGTTTTATGTTTGTGTGGAATGAGGAGTGTGAAGAGAATTTCAAGAAGTTGAAAGGAAGGTTATCCAGTGCACCTGTGCTCACACTACCTTGTAGTGGAGAAAGGATTGTGATCTATAGTAATGCATCCAAGAAATGATTGGGGTGTGTTCTCATGCAAAATGATATAGTGATAGCTTTTTCCTCATGACAGTTGAAAATATATGAGCAAAATTACCCAACTCATGATTTGGAGTTAGCCACGGTAATCTTTACATTAAAAATATGGAGGCATTATCTTTATGGTGAAAGGTGTTATATTTATATTGATCGGAAAAGTTTAAAGTATATTTTCACACAAAATGAGAGGAGTATGATCCAATGAAGATGTTTGGAGTTGATTAAGGACTACGACTGCTCAATTCATTATCACCCTGGGAAAGCAAACAACATGGCAGGTGCATTAAGTCGACAAGACTGTGCTAGATTATCCATGATGAGGATCACAAAAGATCCAATATTTTTGGATTTAAAAAGGATGGACCTTGGAATTATAATGGAAGGGGAAAATCTTATCTTTCTCAATTGAATGTTCAACCATCTATATATGTGAAGATTAAAGAGCCACAAAAAGAAGATGTAGAGTTACGAAAGAAGGTGAGAAATGTTCCTGAATTTCACATTGATTGTGATGAAATAAAAAGGTTCAGGAATAGGTTTTGTGCTCCTCCCATCCTAGAATTAAAGTAGGAGCTACTGGATGAGGCTCATAATTTATCATTCTATATTCATCCTAGAAGCACGAAGATGTATAGGCACCTGAAAGAGTACTTCTGGTGGGATGGCATGAAAAAAGATGTTGCTGAATATTTCTCTCGATGCTTGGTTTGTCAGCAAGTTAAAGCTGAGAGATAGAATTCTAAGGGGATGTTACAACCATTACCCATACAGGAATGGAAATGGGAAAACATCACTATGGACTTTGTCACTGGACTACCTAAAACATCTAAAGGCAATAATGCTATCCGAGTTATAGTTGATCATCTTACGAAGTCGGCACACTTCATTGCTATTAGAGAGGATTTATCACTTGATCATCTTGCCAGGATATATGTAATGGAGGTGGTAAGATTGCATGGAGTACCAAATTCCATTATATCTGATTGGGATCCGAGGGTTACCTCGAAGTTCTGGTGAAGTCTTCAGCATACTCTAGATACAGAGTTGAGTTTCAGCACTGCTTATCATCCTTAGACAGACGGACAGTCTGAGAGAACAATTCAAACTCTAGAAGACATTTTAAGAGCTTTCTCTATGGATTTCAAAGGTGTTTGGGATCAACACCTACCTTTGGTGGAATTTTCTTATAATAATAGCTTTCACTCCAGTATTCAGATGGCTCCTTATGAAGCTCTCTATGGAAAGAAATTCCAACCTCCAACTTGTTGGGATGAACTTGGTGAAAGAAATATATAAGGACCAGATCTTGTTGATGAGATGGAATAAAAGGTCTGATCTATTCAACAACTCATAAGAGAAGCTCAGATTCAACAAAAAAGTTATGCCGACAACCGAAGAAAAGACCTAGAGTTTGAAGTGGGTGATAAAGTGTTCTTATGAATATCTCCTTCGAAGAGAGTAATGACATTTGGAAAGAAGGGAAAGTTGAGCCCAAGGTATATCGATCCTTTTGAAACACTGGATCGTGTTGGGAAGGTAGCTTACCGATTGACGCTTCCACCAAATCTCTCTCAATTTCATGATTTATTCCATGTATCTCTCCTGAGAAAGTACATACCTGATCCTTCACATGTACTAAGCTCAAAAGTTGTGCCACTGCAGAAAGATCTTTCTTTTGAAGAACATCCGATAGAGATTCTGGATCATAGCGAAAAAGTTCTATGAAACAAGACCACTCGCTTGGTTAAAATGTTTTGGAGGAACCACCAATTAGAATAAGCTACATGGAATCTTGAGGATATTATGAGGGAGAGGTATCCTCATCTGTTTGTTACGAAGTGACGAATTTCGAGGGCAAAATTCATTTTAAGGGGGGTAGAATGTAACACCCTGATATTTTATGAGAAGTATATTTTTTTATGTCTTATTTTATACGCAACGTCAAAGGAATCTTTCACTACACACAACACTAGCTTGGCTAGCGTTACACGCAATCGTGACCTTCTTCGATAGCGTCTGTAGCACGCAATACCAGGTTTCACTAAACAATGATATATTGTCATAATATTATCATGGACTAGCGGTTATGAATATTATTAACTACATTTTGAATTTTATAACATTATTATTCATCTTACATATTTTATATAACATGGTATGAGAATAAAATAAATTTTTCGGGTAAAATAAGTATTTTTAAAAAAAAATGCAGATTTGCTGCCTTTTGAGGGCGCACCCACTTTAAATATAGTTTTTGACAATTTTATAAGTTCAATTTTACAAAATAAAATTCTTATTTTCAATCACAGTATAAAAATTTACTTTTGAAAAAAATTTCATATTATTTTGATAAAATTCATATTTTAATGAATAGTAAAAACATGCTATATTTTAATTAAAAACAACTTTTTTCATCGCAATAATATATATGGATAAATTATAATATTTAATGGTTTTAACATATAAATAGAATATATTTTTATCATTTAATATAATTTATGTCATTACCATTAATTTTAAATTGAATTCATAGGTAAAAAGATTTTAATCTTTGGTAATGTTTTAACTTTTAAAACCCATTTTCTAAACAACGGGATTAATTTTAAATTAATTAATGAAAATTCTATGTTTTGAATTTTGAACATGGATTCCATATTTGAATTTAGTGGGTCCAAATTATGTTAATAGCTTACTTTTATTTTATTTTTTGATATTATGAATAGTAACTACGATAATTTTTATTTAGTACAGTTGAAGGTAAATTGAGTAATTAAGTGTAAATATAAGATTATAAAATTACCATAACACCTGAAAAAATTCTATTGGATGACTAAAAGTCGAAACTTATCACCTAATGGTCTGAATATATTCATTTTATGGACCTATTACCCTTAAAATAATTTAATTGTTATTAAAACCAAATAAAGTGACAACATGTCACTCTCTTAAATCTTATAAGTATAATAATTTTAATTTAGTGATAAACTTAATGAAACTTAGAACATGAATAGTATCAATAACTCTAATAAAACTATCTACATCATGAGAATTTATTTATAATTTTTAGGGATAAAATAATTATCATTAATGAGGACACAATAGCGATGTAGAAATTATTTCTTTAATTGAAATATCAAATAAATGATTTTAAAAATATTAAAATAAATATTATATGAACTAATTAATGTGATACATTAATTTTCTAGATAAATATGACATGTTATAAATATATTAAATATTTTTTTTCGAACATTTTTTCTGTGTGGATTTTATTTAAATTAAAATAATTGAATTGTTTCAAAATTGACGCTATTGATATTTTATATTATTAAATTGTTTAAAAATCACAAATATATTTTAAAAATTACAAATTAAAATGTATATGATCTAAAATTCCATAAAGTAAAAAATTATGTATCATTAAGAACACATAAAGAAGTAATGATAACCATATAAAATTTATAACATTATTACTACAAATAAAATTAAATAGAATAAATAAGGATAAATCAAAATGATATGTTTTGAAATAAAATAAAAACATGTATAAATTTAATTGGTTGATTATATTAAAACCCTATATTATCTAATATCCTAATTTTACACACTTTTGATGTTTTTAAGTGGGGTTAGGATTTATTATAAATCAATATTTTAGAGGTTTCCAAAGGTTCCCCTCTCCTCCCTTATAAAAGGGCACCTCCTCCCTCTCCTCCTCACACAACTTTGAGCCTTCAAGCTTGGCCAAACCCTATCCATTACTCTTATAAACTCTCCTATTATTATTATATAGGTCCTGGTCTTCTTCATTGACCAACATTAGTTCCCTAAGAGGAGGTTTCAAAGAGGCGTGTCGAAGAAGAAGTAATATCCGTTACCGATTCTTTCAAATTTATTTCTTCTTATACTTCCTCTTCATTAGTTGTTTCATTATGATGTAATAAAAATAGTATCACTCATATACTAATATGTTATTATAAATATGAAACAACCTTATTTCACCTTTTATTCATCCTATGGAAAACAAAATCACTGCGTGTGCATACGTACGAAATACCTTCTCCACGCAGTGGTGTAATCTGTTTTCCACCACCACCTTAATTGGATGGGTATAATGGTGTAAATAATAACAATATATGATTATTTTAATGTGATTTTGATTCTGAAATATTATACAAACACTTCAATACAATTCCACGTTCATGGGAATGATATCCTCGCTCATGCGTACGTACGCCCTACCGTCTCCACAATGTGATGCGACACGTTCTACATGATCTTCATTGAATAATGATTATATAAATTAATTGAATGAATAAATATGATATATATTACACTAATACCATTCTGTAAATTAGGTGTCTATAACCTAAAAAGAAGAATAAGAATTTATTCGACAAAACATGCATAAGAACATAAAGCAATAAACACCCGAATAACAAGTAGAAATGAAATATTACTAATAAAAAGATGAGAATATGACCATATATGATATCATAACAATGAATATGATTCTTTAATAAGTCAATGACATTATTTAAATCATTATATAGGAGGTTCAGATACGTACAAAGCAAATTGGACCTAAGGTAAGGGAAAATCTCACAATCTCAATTTTTATCCGAGATTGTTTATACTTCGGTATTTACTGGGGCATATTTATCATTCACATCCATGTTTCATCAATATGGAATATTATTTCTATCCCCCTAAAATTTTTTAAATCCAATTTTACCCATTGGTGATTTTTTAGTAAAACATATGAATGCAATCTTTTGTCGTTTTTGGTACGAGGTACTTATTGACTATTCCAGCCAAAGTACGAGAAGAATGTTTTTTTAACTTATACAACATGAATAGATTCTTATGATTTCATAAAACATTATTTCCATGAAGCTTCCTTTACATGTTTTCAAGTTTATTTTTAATTAAATTATTTTATTTTAAAATTTTATGATATGGTAAAAAAGGAAAAATGATTTTGAATTAGAAATGATATTTTCCTCAAGAATGGAGTTCAGGTGTTTTATCAAAATTATTTTCCATCAAAGATAATATAGGGTTCTATTTCTATCCCTATTTTTACATTGATTTGATTATGTTTTGATGGAATTATTTTTATGATGTCCTTTTATCTTATATGTATTATGTTATGATGGAATGATGTTTAAGAATCCCATTTTTATTACATGGGTTATTCTATGATGTATGATTTATGATCTTGTGGCACACATAAGAATGGTATCATTATGAGATCTGTGGGACCTATATCTCCCTCCAATGAATTGGGTAAAAATTTATATCTCATGATATAGACATGGTTGGAACAGAAGGTTAATCTGGTTCAGTGATACAGGACTGAAATGAGGAGTGAACTCGGTTTAGAAATGGACTTTGTCCTCTAGGATAGTCTTGGCAATGAGTCTTGACTACTAAGAAATGATTCTCTATGATTATGTATATATTCCACAAAGTTTCATGTTTTATGTTATGATTGTTGGGATTACATTTCACTACCATGAATTATTCCATGTTATGATATTATGATCTCTTTTGCAGCTTATGATTTTCAAAATGTTATGATCTTATTGATATTTCCTTTGTTTACCCTTACTGAGCATTTGAGCTCACCCTTTTGTATGTTTAATTTTCCTCCAGTCAGGAAGAAGGGTATTAAGTAGCTTATGCCAAAAAGGGACTCTAAATATGATGAAATAAACATGAGACAATGTAGATTCTTTATGAACCAATTGTTTATGTTTCCCAGTTTCTAATGAAACAATACCTATACGGTCCTTTCATGGTTTTGTTGTATCTTGTAATAAGTACGCTTCAATTCTGAAGTAATAAAAATGTATGTAAACTATGGGTCGTTATTTTTGGTATCAGAGAAAAGGTATAGTCATCCTTTGGAAACTAGGATTTGAAAGACTTGGTAAGAACCCTAGGGATATGTCTGAGAATATGACAAAATCTTAGTGTTTTAGAAATGGCCATGAGAAACCTATGATAAGACCTAAAGTGTGAAATTTTATTCTTTATTATGTGGTTTCCCTATTATGATTAGTGTTTCTCACACTATGCTTATTGGTTTTAGTCAATGGCCAGAACCCAGAAGGACCATGTTAATGCTGAATGTGACGGGAAATTCAATGATTGTCCCCCTGAGCAACCAAACGTTATGGGAGCTAGAATGAAAAATCGTGTAGCCATGCTCACACAACATTATCAAGCTATAAACCATGCAGGAGTTACAAATGAGCAAAGGAAGGAGCAACATTCTGTTGAATCCTTCATGAGGCAGCGTCCACCCTCATTTAGTTGGTCTACTAATCCATTAGTGGTTAAACAATGGATCAGTACCACTGAAAAGATATTTTCAGTTCTTCAATGTTCTGAAAATGATAAATTCATCTTAGCAGTATATCGTTTGGAAGGTGAAGCTGATAAATGGTGGAATCTTATCAAGAATACAAGGCAAAGAGATGAAATTGATTCCATGGAATGGGACGAGTTCAAGAAATTATTTTTCAATAACTGTTTATATCATGTTCTTCAAACAAAGATGGACAAGGAGTTTCTTGATCTAAATCAAAAGGATGATGAATCTGTTGGTATCTAAGAAGAAACTTTGTCAAGGATTTGAAGGTACGCTTCTGGGATTATTATCCAATGAGAGAGTAAGATCGATCTATTCTTTAGTGGCTTAAAACCATGTCTCCTAATGGAAGTATCCATAAGGGACTTCAATAGCTACGAGGAAATTGTTCGATGTGCTCTCAAGGTTGAGATGGAGATTGGAGTAACCCATCAGTCATATGGGTTTGATAAGAAGAGGAAAATGGAATTCAAAGGGAAATCTAAAGACCACACTAAAAAGAAGATGATTTTTCCCTTATACTCAAAGTGTGGAAATAAACATAGAGGTAATTGTCTTAAAGGGACATGTAAATGATTCAAATGTGGAAAATAGGTTCATCAGGCATTTGAATGCCGCAGTTATGGGAAAAATATTTCTACTGATGCGAACAAAGAAAAGGCTACACAAAATTCACCTCCTACACTTCAATGTTACAAGTGAAAAGAAATGGGTCATTATTCTAATAAATTTTCTAATCCAATGTTTGTTGATGATGTATCGATTTCAAAAAACTCTTAAGGCCAAAGACACAAGAAATTCACATGCAATTTCTATCGGCGATGTGGAGTACGATAACGAAGTGGTGAAAGGTACACTTACAATCCACTATAAAGTAGAAAATGTTTTATTAGATTTTGGATCCGCCCAATCTTTTATTTCTGAAGAATTTTCGAAGGGTATCGTCATAGTACCTCAACAATTAGATGTTGAGTTAGCTGTGACAACTCTTAATGGCACAACAGTTGCATCAAAAGTTTATAATTCTTCTCTAATTGAAGTTTGTGGGAAATTGATTCCTTCAAATCTTGTGATTCTTTATATAGTGGAATTTTATGTGATTCTTGGCATAGATTGGATTTCTTTATACGGAGCTCATACCAATTACCAAAGAAGGGAAATCACATTTAATATTCTCGATCAATCTACTATCATCTATTGATGCAAGGATGAATGTAACCTTCCAGTGGAAATTTCTTCCATCTTATGGGTCTTGATTCCAATAAATGATGGTTATTTATCTCAAATGGTTGGAGAGAAACTCATGATTAAGAATATTCCCATTGTACGGGAGTTTGATGATGTCTTTCCCAAGGAATTTCCAGGTCTTCCACAAAATTGTGAAGTTGAGTTTTCAATATAACTCGTACTGGGTGCTTTACCTATTTCAAACACACCTTATAGAATGGCCCCAATTGAGTTACAGGAATTGAAGAAGCAACTCCAAGAGAATCTTGATAAGGGATTCATACACCCTAGTGCACCACCTTGGGGAGCACCTATTGTGTTTGTTAAGAAGAAATATGGATCAATGAGACTCTGCATTGATTATCGTGAACTTAACAAAGTCACTATCAAGAAAAAATATCATCTTCCACACATTGATGACTTATTTGACCAACTACACGGAGCTCAATACTTTTCCAAGATTGATCTTTGTTCAGGGTATCATAAATTGAGGGTAAAAAGGAGGATATACCAATGATGGCTTTCCATACAGGGTTTGGAAACTATGAATTTTTAGTGATTCCATTTGGTCTTACTAATGCCCCTGTTATCTTCATGGATCTAATGAATAGAGTGTTTAAAGACTATCTTGATCAGTTTTTGGAAGTCTTTATAGATGATATTCATGTCTACTCAATGTGAAAGGAAGAACATGAAGATCTCTTTAGAATTGTATTGATGACCGTGCGAAAGGAGAAGCTTTATGCAAAATATTCCAAGTGTGAATTTTGGCTTCAAAAAGATTCATTTTTTGGCTCACATAACATCAAATGAGGGGATATCTGTAGATCCAGCAAAAACAGAGGTTATCAAACGATGGTCAAGACCAACTACAGTAAATGAAATCTTAATTTTTTGTGGTTTGGCTGGATATTATCGACATTTTGTGAAACGTTTTTCATGATTATCTAATCCACTCACCAGGTTGACTCGAAAAGGAGTTAAGTTTGTGTGGAAGGAGGAGTGTGAAGAGAATTTCAAGAAGTTGAAAGGAAGGTTATCTAGTGCACCTGTGCTCACACTACCTTGTAGTGGAGAAAGTATTGTGATCTATAGTAATGCATCCAAGAAAGGATTGGGGTGTGTTCTCATGAAAAATGATATAGTGATAGCTTTTGCCTCATGACAGTTGAAAATCCATGAGAAAAATTACCCAACTCATGATTTGGAGTCAGCCACTGTAATATTTTCATTAAAAATATGGAGGCATTATTTTTATGGTAAAAGGTGTGATATTTATATTGATCAGAAAAGTTTAAAGTATATTTTGACACAAAATGAGCGGAGTATGCTCCAAAGAAGATGTTTGGAGTTGATTAAGGACTACGACTGCTCAATTCATTATCACCCTGGGAAAGCAAATAGCGTGGAAGATGCATTAATTCGACAAGACTGTGATAGATTATCCATGATGAGGATCACAAAAGATCCAATATTTTTGGAATTAAAAAGGATGGACCTTGGAATTATAATGAAGGGGAAAATCTTATCTTTCTCAATTGAATGTTTAACCATCTATATATGTGAAGATTAAAGAGCCACAAAAAGAAGATGTAGAGTTACAAAAGAAGGTGAGAAATGTTCCTGAATTTCACATTGATTGTGATGAAATAATAAGGTTTAGGCATCTGTTTTGTGCTCCTCCCATCCCAGAATTAAAGAAGGAGCTACTGGATGAGGCTCATAATTTATCATTCTCTATTCATCCTTGAAGCATGAAGATGTATAGGCACCTGAAAGATTACTTCTTGTGGGATGACATGAAAAAAGATGTTGCTGAATATTTCATTCGATGCTTGGTTTGTCACCAAGTTATAGCTGAGAGATAGAAGTCTAAGGGGATGTTACAACCATTACCCATACAGGAATAGAAATGGGAAAAAGTCACTAAGGACTTTGTCACTGGACTACCTAAAACATCCAAAGGCAATAATGTTATCCGAGTTATAGTTGATCATCTTACGAAGTCGGCACACTTCATTGCTATTAGAGAGGATTTATCACTTGATCATCTTTCCAGGATATATGTAATGGAGGTGGTAAGATTGCATGGAGTACCAAATTCCATTATATCTGATCGGGATCCGAGGTTTACCTCGAAGTTCTGGTGAAGTCTTCAGCATACTCTAGATACAGAGTTGAGTTTCTGCACTGCTTATCATCCTTAGACAGACGGACAGTCTGAGAGAACAATTCAAACTCTAGAAGACATGTTAAGAGCTTGATCTATGGATTTAAAAGGTGTTTGGGATAAACCCCTACCTTTAGTGGAATTTTCTTATAATAATAGCTTTCACTCCAGTATTCAGATGGCTCCTTATGAAGCTCTCTATGGAAAGAAATGCCAACCTCCTACTTGCTGGAATGAAGTTGGTGAAAGAAATATATAAGGAACAGATCTTGTTGATGAGATGGAAGAAAAGGTCTTATCTATTCAACAAAACATAAGAGAAGATCAGATTCAACAAAAAAGTTATGCCGACTACCGAAGAAAAGACCTAGAGTTTGAAGTGGGTGATAAAGTGTTCTTATGAATATGTCCTTGGAAGAGAGTAATGACATTTGGAAAGAAGGGAAAGTTGAGCCCAAGGTATATCGGTCCTTTTGAAACACTGGATCGTGTTGGGAAGGTAGCTTACCGATTGACGCTTCCACTGAATCTCTCTCAAGTTCATGATTTATTCCATGTATCTCTCTAGAGAAAGTACATACCTGATCCTTCACATGTACTAAGCTCAGAAGTTGTGCCACTCCAGAAAGATCTTTCTTTTGAAGAGCATCCGATAGAGATTCTGAATCATGGAGAAAAATTTCTATGAAACAAGACCACTCTCTTGGTTAAAATGTTTTGGAGGAACCACCAATTAGAATAAGCTACATGGGATCTTGAGGATATTATGAGGGAGAGGTATCCTCATCTGTTTGTTACGAAGTGATGAATTTCGAGGGCAAAATTCATTTTCAGGGGGGTAGAATGTAACACCCTGATATTTTATGAGAAGTATATTTTTTATGTCTTATTTTATACGCAACATGAAAGGAATCTTTCACTACACACAACACTAGCTTGGCTAGCGTTACACGCAATCATGACCTTCTTCGATAGCGTGTGTAGTACGTAATACCAGGTTTCACTAAACAATGATATATTGTTATAATATTATCATGGACTAGCGGTTATGAATATTATTTACTACATTTTGAATTTTATAACATTATTTTTCATCTTACATATTTTATATAACATGGTATGACAATAAAATAAATTTTTCGGGTAAAATAAGTATTTTTTAAAAAAATTGCAGTTTTGCTGCCTTTTGACGGCGCACCCACTTTAAATCTAGTTTTTGACAATTTTATAAGTTCAATTTGACAAAATAAAATTATTATTTGAAATCACAATATAAAAATTTTCTTTTGAAAAAAAAATTATATTATTTTGATAAATTTCATATTTTAATGAATAGTAAAAACATGATATATCTTAATTAAAAACAACTTTTTTCATCGCAATAATATATATGGTTAAATTATAATATTTAATGGTTTTAACGTATAAATAGAATATATTTTTATCATTTAATATAATTTATGTCATTACCATTAATTTTACATTGAATTCATAGGTAAAAAGATTTTAATCTTTGGTAATGTATTAACTTTTAAAACCCATTTTCTAAACAACGGGATTAATTTTAAATTAATTACTGAAACTTCTATGTTTTGAATTTTGAAAATGTATTCCATATTTGAATTTAGTGGGTCCAAATTATGTTAATAGCTTTCTTTTATTTTATTTTTTGATATTATGAATAGTAACTACGGTAATTTTTATTTACTACAGTTGAAGGTAAATTGAGTAATTAAGGGTAAATATAAGATTATAAAATTACCATAACACCTGAAAAAATTATATTTGACGACTAAAAGTCGAAACTTATCACCTAATGGTCTGAATATATTCATTTTATCGACCATTCACCCTTAAAATAATTTAATTGTTATTAAAACCAAAGAAAGTGACAACATGTAACTCTCTTAAATCTTATAAGTATAATAATTTTAATTTAGTGATAAACATAATGAAACATAGAACATGAATAGAATCCATAAATATAATAAAACTATCTACATCATGAGAATTTATTTATAATTTTAAGGGATAAAATAATTATCATTAATGAGGACACAATAGCGATGTAGAAATTATTTCATTAATTGAAATATCAAATAAATGATTTTAAAAATATTAAAATAAATATTATATGAACTAATTAATGTGATACATTAATTTAATAGATAAATATGACATGTTAGAAATATATTAAATATTTTTTTTCGAACATTTCTTCTGTGTGGATTTTATTTAAATATAAATAATTGAATTGTTTCAAAATTGACGCTATTGATATTTTATATTATTAAATTGTTTAAAAATCACAAATATATTTTAAAAATTACAAATTAAAATTTATATGATCTAAAATTCCATAAAGTAAAAAATTATGTATCATTAAGAACACATAAAGAAGTAATTATAAACATGTAAAATTTATAACATTATTACTACAAATAAAATTAAATAGAATAAATAAGGATAAATCAAAATGATAAGTTTTGAAATAAAATCAAAACATGTATAAATTTAATTGGTTGATTATATTAAAACCCTATATTATCTAATATCCTAATTTTACACACTTTGGATGTTTTTATGTGGGGTTAGGGTTTATTATAAATTAATACTTTAGAGGTTTCCAAAGGTGCCTCTCTCCTCCCTTATAAAAGCGCACCTCCTCCCTCTCCTCCTCACACAACTTTGAGCCTTCTAGCTTGGCCAAAACTTGTCCATTAATCTTATAAACTCCCCTATTATTATTATAGAGGTCCTGGTATTCTTCCAAGACCAACATTAGTTCCCTAAGAGGAGGTGTCAAAGAGGCGTGTCGAAGAAGAGGTAATATCCGTTACCGATTCTTTCAAATTTATTTATTCTTCTACTTCCTCTTCATTAGTTGTTTCATTATGATGTAATAAAATCAGTATCACTCATATACTGATATGTTATTATAAATATGAAAAAATTCTATTTCACCTTTTATTCATCCTATGGAAAACAAAATCACTGCGTGTGCATATGTACGAAATACCTTCTCCACGCAGTGCTATAATCTGTTTTCCACCACCACCTTAATTGGATGGGTATAATGGTGTAAATAATAACAATATATGATTATTTTAATGTAATATTGATTCTGAAATATTATACAAACACTTCAATACAATTCCACGTTCATGGGAATGATATCATCGCTCATGCGTACGTACGCCCTGCCGTCTCCACAATGTGATGTGACACGTTCTACATGATCTTCATTGAATAATGATTATATAAATTAATTGAATGAATAAATATGATATAAATTACACTAATACCATTCTGGAAATTAGGTGTCTATAACCTAAAAATAATAAATAGAATTTATTCGACAAAACATGCATAAGAACATAAAGCAATAAACACCCGAATAACAAGTAGAAATGAAATATTACTAATAAAAAGATAATAATATGACCATATATGATATCATAACAATGAATATGATTCTGTAATAAGTCAATGACATTATTTAAATCATTATATAGGAGGTTCAGATACGTACAAAGAAAATTGGACCTAAGGTAAGGGAAAATCTCACAATCTCAATTTTTATCCGAGATTGTTTATACTTCGGTATTTATTGGGGCATATTTATCATCCACATCCATGTTTCGTCAATATGGAATATTATTTCTATCCCCCTAAAAAATTTTAAATCCAATTTTACCCATTGGTGATTTTTTAGTAAAACATATGAATGCAATCTTTTGTCGTTTTTGGTACGAGGTACTTATTTACTTTTCCAGCCAAAGTACGAGAAGAATGTTTTTTTAACTTATACAACATGAATAGATTCTTATGATTTAATAAAACGTTATTTCCATGAACCTTCATTTACATGTTTTCAAGTTTATTTTTAATTAAATTATTTTATTTTAAAATATTATGACATGGTAAAAAAGGAAAAATGATTTTGAATTAGAAATGATATTTTCCTCAAGAATGGAGTTCAGGTGTTTTATCAAAATTATTTTCCAACTAAGATAATATATGGTTCTATTTCTATCCCTATTTTTACATTGATTTGATTATGTTATGATGGAATTATTTTTATGATGTCCTTTTATCTTATATAGATTATGTTATGATGGAATGCTGTTTAAGAATCCCATTTTTATTACATGGGTTATGCTATGATGTATGATTTATGATCTTGTGGCACACATAAGAATGGTATCATTATGAGATGGGTGGGACCTATATCTCCCTCCAATGAATTGTGTAAAGATTTATATCTCATGATATAGACATGGTTGGAACAGAAGGTTAATCTGGTTCAGTGATACAGGACTGAAATGAGGAGTGAACTCAGTTTAGAAATGGACTTTGTCCTCTAGGATAGTCTTGGCAACGAGTCTTGACTACTAAGAAATGATTCTCTATGATTATGTATATATTCCACAAATTTTCATGTATTATGTTATGATTATAGGGATTACATTTCACTACCATGAATTATTCTATGTTATGATATTATGATCTCTTTTGCAGCTTAAGATTTTCAAAATGTTATGATCTTATTGATATTTCCTTTGTTTACCCTTACTGAGAATTTGAGCTCACCCTTTTGTATGTTTTATTTTCCTCAGGTCAGGAAGAAGGGTATTAAGTAACTTATGCCAAAAATGGACTCTAAATATGATGAAATAAACAGGAGACAATGTAGATGCTTTATGAACCAGTTGTTTTTGTTTCCCAGTTTCTAAAGACACTATAACTATATGGTCCTTTCATGGTTTTGTTCTATGTGTTAATAAGTATGCTTCAATTCTAAAGTAATAACAATTTATGTAAAGTATGGGTCGTTATACAAGTTCCCTTCTACATCAGGTACCTGACTTGTTGTAGAGCTGGAGAGCATGGGACCAAGCTTTGGATTGTGATGCTGAGGATTTTTTTATCTTTATTTTTTGTACTTTAATTTAGCAATGTTTGTAGTTCCATAATTGTGACTTGTTTGGATGCTTTTCTAGACATAGGCATCATGCATCATTTCATGTATATATTTATAAGTGTTGTAGTTTATACATTCAATATTCTTTGTTGCTACTCTATTCCATTATTACTACTTCCCCTCTTGTATGTATTTATTTACTTCTGTTGTGTACTCTGCCAATGAGGGCATAGTTTCTCCACTTTCACACCCAAGGCCCTTGTTGCTAGTCGGCAGCCTCTGGCATGCTGGGAAATGCGCTTGAGGCCATGTGACCAACTGGGTATGGGGCACCTTTGGGTTGGTTCCGGAACCGGGATGTTACACCTTAAATCCATGCATGTTATGTCATTGTAAATATACATATCAAACAATATGATTTTAGGTATTTATGTCATATCTCCACCAATCTTACACTTTCACTAAATCCTTGTAAACATTATAAAATTTCATGTTATATTGATCATATGAAATTACTAATGAATTAAATTCCAAAAAACCATTTGGATATCATTCAAAACACTAATTTAACTCTATCATGACCTTCTCCATATATCACAACATATATAATAAATTTTGAATATCTATTGAAAAAGACTTTTAAATAAAAACTAAAACACTTTTAGGTTAGTGCTATGGGTTTTTTTCAAAATCAATAACTATTCAGTAAACCCAAAATTATGAACCTATAAGACTTTATAGAATTCATAACACATAAGGATTCATAAATTCAAACAAGTAAGAAAATATCAACCTATATAATAGTATTTTTTTCTACTCAAGATACAAAATAATTTTACATGATCTCTATTAAAAACATATATCTTTATAAATTCTTCCAACTGTTGTATAATATACCAATATTCATTTTTCATTTGATCCCTTTTTAAAATACATCGACTAAATGTAGAACAAAAAATATATCAATCCCGTATATATAATCATAAATTATTGATTATCCAATTATAGACAAGATAGGTCAAGAAATACATCACATTTTATTCATCAAAAATATAAGCACATCACATACCCGTCAACCAAATAAAAAATCACCCCTATTTTCTTAGTTGGGTATAGTCATATGCTTCCTCAACCTATCTCAATCGAGGGACTAAATTCCATAATCCTCATATGAGTGGAAATTCACACCTAGGTTAAGATATAATTGAAAACATAAATCGAATCATATTTAACATCTCCTTGATTATCTAAGCCTCGTGATTTCATAAGAATGGTATCAAAGTAGCAAGGTTCGCATGCTTAGTATCTCATGAACTTCAAGTATAGGTAAATTGTAATATGATACATAAAAACCTAGTATAATAAATACATATTTTATAACACTCTATGTGATATACTTAGAGGGTAATATAACACATAAACATCTTTTTGTGCCTCCTGGGTGTATTTTTTATCTCTATAGTAATATTTTCCACACTAACCTCAATATTTCATTACAAGTTATAACATTACACAATAATCAGGTTTCATAAAAAATTGAAATTCAAACATTGAAGGGTTAATTGTTATTTCACTTCATAAAATATATGTATCCAACATGTAAAAAAAGGTAATATTGAGTCTATCACTTATATAAAATGAAACATTTTATATTCTTAAATTACATTAATAATATTAAAAAAACCTTACATAATCGTAGGTCTCTTCCAACCATATAGATATACTTTCATATCATCCTTTTCTTCCCCACTGTTATGGTTTCATTAAACTTGTCACATATCAATGTGATTGCTTCTAAATAACTACATGTGTATCTAATAAAACCCACTCAATAAAATTCATTAGAGAGAAGCATTAATGTAGAAATGATTTTTTAATAATTGAATGGTTTAGAAATCATATTCTTAATGAAAAACACTTTGAACATTATAACCACCCATATTTACTTCATAACATCAAATTTTATGATGTTAATAACTTATTTTATCTAAATATAAGACATTATATGTTAATTAACATCATCGTTCATGGAACCAATTCCATTAAAAAATAAATACTTTTGTAACTAATGTAACGCTTTAAATTAATATTTTTTTGAACATACCCTAAACTCATTTAGGATATAATGTGATATTCACTATTATTTTTTACTAGTTTAATCAATAATTGATTAAAATTTTAACTTTTATAAGTCAAAATATATTTCAAATAGACTCTAAGAAACAATATTATTTTCAAACTATTATTCTAAGATACAATAATTTGTTTTATAAAATAAAATTTCTTTTTATCTAGTGGAAATATTTTAAAAATAAACTATTTAATCCCATATCATATATGGTTTTATATGTTATTGAACAAATAATCTAAAAAAAATTTATTCATTAAAATATTATATTGATAGGTGGTGGGATTATGTCCCTTAAATTTGGACAAACAAAAAGGTAAACTCTTTTATATTGGAAAAATCACACTTTATCCTTATATATTTTCTAATAATTATTTATAATTTGATAAATCATTAAGCATGTGAAAATAAATCTCTCATATCATATTTTTCATTATAAGGACTTATTAATAAATACATTCCCTTATCATATAAGATAAATAAGATATAATAAAAATCCATTATTTGATTCATCTGATACTATTATTATTATATTTCGTACAAATCCTTGACTTAAAAAACGTATGCTTCATTAATAGGATTAAAACTACCAGATCAGTCAATTTTATTATTCAATTTTAACTCCATTATATTTATAAAATTTTTGAAACGGGATTTTGGTATGATATACCCTTAAAAATAAAATAATTAATCTCAAATACATTGATACCAAACGTGGATATTCCATAGAGGTTTCCAAATACATTTTGGTATTGTGAATAATTTCCTTCCATTAAAATATTTCTATTATTTCCAAACAACTTATTATGGTTTTTGTGATCATGAATACCTACTTGAAGAAACATTTTTATACTTTCCAATAAAAAATTCTTCTTATGGTTTGAACATTTACTTACATCAAATATTAATACTGTAATAGAACCTAAACATATCATTTTATCTTCATTATTCCAAAATAATTAGTTAAAAAGTGTTTAAATTTCATGAAATCATTCACATTTTAATAACATTTCCAACAATTATTGAAGAAATAATTTCATTATAAGCCTTAATTAAATCCCTATTCTCTCTAAGTTAGTGGAACACTCATTAAAACTGAGTAATTTAGTGGAAACTAAAGTTCCTATGATCATCATTCATTTTAAAACATAATTGTATTTATATGTGGTTCTATTTATAATCGATATTCACATGTTGGAAAACATTAACTGTTGGTTACTCAAGAAGAGGTTACTCTAACACAAGGAATTTCCTCTCCTGATTAGGAATGTTTTTTAGGTTTTTTATTTTTTGGATATTTATTCCAATAAGCTTAACTTTTCTATAGGTCTTATTTCAATGTCATGTTCAATAATGATTATTTCATTTTATCAAAAACCAAATATTTTAATAGATGATTATATTGTTTTATTCTCATTTAATAAAGAATTTTATTAAATGTTCTCTTAGGTAAGTAATGACCTATTTTAAGTATCATCATATTCATTAGTGGGCCATGATTTATATTTCACTATGACACGATTAAACATTAGTATTCATCTCAACCCCATAGATATTTAGGTAGGCTATTTGGAAAATAATATTATATACATCTCTTGGATGGTTGGGGGAAAACTATTTGTCTAATCCATCATATGGACAAACTCAAAACTATTCCTATGGCATCCTTCCTAAGGGTTTTTGAACTAAGAGTGACTAAAATTAAATGAAACAAATAAGAATTTAAAATTAGTAGGTCCACCATTACATTATTTACATTCATTATATAATCCTAAAGTACTACTCACCATTACGAAACTACAAGGATAAATGATCGAGGTATTGAAAAGTGTTTTATTTCAAAGGAATCTAATGTTTGGTTTCTTTAAAGAGGATTTAATCTCACTATATTACCTCATGTTATCCATTTACATTTATACATGATTAAAATGATTTAGTTTTTAATTTTATTCCACCATCCAAATCAATATTTTTAATTCATAATGATTTTTAACTATTAAAAAACTAGTATATTTTGTTATTAACACAAAATAAAATCTTCTATATTGATAAATAAAAAAATGAATCATTAGAATAAAGTTTATAAAACCCTTCCTTTTAAAGTCTTAAAATAAAATGAAATTAGAAATCCCTAATTTTCAATACATGGCATTAATTGTCGAAGCAAGGATTAGTTCGACCTAAAGTCACTCTACCCATGGATATTTACTCAAATGATACCTAAAATTCATCATAACACTAACAGTATCTATATTCAAACTATAATGTAACTCTTAATTTAAGCTCATAACCCAACAGATGCTAATTTCAAAAAGATTAAATCTAAATCAATGTTCATATATAAAATGTAACCCATTATATTCAAGTATAATAATTTATAAAATCTAAATATCACTTTAACCTAAATCAGAAATTCATTAAAAGTATAAAAAATATATTTTCAGAATAATAAAAAAGAGAATAATCTAAATTAATGAGAAATTTATTTATTTTAACATGAGTTAAACTATAGAAGAATAGTTCATATATATTTGTATCATAAACACCCAATAATTAGTAATGCATTCTATAAATAGATAGATATAAAAAATTTAAATTAATTTTCAATATTAACAACTTCTAATTATCCTTTTTTCTGTAATTTTATTAAATATATGATACTAAATGAAATTTATACTTTTTATATTCAAATTCTATTATGTAAAAATTTAAAAAATATAAAAATAAAAAATTTAATATTATTCAGGGCTTGATAATATCAATAGTAAAAACTCATTTTTGACATTATTGAAATAATTTCTCAAATTAGGTCTTTAATTTAAACATTTCAAATTAAATATTAAGAAATTTTTTTAATATTAAATATAAACTCTAATATCTTACCTAATTTTTAAAATTAATAATTATTTTATAAATTACAGTTTAAATTTTTATTTAATTTTTTTTATCAAAATTATAAGTCATGTCATATAATTTATAAAGGTATTTAATATTGATAATTAAAATAATATATATTTTTTATTAAATTCTAAAATAAAACATAAAAATTTATATAAATTTACAATTAATTTAATTATAAACTTATTTGATTTTAAATAATTATTCTAAATATCATTTTTATAATTTATAATAAATTTATATATTATATAATCCATCAATAATTTTAAAATTAAGAAAAATAAATTTTTCTTCGTAGATTGCATTTTATGATATATCCATATCATAGTATGTGATCTAGAATTCTACCTTTATCGTTCTTATCGATTAGAATTTAATGGTATATAATAGATAATAAGGGTATTATCTATATTATTCTATTGTATCTTTTATGTCATATTACAGATATGACACTATTTTTTGTTGCATGAAACTGATGTTGTCTTACGCTATGACTACTGATATCATATATTATGACATATTTAAAGTGATGAAATTATACCTAATAATTGGCTATGATATCCCATATCATACGATATGAATGTATCAAATATTATGATATCACATGTCATATATTATGCCAGATAAAAAAAATTAACCCCTCTTCCAATATCAAATATCATAAGATTAGTCATAGTATAAAATTTCAATCATTTCTTATCATATACATAATGACATGTATTATGATATACAATTTCATTATTTTATCAAAATTAATTTTTGAATCAAAAAATTTATTGATGGTAAGAATAATTTCACCGATGTAACTTATCAATCAAATTTTAAAATGGGCATATATAATTCAATGTGATATTGAAACAAAAAAAATTTCTAAGATTAATTTATAAATTTATTTAAATAACATTAAAATTAATTATAAACTATATAAGATTGTTCTCTAGGATGTTTATTTAAATTATAATGTGTCAATAAATTAATTAATTCTTTAAGTGAAAAGTATTTATTAAATAATAATGAAATATTTGGTAAATAAAAATTCAGTAATAATGAGTGTTAATATTAAATACCTTTCAGAATTATATGGAAGTACATATAAATTTGATATAAAGTGTTTATATGAAAATTATATGTGTAGTTCCAAATTTGTATTTAAATTACAGAGTAAGGATAAATATAATGGTTTTTATATTAATGTTAATAATTGGTCAAAATATTTAATTTGAAATGTTCAAAATATGGGCCTTATTATAAAATTTATTTAAACCATATCCAAATGAGTTTTGATAATTAATATGATCAATGTTTGAATGATCTTAATATGTGATTTTTTGAATTTATAAATTCTATACCTAAAAGATTTGGAAAATAAAATGATTATATTTCATTTAATATCATGTATTTAATGTAAATTCAATATAAAAGTTTAATAAGTAGAGTTTATATTATAAAAAAATATAAGGTGTCTATATTTATGAAACTATGTAATATCCATAATGCATGTATAAATTATAAAAAATATATAATTATACTTATTTTTAAATTTATCATAAATATTTTATCCTAGGTTTAAATATAAATGAATTTGAAAATAATTTTGTGTATTCATATTATTAATTGGTGTATGATTTAGTTTAAATTTTTAAACAACTTCTATAAATTGTAATACATGAATTTAAGGAGTTACATGCTAGGTATAATAATTGATTTATCTTTATTCTACATTGATTTTGTCTTATATTGGGTTATGGGATAAAATTATGTAATTAATTATAGTTTATAAAAATAATATTTTTATATTATAATATAATATAGGTCGCTCTTGAGTAAAGTATCTCTGGGTGTGGAAGATTTGGGTTGGACTGATCACTGAACTAGAGGCTAATGTCTTATCAAGAAAAGTCTTGATTGGCTATTTTTTGTTCCAAGTATACTCTTATGGTGATTTTTTATTTCATATTATTTTATGTATTACATTAAAGGGTTATATATACCTAGTTCATTATATTCATCTAAATATGTATGAATGTAGCTGGATTTTAATATGTGTTAGTAAAATGATCAATTAGATTTATAAATACATACAAATTAATACAATTTAAATATACTAATTTGGTGGATATAATGGGATTAAAAACTAAATCATTAGAATCATGCATACATGTAAAGGGAAAAACATTATATATGATAGCGATATTAAACACCCTTTAAAAATCATATGTTTTAGATTCATTCCATAGAAAAAACACTTCAATATATTGATCATTAAATATGGTAGTTTCATAAAAATAATGGATGCCATTTGAATATCTTGTATAAGGAAAGAATGTGATGTCTAGCCCTAACTGGATTAGGTTTGAATTTTTAATTTTTTCTTTAGGTTACATTTTTTTGGGAAACTCATTTGATGGATACCAAAGTAATTTTGTTCAGTTTATCCATATAATGGATTGGGAAAATGGTTTTGTACTAAACTACATAATAGTAATATATTAAATGAATATCATAATAACATACCTATTTATAAAAGTAGAAAGTGAAACACCAATGAATACTCATTTTTTAGAGAAATATATCTCGTGTTTCACTAATGATTATATTTTATTTTAAAAAGGTTCCTCGTATTAGTGTGGGAAAATATAAAAAATGTATTTTTAAAATTATAGTACTACATTGTAATCATATATTATATATTTAATTTTAGATATATGTTAGAATTTTCATTAAACATAAATTTGAGATAAATCCTTGAAAAGTAGAATCTTAACTTATAAAAATCATTAGTATCTTATAGAAATGTATGAATTGTTCTCAAGAAAGAGAGAAAATCAATGTGTATAAGTAACACATTATTAGGTTAGAAACTGTATATTTTTTTAAAAAAGTTGGTAAATACTTTTATGAGAATCATATATGAATTAAATGGACATTTCAAAGGAATTAGTTCAAAAAACAATACTTAGGGAGATTTAGTCTCCAATCACATAATCAATGTGATTGAGTGTGAAAATAATTTAATGTGGCTAAAGATAAACTCTAAGGATTGGTTTAGATATTAATTTCCCTCTTTAATGGTCATTGGAAATGTTATGAAAATTTTAATTAATTTATTATAATTATAAACAAAATTCTCAAAATATTGAGTAATGTTGAACTTGGAATGAGATGCTCAATTATGTATTTTTTTAATAATAAAAGCATATTAAAATTCAAATTGGAATAAGAACAAATAGATAAGAAGTTTAAATATATTTCTTAAAATAAAAATATAATGCATTGAAACCTAAAATATATTTTTGGAATTAAATACATATTTTCTATTTTATTTAATTTTCAAAGATTCTTCAAGGGGTTTGCGAGATAGATATAAATTCAACGTCAAATATAAATGTTATATAAAATGATTTATTTGATATTTATATTTATTTTATATCAAATATTTATATCAAAAACATAGTAAATATATATGATTTCAAAATAATTTAAATAATTGATCACTCTTTTAGAATCTATTTGTGTGATGAAGTAAACAATCACTTAATAAGAGAAGTTTATTATAATTAATGATTTTTTATAAAAAAATTAAGATAATAATTTCAATATACATTTTTTTATTATTCATTAGATTCTATAATATACTTTAAAATAAGGTATGGATAAAATGAGTTATATTCAGGATAAATATTTCACCCTTCATATTTGTTAATCAATAGTGTAATCGATGTCCCACCACCCAATTGTGGTATATTTTAAACAATTAAATATTAATTTCAAAAAATTCATCAACAACATATAATATAATACAAGATATGGATAAAATAGTTTATTCTTTAGATATTTCTATTTAATTAAACATGTTTTATTTCACAGAAAAACTCTTATTATATATTGTATATTATCCTAATATTTTATAGAAAATATAGTTTCTAATAGACTTTTTGTATTATTGTTTAATTTAGAGTAGGAAAAAGTGGAAATGATATATTATTCCAATAAAAATATAAATGTAATATCACTTAATATAAAAAAATATTATAAGATATGTCTATAAAGAGAAGTGTAAAATATTTACATTTTTAATATAACATAGTTAAAATAACATTATATCCTAAATGAATTTAAAAATTATTTGTAAAGAAAAATTTTAAAGCGTTGTAAATTGGTACTATAGTGACCATAAGAATGTTTTGGTTGGAAGATTTCCAAGAAAAAAGATTATGATGAACTTAAAAATAGTCCCAATTATATAAACAATGTTATAAATATCATTAATTTTTTTTCTTTGATGTAAAGTATTTTGAATACTTATACAATTATTTAAACATTAATGGTATTCTTCTTAAGTCTCTATATTATAAAAACATATAATTTTAGATTTTGATCACTAAAAGAGTATATTGGGATGTTTTTATCATATGGTTACAATGATATGAGGTAAGAAATCATATTGACATATAATGAGTTTGAATAAACCTAAATCAAATAGTAATCATATAGACTCTCTACAGCAATATCATATGTGATATCATTATACTTTTTCTTATGTATGCTTTTCTACTAATGTTTGGGGATTATATTTGTTGTTATAACCTCATAATACTACATGGAAACCCCTTGTTCAAATTAGTAATTGTAGTAGTACTATATTGGTACTATAGTAGTAGTATTATAAACAAGAATTGGGATTTAAAGAAATGTGTTTTTCCTTATGAGCACTGGGCCTCTAGGAAATTAATGTAGTGAATTGAAACTATTCTAGAGTACCACAAGATAATGGATCATATTGGTATCAATAACCATATATATATAACTATACATGAGATACTAGTAGCATAAGTAATACACATTGCTATGTTTAGGATCTATACAACATCACATGTGAAAAGGTAAAACAAAACACATCATTTTATGGTGATTGAGGTGTAAACATTAAATGGGTAATGGGGAGGGGTTACATAAATGTATTTAACTAAAATGTATTAAATAATTTGTGCTAATGTTCATTTAATACATTTTCATGGGCCTTTGTGTCATGTAAGTGTTCCCACTCAACCCAATTAATATGATATATTTTATAAAAATGAAAAGTATGGAATTTGTAAGTAAGTATAATTTTTTCAATTTTCTTAAATGAGTTTAAGAATACCAAATTTATCTTATCAAAAAAATATAATTCAATTTTTTATTAATTCTTTTTGGTTATTTATATTATGTGATGTAAACTAGTAGTTGACCTCCCAATGTATAACATTGATTTATCCGTAAATGATGTTCATCATGGATTTGTATAATTTTTTTATGAAATTTTAAGATTTTCCTAAGTAAAATTCCATATAGATATATAGGATATGATCTTGGGGAACAAAATATCTTTTTCACTAGTTGACACACCTTGTATTCCTTGTAGAGTGTTATACACTGTGTCTTTGGCATACTAAGGTTTTATTATTCTCATTTGAATTTAGAAATCTCAATTGATTGAAAATAGATATAGTATGAGAAACTACATACAATTAGGATAGACTAAAAGAGTTTGTGACCACACATATATAATATATTAAATGTATTAATCTATTTAATGAGGTGAATTTGATGTCTCAATCTGTAAGGATGAATGACAGGTGATGTACTCATAAATGTAGTCAGTCAATACTCAGGTAATCGAGAACATGTGAGTCGGTTATATGGGATGGACATACATTGTTTTGCATCTATTCTTGATATCTTATACATTTGGATCATATGATAATGAATTCCATTATATAATACAACCAGTGGACACATGTATAGAGATAGACATGTTTTTATGAAGTTTAATCTAGATTGCAATGTAACCTAATTAGGTTGGATTATTTTTTAGTGGTCTCTATTTTTCTACCTTTATAAATTTTTGAATTCATATCTTTTTTGAATTCTATAAACCATTGTAGGATCAATATTTTTTTTTGACTAAATTATGATTTAGTTTTATGAAATGGGAATACCTATTCAAATATTATTTTAGAGGTTTTACAAAATAAGTTTCAGATGGTTATTTTAAATTTATGTCATATCATGTGAGACCTGGTGAATTTAATGATAACTGTACGAAATTATTTTGGAATAAATGAAAATAGTTTTTTGGATATGGTTTCTTGAATTATTATATATGATAAAATATAAGGTGTAATATCACAAAATCTGTTAGGCTCTAGTTTTAATGGGAGATTTATTGAGATATTCCTTAAATCCAATAGCATATAATATATTAGAAAAATAATTTTATATAGAAATAAAGAATATTGTATACCTTGTAAAATGAATATCAGAAAGAATAGATATGATTTAATCATGTTACTATCTAATTAATAAAAGTGTATGATTAAGTTATTTCATATAGTAATGAAGACCTATGAATGAGAGTGGAATTTGAGTGTTATGTGTTAATGTTTGATTAATCTTCGATGTATGCTACCATTAATCTAGAACTTTCGTAATATGAAATGTTGAGAGAAAAAATTGGTTGATGGTCACAAATAGTTGTAACCAAATGCATTTACATATAACATATGAGTAAATGAACGTGTACTTGTGTCATTTCATTATGGGATATAAAAGCAAGAAGTTACAAAGATATAAATGGTTATCATGTATTCTTATACCATTATCTATTCTCTCTTTCTGTAATCTCTCTTTCTCCTCCTCCATTTTCCTCAATGATTTTCATGTTTATCATGGCTGTGAAGTATAATAATTCTTGATAATCAAGTGATTAATTTGTCTTTCTAATACACATTAGATTATAGAGTCTCTCAGTTTCCTCTTGGGCATCTTTATTAAATATGTTTTTGATTATTAATGTAGTCACATTATACTGTTAAAGGTGCACCATTCATGGTCACTAACTCCTTGTACAGCCATGTATATATTTCTAAGGGTTGGACGAAACTTTTTCTATATAGGGAAAGTAATTATAAATTACAAATTCCAAGAACAACAATGCATGAAACTGAAACTGTATTTATAAATTTGAAAATAAGGTAAAATATAAAGAGATTATATTTAATTTTCTAAATTTTTCATAATATTATATTTGAATTGTTAAAATTAATGTCCATATTTGATAAATTATTTAATCTATGTCAAGAATATGTTTTTACTACTGATACGATCAATGTTTAAATAATATTAAATATTTTAGATTTTAGATTATAAAAATTAAATTTAAATTATATTTTGGATAAAAAAATGTTTACAGATCATTTGGTATCATGTATTTAATTAAATTTTATATAAAAAGAATAAATTAATTATTTCAAATTTAAAATAAAATATAGTGCTTATATTTATCTAATTATAGACATTCCAAAATGTAAGACTAGTTACAAAGTGTTTATAATTGTTTTATAATTGTTTTACAAATATATGATCTAGTGATTAAATATACTAATTATTTATTTATTTAGTTTATCCAATTTTATATTATTCATGAATATAATAGTTATATTATGAATGAATGTATGCTTTAGTTTGTAGTGTTAAACTACATATATAAATTGTCATACATGAATTATAGTTATGATAATTCAATTAGTTTTCTTCTACCTTGAATTTATCGTTCATTATATACCTAAAATAAGAAGTTAATTTTGTTCATATATTTTATGTGTTAGAATTATTATGGAATTCAGGTATCTCTAGGGTAATTTATCCTTGGGTAGAGGGACTTTGCATCGAACAGGTCACGATCTTGTAAAATTATGCACTGTCCAGAAAAGTGGAGACTTTTTATTTGACACTCCAAGATTACTCTTGTATTAATAATATATTTTATGTGATTCCAATCCTTTACATAGATTTAATACATTTATCATATGCATGTGATTTATTTGGATATGTATGAATATTGTTTATAATTTAAAATTGTTAGTAACACAAATTTTTATTTTTTAAAGATTTTCAGAATAATATGGTTTAAACATATTTATTTGGTTGAAGGAATGGTATTCTAAAATAAATCATTAGAATAATTCATTCAAGTAAAGGAAAAAATCAAGAAATAATATAGTGAGATTAAATCCCTAGTAAAATTTAAGTATTATATTCCTTCCAAATCAACCACTTTTCATAACCACATTATTTAATAGGGTAGTTTCATGTTAATGTTATGTGTACTTGTATTGTCTTATATATGGGATGAAATTAATGGTTGAACCAAATATTATTGGGTGCCCATTTTTTAGTTTTATTTGGATAAAACATATCCATAATCCCCTTAGGAAGGATATCATAATAATACTGTTTATTTTATCTATATGATGGATTAGATAATGAGTTTTTTCTCTACCATCTATGAGTCATATATGATAATATTAGAATTAGAAATAACATAAATATATATTTAAAAAGATGAACACTAATGTAGAAAAAATTCTTATTGAAATATAGAACTTCTTACACTACTGTATATGACTAAATTTAAAGGGTACATCATCTTAGTGGGTGAATATTTAATAAAATCTTGTTTAACAGTAATATAAAACATGGTAATCGTATAATTAATACTTCTATTTTATTTCAAATGACACCATTATCATTTTACATGAAATTGAGATTATTATTTTAGGTAAAATAAGATTATTTTATGCAGTCTCTATAATGGTATAGAAATTATGAATTGTTATTACGTGATATAGAATATTCTATGTGTTGGAGTAAACCCTTCTAGATTATTCAACTATTATAGTTTTCCATCTAATAAATATAGCATCTTGTAAAAAATATATTTAATTTAAATTAATGATTAAAACATAAAATAACAATATTAATTTATTGTCAACTCATATACTCATTGTGATTGAGTATGCTAATGACTTGTTATGATATCAGGTTTTTTAATGATGACTATAAAATTGATTTTTCAATGATTGTTTTAAATTTTTTGACATTGTAAATGAGTTCATGAAATTTTTAACCTATCGTACTTAATTATTGAGGATATCTGAAGCTTTATTGTGATATATAGTTCTTCATTATATATTCGGAATATATGTGGGGAGAAAATTCAACTTGATGATGAAATTTAAGATGTAAATTCCAAAAATGATTTTTTATATAGGAATTCAAGGTCAAAAAAACATAAATAATATATTAAGAATGCTTGGAAATATTTACATAGAATGGAATTTATAGAATATTGGAAGGAATTTAATAAACTCCAATGAAATTACCTATCATGTATCACTATTATATAAATCTCTTCTTTGATTTCAAAGGGTATATAATACCAAATGTATGTTTTTAAAATTATGTAAATATATACGAGCTAAAAATAAAAACTAGAATAATTAATAGAGATTTTAGTATAAATCATATTAATTAATCAATTTTTAGTTGAATCAATGATTTGTATGAAACAAAATATTATCAAGAAAAAAATAATATAAATTAAGAATGTACTTTTTAAACTATATATTTTTTTATGGAAAGTGATTTTTTTATTAGGAAGAAAATGTTATAGAAAATATTAGATGATGTATTTAAAAAACATTGCTTATGATTAATAATATTCTATAATATTATTGAGAATAAGATACAGATAAAAATTTTTCTATCTATGTGAAAATAATTTATCCATATGTTTGTGAATATATAAGGGATATAACCCCAAAACCTATAAATTGAAAATTTATAGAATAAAATATTATTCATAGATTATTTGTCTAAACGCATATTAAACCATATATGATATGTGAGTTAATATATTATTTGTTAAATATTCTCATTAAAAGGATATAAATTTTATTTCCCAATGCAATGATGATTTTTTATCTTAAAAAGTCTTTTTGAAAATAAATTAGTTGTTAAGAGAATAGTGGGGTATGTTTGTACTTAGATAGGTTCATAGTGTTACATATAGAAAGTGAACAATAAAAAAATAAAAATGAATATAACTTTATCCCCTAAAGGATTTTAGGGTATCTTTGTAAAATATTCACATTAACAGTTTCATTAGTTACCAGATATTTTTCAAAAAACGTTTAATGGAATAATTTCCAAGATTGATGATGATAATGAACTTATAAAACGTTATAAGGTAACAACACAATATATTAACATAATAGAATTTGATATTATGAACATAAGAATTTGGATACTATTTTCAAAGAGTTTAACATTAGGAATATGATTCCAAATCTCACTATTATTACAACTAGATTTATTTTTAAATGATACACATAGATGTTGTTTGATGATAAGGTTTTATCAGATGTTCATATAGAGATATGGATACAATTATATAGGGGTTTAATGAGTTTAAAAAATCAATAAAAGTGTAGTAAAAGAAGGTTGATCTATAAGCCTATCATATGTGATATGATAACATATGATCCTATGTATGGTTTTTTATAATAATTAATGGATTGTAATAATATAATGTATCTCATGTTATAAAAAATTAGACTCCATATTATCCCTCTTTTATATTTTCCATATATTTTTTGTGAGATAAAATGATAATTTTCCTCTAAAAATTATGAATTTTTTATATCCCTAACGGGGTTTTTAGGGATTATTATAGGTTTCAAGGAAAGTTAATGTTTTAATTGGTAGAAGTTGGTATACATATATAAAATAAATACATAAGGAACAAAATAGTTTGTGTGTGCTAGATAACCCATTAAGTATATAACATGGTGGTTAATACACTATATCATTGGTACACTAGGGGTGAGTGTTTCATATTTGTTTTTCTGTATACCTAAGTTTGGTTAGATGCCTAGTATGAGAACCTTCAATCATTTTTTACATTCTTATTCAAGACTAAAGGATTAGACAATCATGATATGGTCATGTATATTGGTCATGATTTCATCGGTTTGATCTTAACTGAGATGGGATTTTTCCTCTCATATAATGAGTATGACATATGATCCCACGATTGAGATAGATGAAGGAAGTTTAGAGTCATACCTAGATAGGATATATGATGTACTTATCTATTTAGGTGATGGGAATGTGATGTGATCATCTTTTATGATAAATGTAATGTGATATATTCATGGAAAATATATAGTTGGATAATTGAGAATGCATGAGTACCTATATGGAAATGAAAAACTCATGTCCAACAGTTACTTGGATTCATTGAAAATTTGATCACATAAAATATGGATTCTTTCATATGATACAACTGGTGGAAATATGTACAAAGATACATTTTCATTGTTAGGATCTTTCTAGATGTATTTCTATGTTGAATATAACTAATGCATTGGTAGGGTATAATCTTTTCTTATATTCATCAATTCGGGAATTTATATTTGTTTTCAATATTGTAAGGGATATTTGGGTCATACATTGTGGTTGACTCAATAGGTATTGTGTTTTATGAAACATGTAGGTATGATGCAAAAATGTTTTAGAATACATCCAAGTGATATTTTTTATTATATTACAAAATTATTAATTATTATGTGACATGAAGTCAATTTTATGATAAATCTATCAATGTATTTTATAACATATGAAATAGGATTTTTTGATACGATTTAAAAAGTTATTATATACGATACAATATATGATGAAATGGAACAATTTATATAATGCCTTAGTGAATATGGTATATTGATCGAGATATTCCCGAAATCCCCTATAACATAATCTATTATTTGAAAATTTCATATGGTATGAAATTAATGGATATAAGGTGTATCATATTCTCTCATGTGCATAGAATAAAATATTTTATAGTGATATCATACCAATGACTTTACTATTTGTATTAAATTACTTATCTACATCATATTTAATGAATTTTAATATATGATTAACTTATAATAATATAATTGGAAAATGAAGTTAAATGTTAATATTTATCAATCAGATTCTCCATCAAATTTCTTATGATTAAATGTATCATGTGGTAAAATGTAATAGGAATTACTTTGGTTGACGGTTATAAGAGTTGTAACCAAAGTTATTATATGAACATTTCTTAATATTCAATTAAATGTTTTGTGAGGAATAATAATGTTAAAAGGAATATATAAATTGGTTAGACACCTTGATATTGGTTTGAAAAATATTCAATGACTCTCTATTCATATCTTTCTCTCCCTCGAAGCTCAATTACTCACCCTCTTTTCAACCATGAGTTATTTGCATACCATGGATAAAGAAGAATCTCACCCCATTCATTGAGTGATTCAAATAATATCAAGGATACATCATGGAAAAAGAGTCAGATGAAATCATATTTGTGATATTCATAAAATATATGATTGAATATAGTGGTAGAGACATTCATCGATTGATGTCACATGATATTTTTTATTTTATGATAATATATGTTTTCGGTTTTTTATATGGTTGATTATAAAATTTTAGTATTCTATTTTTATATACTACATAGAAAAACTATTTTTTGACCCTAATAAACATATCTGTGGTATTTTACAATCTATTTTAAAGCCTCATCCACAGTCTATGAATAGGTTTTGTCAAACCTAGTTTTTTTTACCACTTGTTTTGGATTATTTTTTGGATACCAGTTTTTCTATTCAGTTCCTGGGGTGACAGTTTCATTTTTGAGTTGGTCTTTTGTTTATCATTTGTCTCAAAGTCATTCCAAAGTTTCATCTTAGTGTTTTTTTAAATATTTGGATTTTTTATCTTGGTGGAAGGTGGTGCACAGTTATTGAATGGTTAGAATAAATTGTGTGTCTCAGACTAAGAAACTGTGTGAGTTAGGGGTTGGAGTTGTTGGATTGGTGCACCATTTGTACACGGTTTATTAAACCGTGTGGAAAGTGTGTGTGGTGGTTTTGTATCATGTTATAAAAAGTCATGTTTGGAATATAATATTCTATAAAATGTGGCCATCTCATGTGATGTTCCAGACTTCTCCAATAAGTGGCACATTGTTGGCGCACGATTTACAAAACTATACGGCCAAACCGTACGAGCTTCCCAAATCTAAATAAATTTTTAAATTCCTATTATACTCTCTCATTTTTTACCCAAAACATACAATTCCTTCTCCCCTTGGTTCACGTGACCCTAAGGGCCCTCATCCATTCTTCTCAAGGCTTCACTCTTCTCTCATGGTGTGGATATAGGACTTCTTAAAGGTTTTGGGGTATATTTTCAAGATAATCCTATACTCTCTTCCTGATCCTCATTTTTATTTCATTTGTCTCTTGATTTTTCCTTATATAATGGTATTTTAGACATGGGGTTCATGATTCAATTGGTTTTTCTTGTTTTTTTTGTTTAAGGATACTTGTGGTAGTTCTAGCTTCCTTGGACCTTTGCGAGTTAGTTTTGAGGGTGCATTGTTGAGGTGTCATGAGTTGAGGTATGTTTCCATTTTTACTACCCATTAAATATAAAAACTATTTGTTTCATTCTTTTATCACATTCCTTATATGGTAAATATTATTTTTTGACATTTTTTATATTTTTTTATATGAAATAATGTGTTTTTGTGGTTTTTTTGAAGTGTATTACATTGTTTTGTTGTTTGACACACACCAAGTGTTCGGTAAAATGCTCGGTTGGTTTTGTGACTGTTTTTTGAAATATAATGCATGTATTGGGTTTGTAAAAATATTTTTGTTATCTAAAAAGAGGTTTCGAGTTTCTAAAATGGGATTAGAAATGTTTTGGACTTCAAAGTGGTGTGTGTTTGGTACATTAAAAATGGAATGGCATGTGAGGATGATGTGTGTCCCAATATGAACATTTTTGAAAATAGTTTTGGTTTGAACATATTCTAATTATAATTAAATTTTATTTTTCCTAATGATTTTGAAATGGAAAATCATGTTTTTTACATTTTTTCAAAGGTGATTTTGATTCTTTGAGAGAGGATGTGTGAGGCCCATTTGGAAGTTTTGTGAAAGTGGTGAAATTTTTTATCATGAAAACTCTCATTTGTTGATTATATTTCCTTATTGATGTCAAATAGATGGGATTTACTCACTGTGGAATCCAAATTTTCTGTTCATGTTAATGGTTGTGGCGTCCTCTCTGTAGAATCCTAGTGACCCATTTACTTTGAGTGGAATGGAATGTACATAGTGTGGAATCCTTTGAGATCTTTTTTTTATGGCAAGATATTGATTCTTTTGGTGAATTGCGTGGCATATATTGTCTGAATTATTATATATGATATATTACTAGGGATTTGATTCTCATTTGGAATCTATTGGCTCACCCCCTTTATAATATTGACATGGAGACCTAGCATAGATCGCAAATTTTCTGAGAACAACTATTGCAGTAGTTAGGATTTCTCTCTGACTAGGGGCCCATAACAAGGGATATGATGTGTTTTTATATTATTGGTATGGTATTGTTCCCCTCAGTCAAGCCATTAATCTTGTGATCGAGCATGTGGGAGAAATTTTATGTCATCAAGAGAGGAATTATTTTTGGGATGATCCAAGATTTATAATATGTTTTGGACTAGTTCATAATATCATAGTTTCTCCATATCTCTTTGAACTTAGTTGTCTTTAGTGGACCATCTAGATAATTGTTGGACGGATACTATTGTTATCTTATTTCCCATTTCACTTGTCTTAGTATTATTGTTTATTATTACCTGTGTGGTGTATTTCCTTGGAAAGTGATGAGTTGGATTTTAATGTTTTATAGAAAAATGTTTTGGAAATGTTTTACACTCTCTTTTTGTGTTTTAAAAGAAAGAATCACCTTTCTCCTTTAAAATTTTATTGTTTATTCTTAGTAAAGAATATATATTTGAGATATAAAATGGAAATGGACCACATTTTGTTTTAATGTGAAAATGTGTGGAAAATCATACATTTATATACATTATTTCCAACATAATGTTAAAGTTTTTTTTATTTAATGGAATTTCACTATGAATAGACCTTTCTTAGAATGACTTCTGAATTTTAATACCCACACCTATAGTTATTTCCTTTTTTATAATATGGTATAGGTTTAATCTTGGTGTCGATATCTATTGGTGATGGTTGTTCTTGTTATCAGAGAGTGACTCTTAGGGTCACATGGATATGTTTTGGGTTTCTGGTTTAGCTTTGGAATTTTTATTTAGTTTTTGTATTTTGATTTTATATAGAAATGTTTTTATTTTGATATTGTATCATTTATATTGGGATACTCTATTTTTTATGGTGTTTTGTTTATTTTTAAATTAGAAAAAATCATTCCCTTGTCTCTATGTTGATTCACTGACACTATTTTTCATCCTGGGAAGTTCGAGAATTCCTTTTTGGCCTTTCTACTAATCATCTCGAGTGACTCTTATAGGGTTGAACCATGTTGGATTATGAAAAAAAAATGGAATCAGATGTGTTGGTTGTTTCTTTAGAGGACTTATCTCTTAGAGTGACCTTTGTTATTTTGAATCTCAATATAGAAAGACTCTATCTTTCGAGACTTGTGGTGCATGTTTGGGGTGTGTATATCCAAAACATTCTTGAATTAAGCCTATGTTTCCATGGGATTTCAAGTTTCTATTGGGTTACGTTGTTCTTATTGGTTGTTTTATGCTTATAATAAAAAAAGGGAGTTGGTATAATGGTCTGAGTGAGCTCACAAGGACTGGAAATCCATGTGGATTTGGAGATATACAAGGCCCAGCAATACACTCAGTGGTGGTGGTTTGTTTGGAATACAGATTCCAATCATATGGAAAAGTCACCCATCAACACTAGTTTCCCCCATGTGAGTTTTTTTGAGTCATCCATGATTTTGAAAATTGTTTCAAAAACTCTAATTTTGGAATTGTAAAAAATTGTATATTTAGTGGTAATAGTTGGGTTTTCGGAAAATGGGAAATGGATTTTCGAAATTAACATTGTGATATGCTTTATGAAAAATAGATTTTTATAAAAATTCACCTTTGAATAAAACGTGATTGGTTTAACAAGATTTTATTTTTATAATCAAAACCTTGATTTTATTGAAATTTTTTCATGAGAAACAGAAGCTTATTTTTAGGAGGGATTTGGGAGATTGTAATAAATAAGAAGAAATGAGTTTTTAATCAAATTATTTTGATGGACTGGGATTTTCTGAGCTGCTAAAATGTTTTGAATGGGATAAATTCTATTTTTGGATGAATTTCATGGGAGTGTATTTTGAACATGATAAAATGAATTTAAGTGTAATTTTGGTTTTAGACATGGTGGTTAGTCATATATTAGAACGTTTTTGGAAATCGTAAATGGGAATTGAATTGATATTGTGATAATTTGGACTGGGTTTTTTACTTTTTTAAAGTGGAAATTTTATTTTCACCATTGGTTTCTCCATGATTGATCACATGCACAGATTCGTGTGAATAAGTGGGCGGATGAGTGCGTGAATTGGAATGAGTTGATGGGTTCTTGGGGTGTCATGGGAATTTGAATGTTTAAGGATCCATTTAATACCATTTGTAAGTTTGTAACCCACAAGGATATTTTCTCTAAAAAGTATTTTCAATAACAATATTTTTATTTTTGATATCCAGTGGTTGTGTTTATTTCATTCCGAGTGTTTTATTAATGTTTTTTGTGCGGTGTTTTGAGTTTTATAACTCTTATCGACTTGTTGATTCTAATTGGGATCGTGTTTTTCTAGTTGGTTAATATTCTCCACCATAAATATTTATGGATATTTGAGGTATGAATATGGGTGGTTTTTTCATTAGTAGACCTTCTAGATGATAAACCTAAGGATATCCTTCTTGAGTTCTGAATGTTGAGTCCACCTATCTGTTATGGTCAAGCAGATCCTATTGAAGTGGAAGAGTGGATGTAGAAAATAAATAGAATATTTAGTATCCTTGAGTTTCTTGAGTCGTTAAAGGTTATGTTTTCTACATTAATGCTTAGAGGTCATACCTAGAAGTGGTGGAATTTAGTCTCCCAAACCAAGCATCAGGAATATCTTACATGGTAATTATTTAAAGATTTTTGCATTTTCCAGTATATCAATATGTTAGTGACGGTGAGAAAGGGAATGGAGATGTGAAATTTAGAGCAAGTTGAAGGATCGGTTTTGTGCTTCTTTTATCATTTTATGGACCTTGTTCATTTCCTTTTAGAGTTGTATTCATGTCATTCCCAAAAGGATTGATGTTTTAAGAGAATGCTTTATCTTGATCTCTAGTCAAAGGAGTTAGAGTTCGACTTATTATCTATTGGTGATGTGGTAATCCAAGATACTCATGTTGAAGTAGTTCTATAAAGAGTAATCGATGAACCTAACCTTCCCAATATCTCTAGAAGTGGGGAATGTAATTATAGTAATTATGTGGTGAAGTGAACTAAAGATGGTGGTAGTGGCCTCAATAATAAAATTACTCTTGATTTTTATTTAACTTCTTCTAAATGAAATATCATTATTTTTCATCAGTGTGGAAATCTAAATCATAAGAAGTCATTGTGACCAAATTCTCTGAAGGCATTTCATTCCTATGGATTCTTATTCCACGTAAAGTAATTTTTCTTGGGTGTTTTTAAGAAGAGTCATAGAGATAGCTCATAGAACTAGGGTATTGATATGGGATCAATTTAGCGTCCTTTTCTCTGTAGAAATGTTTGGTTTAAATGGTTGTGTTCAGTGGTGTTTTTCAATTCTGAATCATATTAAAATTGTATAAGTGGATGTTGTGGATATCTTGAAAACTTATATTATAATTTAACTATATTTTTCTTCTAGAGATTCTGAAATCCTTCTTGTTTCTGTTGTTTCACTTACGAAGTGAAAAAGGATGAGGAGTATGTATCTCATGAATACAAATTTCAGTGGAAAGAAGGAGTTCGGAGAGGAAATTTTTAGCTCTTGACTGTGAGGAAGTAGATTCATCAAACATCCAGGATCTAGCCATAGTCCGTGTAGTAAAGGTGGCATATTGTGAGGAATCCCAGGGGTGTGAGGGACCATGGCCTAGTTTTTGTCTTTAATATGTGAATGTGAACAATTAATTTTCATTTAGTGTAGATTCATTGTCTTGAAAGGTCAAATTTCATGGAAGGAGGTGTGGATACCTCAATTCATTTTCATGATCCTTATGGATTGAATAGACCCTCTTTTGTTATAATGAGGTGTGATGGTTCTGATTTATTGAAATTTCAATGTTGTTCCTTTTCAGATGTGGACATATGGAGTATTTTTCCTTATGGAGTTAGAATTATTGAATCAATTTTTATTCTATGAATTCATGGGATATAGTTTCTTTCATCAATAGTTTTCCCCTTTTTGTGTGGTTTGTTGTCCAGTTAGGAATATTCCTTATTTCTAGCTTGTATGGATATATTTATATTGTCCCATGTTAGGTTTCCAATGTTTTTATAATACTGTAGATTCCTAAATGGTGGGGAGACCCATCACGGGTCTCATTATTGTTTTTTCTAATTTTGATCAAAACGACTAGGTTTCTTAAGGTGGGGAGTCTGTTCAGGCATCCTGTGTTGATATATTCGGTTTGGCTTCTAGTGTTGGACAGGTAGAAGGTTTTTTTGAAGCTATTTAATTTTGAGTTCCTCACTATTTTGGGGAATTTTTTACAATATATAAATGTGGTTCAATCTTTTAGTTATGTTTAGGGAAGTGTTTTTTGATCGTTGGTTTGTTACAAGTAATAGGCATGAGTTTTTTTAGTAGTGGTTGAGGTTTTATTAATTTTAGAGGATAGATTATACAGTTATGGGAATCCATTGAATTTTATTAATCAAATTGAATATTTTTTGTATTTATAAGGGTGAAAATCATTATGGTGGTTTGAATTTTAATGTCCAGGTTTTAGTTTTCACACTTTGTTTTGGTTCATTTTTTATCCAAGTTTTTTCCATAAGTTTCAGGTGTGACGGGTTTGATTTTTGGGGTGATATTTTCTTTTTCCTTGGTCATGAGTTCATTTTTTAGTATCCTATGGGAGTTCTTGATGAAAATATATATTTTGATCTTGGAATTAGGTGTTACATGGTTGGAACATGGTTAGAGGAAACCATGTGGCTCTGCCTCGGAAACTGTGCGGCTTAGGGGTTGGTGTCAGAGGATTAGCACGTGGATTACCCATGGTTTTTCAAACTGTATGGTAAGAAAGAATGGAGTTTCTATATTTAGGTAGACCCATTTTTCATGGTTGGAACCTGATTTATAAAACCATGCATCCTACCCATGTGAGGTTCCCCTATTCTCAAATAAGGGGCTCACAGTTGGAACATTGTTTAGAAAACAGTGCAAGTTGGATAAATCTTAAAAATTGTAAAATTATTATTCTATAATATTGCTATATTTACACAAAATGTCAAATTATTCTTCACCCTAGTTTGTGAAACCCTAAGGGGCCTCCTCCCTTCTTCAAAAACACCCCATACTCTCCCATATTTTGGATCTTGGGTTTCTTTAAGGATTTGGGGTATACTTTCAAGGTTATCCTCTCCTCTCTTCCTCCCCTTCATTATACATTCAATTTTTTTCTTTAAATATTCTTCCCTAATGGTATTTTGGACCTAGATTTATGGTTTCAATTGGTTTATGTTATGGTTTTTTGTGTGTTTATGGTTCTCGGTGTCTGTTCTGGCTTCCTTATACCATTGCAAGGCGTTTCAGGCGTGCGTTATTGAGGAGTCGTGAGTTGACCATGTTTTCCCTGTTTACTTACATTTAAATTTATGAATTCATGGTTTCATTCTTTTAGAATATTAATTATATGACAAATATTTATTTTTGATTATTGAAATAATTTTTTAATGTAAAATGATGTGGTTTTCAAGGGTTTTTTTGAAGTATATTCCATGATTTTGTTATTAAATACACACCAAATGTTTGATAAAATGCCCAGTTGGATTTTCTGAGTTATCATTGATATATAAATAATTGTTAGGATTTTTAAATATATTTTTGACATATAAACAGTGGTTTTGAGTTTCTCAAATGTGTTTTGAAATTGTAATGAACTTGAAAGAAGTTTGTGTTTGGTTCATTAAAAATGGAATGACATGTGATGGTGACGTGTTTCCCAATTGGAACTTTGATAAACATGGTTTTGGTTTAAACATGTGGTGAGGGTAATTGAATGGTATTTTTAAATATGATTTTTAAATGGAAAACTATGTGTTTTCACCCATTTGGAATGTTGATTTTTATTCTTTGAGAAATTATGGTTGGGTCTCGTTTAGCATATTTCTAAATCTGGGGAAAGGTTTGTACCAAAAATCTCCTTAGATGATTATATTGAATTTTTTATGTTAAATTTATTGAATGTCCGAACTATGGAATCCTCATGATCCATTTATGTGAATGGGTGGGATGACCTTGTTGTATACTCCCCATGACCTAATTACTTTTATTAGAAAGGGAGATCATCGGTGTAGAATCCATTGAGATCTATTGTTTTAAAAAAAGGGATTTATCCTTAGGGTGAATCTGGGTGGTACATGTTTTGTGAATTATTATATGTGATATATGGTCATGTTATTGGTTGCTCGGTTGTCATCAATTTTCTCACCCCCTTTATACAATAGACATGGATACCTAAAATAGCTAGTGAATTCTCTATGGAGGATTATTTCACTAGGTACAATTACACTCTATCTACTAGCCAATAGAAGGGGATATGATATTTTTTAAATTATTTATATGGGATAGTTCCCCTTGGTCATTACATTTAGGGTGTGATCAATCATTTTGGAGACATTTTATGTCATTGAGTGAGGAATTATTCCAAGGATGAGTCAATATGTATAATATGTAATGGATATTTTTACAAGCTCCAAGGTTCTGCGATGAATCTTGGAATTTTGTTTACTGTAATAGAACATTTAGATACATATTGGCTAGCCAGCCTTGTGTTCTTATTATCTATTTCCCGAATAATGTGATTATTTTTTGTGCTCTTATGTGTGGTGTATTTCTTTAGAAAGTGATGAGTTGGATTTCAATGGTTTATGTAAAAATATGATAGAATTGTTTTACACCCTATTCTCTAGTTTTCAAAAAAATCATCACCTTTCTCAATGAAAACGTTAATGTTGATTCTTAGTAAAGAGAATGGATTTGAGATGTAAAAGTAAAATGGAATGTGTTTTGTTTTGAAATGAAGATATGTGAAAATTAATACTTTTATATATTATATTTCAAAAAAATGTTAATGTTTCATTTATTTAAAGGAAGAACATTTGGAATAGACTAGTTTTAGAATAGCTACTAAGTTTTAATAATCACACCTATAGTTCATTCTTATTTTTAGCTTGTGGTGCAAGTTTCAGGTGGGTGTCAATCTTTATGGGAGGTGGTTGGTCATGGTATCATAGAGTGGCCCTTAGGATCATATGAATACATTACTTTTATCTGTTTTAGTTTGGTATTTTTTATTCAATTGTTTTATTTTCGGTTTATATAAAAATGATGCTCATTTTGATATTGTTTCATTTATATTAGGCTAATCTGTGTTGTTTCCACTATTTTTTATATCTATAATGGGATAAATCATTCCCTTCACACTCAATTGATGCCCCAAAACTAGTTTTCAACATTTCAGGATAGGGAACACCTTTTGGGACTTTCCCTATATCATCTCAAGTGGCCGGTTTAGGGTCAACCCATGTCGTTTCGTGATAGGATGATTTGAATAACCCGATGCTCAGATGAGATTCTCCTTCACCTATAGTGTACTTGTACCTTATAGTGGAAATCAGAGGATGAGAAATAGATAATCAAGGGAGAGGGATATTTTTCTATGTAATTATATATAATTACACAAAAAATAATGGTGACTACCAACATTAGATAGGACTAAAAAAATTATAACTTCTCATATATTTTTTACTCAAAAATTAAGCAATTTTTGAGTAATTATTTAAATTACATCTTTTTCAACCATTACCAAATGAATTCTAAATACATTTCATCATATGAAATGATTCATCATAACCAACCATGAAGAGTAACTGATAATTTACTATTAACATCTGAATACCTTTATCAATCATAGATTAATAACTAAATGATAAATTATGATTCATGAAATATGAAATATAAATTTCATAAAATATGACTAGTGGAGGAAATATAATGTTATCACTATTAAAAGTTTGATGATATTTCCTTCTACTCATATTATACACCAAAGATCCATTATTGTGATACCACATGATACAAACATATTATAAACTATGATATAGGTTCCATAGGGAATAGCTCCATAAATATTCTACTTGCACTGAATCCTGATAAACTTCATTATATTTCACAATATATTATATCATAATTGGATAAGACCATCACATTCCCATCACCTAAATAGAGAAGAAAATCATATGTATTATCTAGGATTTAAACCCACATTCTTAATCTATATCAATTGAGGGTATGTTTTTTTATACTCATCATACGTGACAATGAATCCCATCTTCGTTAAAATCTAACTGATGATGTGATTATAAATATACTAAACTACAACCTGGTTATCTTTTTCTTAAGGCTTTTAAAAAAATGGTATCAAAGTATGAATGATCTCATTTAAGGTATATTTCTAACACAAAATATGTGGAAATATAAATATGAAAAATACACTGGTAGTGTACTAAATTCATAGTGTATGACACTCAATGTGGTTTACTTTATATTTCACCTATGTAAACAAACTCGTTTTATGGATCATGAACATATTTTTTATCTCTAGATGAAATCATACCCAAGATAACATTAAAGAATCAGCCTTAAACATCACATATTCTTGTGATTTTAAACTAGAATACACATTTGAGGATCACTTCAGTTTAGTGTTTTAGAGAATGAGGATAAAATCTTAAAAAATAAACTAGTACATTAAATATGGACACTTATACTCAATATTTGTTTTTTCACCATAGGAACCCCATTTAAAATAAAAAATTATTCTTTATTATAATATATTTTAACAATTTTCATATTGATCATATGTTTATCTTGATTTATCCTTTAACCTATGAAAAACATAAAAACTTTTTATGAGGATAAAAATATCATTAAGGGACATTAAGGAAAGGAAACTATTGGTCCAGTGAAAAACATGAAACCCCAAAAAAACCCTTTTTGTAGAAACATGCATTTTCTTTGAAAATTTTAATCATTTTTTCATTAAAATGAATCATTATTGTTCCTTTTTAAATCAAAATATTTCCATGAATAGTCATTAGGAATCATAGAAAAGTATTATAGGTTCCTTGGTGCATTATCATCCTAAAAATCATGAAATTATATCTTTGGGGTACCCAATGAATTAGAGAGCTATAACGGGATTCACCCTTAGTATAAGCTATATTGGGATAACTCATTTTTCATGAGTTAGGATAGGGAACACCCTACGTATAATCTATATTGGGTCACCCATTTTCTATGAGCTATAATGGGGTTCAACACTTTATATAATCTATATCAGGCTCACCTATGAGATTTAATGGGGCTCAACCATTCATATATAAGATACAAAAAATCATGAATAAAACCCTTGAAAACTCTATCAAAGAAATGTGTAAAACACTTTCAGATATAAAAATAATTATTTCATTAAAAAATCAATTTTAAATATAAAAACTATAAAAATAATAATGAAAACAAATTTCTTTTAAAAATGTGAATAATTATAAACGAAACATTAAAAAATTAAATTTTCATGAATTTAGGAAATTATTTTCATGTTGTATATGTTAAAAACCATTTCATTTTACCTTTTTAAAAAGACCTGAAAGATTAAATTTAAAAAAGGATTTTGAAAAAAACCATTTACATAAAAACATGAAAATTTATCTTTTTGAAAAAAACTGTACAAAATTAGAAAATTCATTTTTTAAAACCTTCATTTATATATAAATACATTCATATAAATTATTTTAAAAACATTTACTTTTGGGTAAAGTATTTATAAAATAAATCTATAAATATTTAAAATGATGTTTCTTAGTTAAAAAGTCCATTACCTTGTGTTTGACTCATCATGTACAATATTTACATTCCTTAATAATTAAACAAGATTAACTTATAGTAGCATTAGAACCTTTTTAATTTTTATTATTCCCATTTTTTCACTAATTTTTATGTTATATAGGATCACTTAAACTTTTATGTTTACATCATATGTTTTGACGATATTTGGTACATAATTCCAAAATGGATTCGGTAAGGAAAACGTAGTCAAATAGTTAAAAATTAAATAATATCTAAAATAATATTAATTAAATGATTATTATTATTATTATAAATAAATTATAAATTTAAATTCATCCATTAAAAATGTATATGAAAAATAAACTTTGTTAAAATCATGAGGATTGTAAGATGTATGTTAGTATGAGTAACATTCCCATTTTTCAATGATCATTATAGAAAGAAGCTAAGAATAATTTTACATTTCCATAATTATAATAATATAAATAATATCATATTAATAATTTAAATATAATTATATATATCATCCATGATATGTGTTGGTGAAAAAAATAACATCACTTTGTGGAGTTGAAAATTCACACGTACGCAGAAATGATGTTATCATTTCTCTATATATGGGAAGGTAAGAAATAAATGACATAGTAAATATTAATAATGATAAATATTTCAATAATATAATATATACAAATTAATTACATCATTGTCACCAGTCTTGAGAGATAATGATGGAAAAAAATTTCATCGGTTCGTGAGAAGCTAGTCCGTCATATATACAAACAGAAACATCTTTTCCCATTTGATGGAAGTGGGGATGGATTTTTTTCATGAAAAAAAAATAACATATCAGTATATGGATGATAATTTATTAATTATTTTATCATTTTTTAATATTATTTTAAGTATTTGGAAGAATAAACAAAACAAAACTTCTAATTAAGAACGATACCAATTCTTCTGAAAATCTATATTGTTGAACACCTTAACACAACTAAGGACGGTGTTATGCCGAAAATAATATCTCTAATATTTGGGGAGGGATTATAAGAGGTTAATATTTAAGATATTGGCTGAACCAATTAGGTTTTGAAGTTTGAAGAATACAAAAGAAGATGTGCACTTTTATGAGAGAGGGGAGGGTCACTAATTGAATTATTAAAAATATTAAATTAATAGAAATTAATTTTATATTTACAATGACTCGAAAATGATTCATTTAAATATATCATGATTATGGGTTAAAATAAATTCATCCAATAAAATTTATACATGTTTTGACTATTTTTAATCTTTATCATCTTATTTGAACCATTGTCTAACCTCTTTAACTCTCACCGTGACAACATGTGTTTTTACTTTTTGAAGGTTAATATAGCTACTATAAATTTCCTAACAAACCAAAAATGACTCATTGATGAAATTTTCATCCTAATAAAAATTAATTTTCCAAATTTTATATTTTTATCAATTATATATAATTTAATAACATATTACTTATTTTAAAATAACTATAATGCCAATTTTGACACTATTCATTACATGAATTTTTGAAATATCATAACAAAATAAATTATAACCAATTATTATAAAACATCACTAACATGTAAAATTAATCTGTTAAATTATTATATGATATTAATTATTTCCATTTTTATTTATTTTAAAATTTTATTATCATTTACTAAATGTTTCCACTAATTAAATAATTATTTCTTCATCATTATGACAGCATTTAAGGTAATTATTTTATCACTTAAAAATTATAAATACATTTGCACGATATAAATAAATATTTTTATATTTAAAATGAATATTTATAGTAAAATATATTTTTTATATGACCCTACATTTAGAATTTTATTGTTATTAAAACCTATGTAAGACATCTTTGACTTTTCTTTATAATAAAATACTATAAAGGGATTAGAGTGATCCAAGTGGGTCCAAGATTTCATAAAATCATCCCAAGTACAATATATTTATGAAATAACTCACCCAATAAATTTAATAAAAGTTTTAGGGTAAATTTCTAATATTTATAATACAATATTCTTCCTAAATAACCCAATTTTCCCTTAACCGTGGTAAAAAACTAATAAAGAAACTATTCATTTTAGGAAAAAAGTAAAGTCACCTGTTTTGTAAATTTATACCTTTAGATTTCAAATATATAATCTCTTTTTCAAATTTTAAAACATAAAATTAGATAAAATTTATTTAAAATTATTCCCATTAAAGGAAAGATAAAACGTGTTTTTAAAGTCAAAACATTTGAAAGATTTAAATGTTCTTATATCCAAAATAACTTATAAATTAATTCAGATTATAAAAATTGGATAAACTAATGTAAATTTTTTTATTATACTCTAAAACAAATTTTAAATATAATTTAATGGTATAAATTATTTGGATAAAAAAACATGTTTCAATTAAAATTAATTATTTTTCATTATTCATCAAATAATGAAAATTATCATAAAAATAAAAAAATCATCAAAATTAAATTTTGATTTTCTAACTTCAAATAATAAGATTATTTTTTAAAATATAATTTATAAAAGTTTTAAAAACGTGATTTCAAACAAGTGTACTGAAAAAAGGGGTAAAACTGCCATTTTTTAAAATATACATCTTATATTCATAGGATTGGATTTGATCACAAATCATGTATATAAAAAATTTAAGATGAATATTAAACATTTTATATGATTGTGGATTTGGTTAATTTAATATAAAAAGAGTGATTTTGTTATTTTATAAACACACCTGTTCGCATTTAAATATTCTTTCACAGGAAGATTTCTTTTTATTTTCAAAGGGGTTTTATTTTCATTTATATTTAATTGGTCAAAAAAAATTAATTATATATACATTTGTAAAACATATTCTCATAATTTATTTAATCTTGTCCATATTTATAATTTTAATATCTAGTGTATAATAGTAACATTTGAATCATAATATTTAGTTGTTTGTTTATGCTTGATTGGCGTTTCAAGTACTATATTGATTATATTATATCCTTTTAAAAAAACATGATATGTTACATTCTACCCCCCCTAATAATAAATTTCATCCTATCAATTTTAATTTGGGATTTAAAAAAAGTGTTTAACTTTTCAAAATACTATTGTTAAAATTCCACATCGGACAAGGGTCAATAAAACTTCCATTTTAAAAGAGAGAAAGTAAAGTACAAAGGTTGCCTAAGATAACAGATAATAGGGTTTCCTATATGAAAAAATAGAGATGGAAAATAAAACAAACTCTCAAATACTAATAGAGAGTGATATAGAACATGGTCATGGGAGGGTTAGCCATCAAAAATCCATAAATAAGTTATGGTTCAAAACACCATTGATAAAAGTAATGGATAAAGTATTTTTTTCAAGATCATTTTTATAGAGCATAAGAATTCCTAAAATAATAAAATAAAGAAAAATATTTACTATAAATGTATAGTTCCATATTTTAATCAATTTCCACTAAAAACTCAAATTTTTCTCCCAACCATGATTATTCACGATGATTTTTCATGCTAGAAGAAACCGACTCAATTTCTATTGAATCACATAACACACAAAACATTATCTATATACATAACCTATCATGAAATATCATCCAAAATCATAATTTTTGTTACAATTTAAGATAATTATTCATAAATAAAAGACCATTATATGATGTAGAGAAACTTTTATCTACCAAAATTTACCTGTTTTATCTAAATTTTAACATAGATTATTCAATAAGAAACTATACTTAAAATTCATCAAAAATATTCTTGACTAATATTAAAACCAAATTTTAAAAGGATTTGACCACAGAGTCTTCCAGAATTAATTTTAATATTTATCTCCATATAATATCAATCACTCTCAATTTCTCATAAAAAAATGTATTTTCCATAATCACATAATCTTCAGGATAAGCTTACCATTTTAATAAATAACCTAAATTCCCATGTATTAATAATAAAATCATATATTACTAAAAAATATAATTTATCCTTCATTTATAAATTAAAATATAATATTTTTCTATTTACCTTGATCATATAGTGTTCTCAAAATTGTGAATGTCTTCTGAAATAACATTAATCGCTTAATCACCAAAACATTTTCCATTCCCAAGGTTATATATTCGATAGAAAATTTTTCCCCAAAATAAACATAACCTTTATCTATCAAATGTTTTAAATAAAGAAAATAATTATACTAAAAATTACATAACATAGGCCAGTGATAGGTCATGTACTATTTTCACCCTTTGTTTATGGGTTCAATTCCTGCGACGTTGTCAGACATGATGGGTTGTCACCCGACCGACAAATGTTCCTTTTTATAAAACTAAACAATTATTATAACATTACCTAAATATAAAAAATCAAAAATAACTATAACATTTTTTAACCTCCAAGGTTATCTTATACCTTCTACTTTTCATCTCAAAAAGTAAAATCCTACAATTACCTCAAACATAAATTTCACCCAAAAAACCAATAATCACCTGAAATTTTTAAAACTCAATGACTCAAATGTGTTTGTAATAAATTAAACCTATGATACGCCTTAAAATTCTAAACCCATGATGATATCAAAAACTCTTTATATTACCTAACTTGAAGAAATCATTCACTCTAATGTTTTCTAAACCATTAATTGATGCTAACTATAATGCCTCGGCCTTAAACATCATATACACTAGTGATTTTAAACGGGAATTCACATTTTAGGATACTTTAAGTTTATAGTTTTATATAATTAGTAAAAAATTTAGAAAGTAAATCTACACATTATAAATGGGTACTTATACCCATTATCTATATTTTCCACTGAAATAAACCCTTTTAAAATAATTCATTCTTTCCTTCTTTGGCATATCTTCACAATTTTCATATTTTGCTCATTCTTATTCCTAATATTCCTTTAACATATGAAAAACATTTAAAAACATGGTATATGTATAAAAATATTTGTAAGGGACAAAAAATAAAGGAAATATTAGTCTTTTGTAAAACATCATAACCCATTAAACCCCTTTTCTTAATAACATAAATTTTCTTCCAAATAGATAATCTTTTTTCATTAAAATAAATCATCATATTACCTATTTAAATCTAATTATATTCATGAAAAATTATTATCAAGAACAAAAAAAATCTGGTAGGTGCCTTGGGACATCACTATCATAAAAATATTAAAAACTCTTACAAATTGAATAACAATATAGCTGACTTCCATCTCCCGAGTACCCAATGCATTAGAGATATTTCATGGGGATAACCCTTCATATAAGAAATATAGTTCACACCCATTATTATTGTTCTATAATATAGAACACCCTTTGTATATTCTATATCAAGCTCACCTATTTTTCATGAGCTATAATGGGACTCAACCCTTCATATTAGACAGATAGGGATCACCTGTGAGCTAAAATGGGGATCAACCATTCTTATATAATATTAAAGGACCAAATCAAGAATAAAACTCTTGGAAACTCATTTAAACTCATGTGTAAAATACATTTAGATATCAAAATACTCATTCCTTTTAAAACCCACTTCTAAAATTAAAAATCTATGCACATTATATTGAAACCTTTTTCTTTAAAAATAAAAATCAAAATTATAAATGAAAAAATAAATAATAAAATCACTATAAAAGTGGGAAATTATATTCAAAATTTATATCATAAAAAATATTTCTTTTGACAATAGTAAATAAAGATGAAAGAAGAACTTTAAAAGAGTAATTTTACAAGAACATCCTTTACATAGAATATTACAAAATATTTATTTTTTAAAAAGTTAGAATGAATTTAGAAAAAAAACATTTTATAAAATTCTTGTCTATATAAATACATTTATATAAGTCATTTAAAAACATGTAATTGAAAGAGGAATATTTATAAAATAAATCACTAAAATATTTAAACTGAGCTTTTTTAGTTAAATAGTACATTACCTTATATTTTAATCATCACGCACAATATATATCCTTCTAAATAGTAATTTTAGTTCAATTTATACTTTATTTATAAAAATTCATGTTTATAATTCATTCTATATCACTCATTTATATGTTTTATACAATCACATAATCTTTTTTAGTTCATGTCAGCTGTTCTGAAGATATTTGATACTTAATTCAAAAATAGATTCTTTTTGTAAACTATGGTCAAATTATCATTTTTAAATCATATAAATAATAATATTAATGAAATAATTATTAATATTATACATAAATTATCCTTTTATGTTCATCCATTTATTATTAATTCCAAACATAAACAATGTTACAATAATGGAGACGGTAAGTGGTATGTCCTCATGAGTGACATATCCATTTTTCAATGATAATTATGGAAATAAGGTAGTATTTTATCTCTAAAAAATTATCATAATATCATTAATTATATATTAATCATTTAAATATACTTATATATATCATCCATGTGATATGGTTATAAAAAACTAATCACATCGCTTCATGGAGGTGATAACTCACACGTACTCACAAATAACGTTATCATTTTTATGTTCATGGATATGTAAGAAAAAATTGATAAATTATCTATTAATAATAAAAACATACGTCATAAATATCAAATATAAACATAAATTCCATCATTATAACCATTCTAAAGAGAGGGTTATAGTAAAAACAATTCATCAGTTTGTGAGGTGGTAATCTGTCACACACATGAACGATAACATCATTTCCCATTTGATAGTAGTGGAGATGGATATTGGTCATAACAAAAAAAAATAATATTATATTTATGATACTTTATTAATTATTAAATCATGTGTTAATATTAAATGAAATATTTGGATGAAGAAACAAAACAAAAACACTTAATTAAAAATGATATATTTTCCTTTGGAAATATTTTTTTAATCACATTAAGTCCACTGATGATGGTGTTAATCCTAAAATAAAACACATATAATTTTGGTAAGGATTCAAGGAGGTTATTTGGGTTGATATTTTCCTAACCATATATGATTTGATGTGTGATGAAAATAAAATAATAGGTTCTCTTTTATAATCGAGGGGGAAGGGCACAATGGGAAATCATTAAAATATTAAATTAATATAATTTATGTTTCTATTTCTGATTAATCAAAAAAAATTATTTGGAATATAGGTTTATTATGGCTCTAAATTCATTAATATAATATAATTTAGACTTTTTTTTTACTATTTTTAAATATTTATCTTTTGGTTTTAACCACTATTTAACCTCTTTAACTCATTAAGTGACAACATGTGTTTTTACTCTTTGAAGGTTAATATAGTAACTATAAAATTTAAAACCCACTATAAATGAATAATTAATTAAATTTTAAATGTCATAAAAATTATCTTTATTAATTTTAATCTTTTATAAATGTTATATCTTTTAATAAAATATTATTTATTTTAAAATATCATTAATGTTAATTTTGATACTATTCATTACATGACTTTTTAAAAATCTCATAACAAAAGGATAAATTTAAAAAAACTTATAAAACATCAATAACATGTCAATCTATTCAATAAGATTCATGTAGGAAATTAATTATTTTGAATTATATTTATTTTAATATTTTTAATATCATTTATTTGATATTTCCATTAATTAAACAATTTTTCCGTCATCATCGTGTCATCATTTCAGATTACTAATTTATCATATAAAATTTATAAATAAATAACCATTATATATTTAAATAATTCATATTTAAAATGAATATTTATATTTGAATATACCTTTTAAATTACCCTATATAAAAAATGATATAGTTAATAAAACATAAGTCTGGCATCTTGTACTTTTCTTAAATATAAATAATTATAAAGGACTTAAAGCCATATATTTGGATCTAAGAGGTCATAAAATCATCCCATGAACGATTTTAGTCTACAATAACTCATCTAATAAAATTAGTTTATGTTTATGGATAATTTTATAATATTTATAATATTATTTTTACCCTTAATTATCTGATTTACCATTAACTATGCTCACAAAAATTACTGATGTTACAATACATATTGGTGAAAAATAAAAGGGAACTATTTTATAAATTTGGACCTTTTAATTCAAAATATGGAAAACATTTTTACAAATTCAAAACATATAAGTGGATAAAATTAAATAATAATTAATTTCATTTATGGAATGAGAAAATTTGTTATTAAAATGAAAACGTTAAAAATATTGGAATGTTATTATATCCAAATTCAATTTAGAATTGAATAAAATGACCAAAATTGGATTGAATGATTTAAAATTTATACAATTATAATTTAAACCTAATTAATAATATAATTTAACACTATAAATTATTTATATGAAACAATTATGTTCAATTAAAATTCAGTATTTTTCACTATTAATCAAAACATAAAACATAACATTAAAATACCAAAAATTAAATAAATAAGTTTGGATATTAATCATTCACATAATAAGTTTACATTAGGATATATAACTTATAAAAGTATTTGTACAATATTTAAAATAGTTCCACCATTGAAAGGTGGAAAAAGTACTATTTTAGAAAAAAAAACTTTTTTTTGTAAAATACGATTTTCTATTATATCATGATTATAATAACACATAATATGAATGAAAATAATTAGATTTAATATATTTATCCTTAATTTAATCCATCTATGGTGATTTTATTATTTTATAAACCTAATTGTTGGTATTTAAATAGTTTTTCAGAAAAAAAATTACATTTATTTTCAAAAGTGTTCCATTTTCATTTATAATTAATTGGTCACCAATGAATTAATTATATATAATTGTTTAAACCATTTTTTCATAATTTATTTAATCTTGTTTATTCCATTTATTTTAAAATCTAGGATGTATTTTTAAAATTTAAATAATAATATTTAGTTGTTTATTTAAGCTTGATGTGGCGTATCTTGTATGCTATAAAACTTATGAATTAGGTTTTATTTGAGTATATTGGGGGTTCATAGCCCAATAAAGGTAGATATTAGATGTTGTTATATGATTGAGAGGTATCCAAAGACATTGGGAAATCTTGGGAGGTAATCTGGGTAGATAGAGTTATATCTTGTACCCACCATCTAGCCAGTGTCCAAGCCAGGGGCCTTCTATCCCGCAGGTTTCCAATGGCTATAGTGGACCTGCACCAGCTAGTCAGTGGACCTACATTGGCTAGCTGATGGGATATCATAGTGGTAGGAACCACCTCTTAAATACTCTGTCTCACTATTATCTTTGGACAAAAATCTAGTTGGGTTCTTATGGGGAAAATTTATAATTCTACCCCCTGATGTTTTTTATAGTGGAACCCCATTTGTCTCTTGTTTTTGGTTCATGTGGACTAGGGAGATCACCATCCCTTATCTTTTGGTTCCCCCTTCACCAAGGTGATATTTTGGATTTCCTTATTGGTGATTATAAGTAAGGTTATCCTCCTAGTGATCCCACTTATTCCTCTAATCATATAACACTAATTTTTTGGTTTTATGGGTTAAGGATTTTGAGATACAATTCTACTAGAGGATGAAAGAATAATCCCAAACAGATGGGGTATTGATGAGAGTTATCTTGAGGATATCATGAGACCATATCTTTATGCCTTTTTTCATCATTTTGGATGAGGGAAATCATTGTATCTATTTCTATAGGATTTTCATTAAATTAAATATCTTATATTATGATTTTGTTTTAAGATTATAAGGATTTATTTAGATTGAGTACTTATAGGTTAGTAAAGACTTCAAGAGGATTATTGGACTCAAGTCTAGTGTGTTGGGAGTATCTAGTAAGTGGTTATATTTTATGCATAAGTTATTTATTTTGGTTAATTATTTTAAAATTGTTAATTAATTTTAGTTTTATCATAAATAATTAATATTGGTTTTATGAATGTGAGTTACAGTATCAAGTGGTGGATCACAGGAAGTGGGTTACTTAATTATGTCCTAAAAGGAAGGATACACCAATTTATTAAGGTGGTCACTATAAATTACCCAAAACCTGATATTATTACATATATTTTTTATTTTTTGATTGTGTCAGTTCCATCAGGAATTGAGATAGTTAATTCCACATTTTAAAAAAGGGATTCCCAAAAAAAATTAAAATCCCTTAATAAGATTTATTCCCTCATTAGAGGGAGTTTAGAGTGAATTCATTATTTTATTATAAGACCATGAAAATGAAATGAAAATTTTTATTATATTATAATGAGGGGAATTATATTTAGATCAATTATTAAAAAATGGGTTTTCACAATCATTGATTGTCTTAAAATTAGTTTTCAAAGTATAGAGTTTTTCAAAAAGTAAATATTTAATTTTTGTAAAATAAATTTGCTAACTATAATGTGGGGAATAGAATAAATGTGTAAATGGTAAGTAATGGAATATGGTTTTGAAATAAACAATATAAATTGATTGATGGCTCAAAAAAAAATTTGGTAAAAAAGTTTGAGACACCATATTTTCATAAAAATGGTTGCATTTCAATATGTTTGATTTATTTGAAAATGAAAACATCCATTACGGTGGTTTATTTTAAAGGGAAAGAATTGGTTTGTTTGTGATTGTTGATTAACCCACGGTGAACATGGACCCCAAGGGATACAGTGATTTGTGGTTAACCTAAGTTGAATACATCCATTTGGGGATACAAGGATTTATGTTTAACTTATGGTGAACATGGCCTCAAAATGATGAAGGGATTTATGGTTAATTCAGGGTGAACATGGACCTTGGGGGATGCGAAAACCTATGGTTAATCCTCTAGTGAACATACCCCCTATGTGGATGCTTGTTATGGACTAGAGGTGGGTATGTTACCTCCAGTTGTGAGATAGGTTAGAATGTTTAACGCAATGGGCCCTGGGATACCCTAAAAATGGCCAAATAAGGTATGTATCATTTTTGAGCTGTACTCAACCTCTACATTTTGTCTTTATTAATGTGTCTAGTTTTTTATGTAAAATTTTGTAGTTTTATTTATTTATCTATATCAAATTAGTATGAACTATCATTTGAAATTTATTTTAGTGGTTTTATTTGTGGCCTTATACTGAGTTGTAATCACTCCCTATGTTGGGTACCAAGACACTTAGGTACCTGAGAATAAACTACTTGTTTCATGTATAGGTTTGGGGTAGGATCTGGGTGCTTGGTATTTATTAGGTTGGTAGAATGAATAAAGGGTGTTGGGACTGAGCTAGGACTTGGAATATTTCATATTTTACTAGATTTTATAACATTACAATTCTTTATAATAATTAATGTATTTTATTTTTTATTATTTTATATTCCTTTTTTGTTAGAATATTTTTTTAATAAAAGAATCTCTTATGTAGTAAGATGTCTCACAAAGGTAAAATGGGTTTTAAAAACATTATGTAAGGGTAAAGCCTTTTTTTTAAGTTGTTGTAATGGTATAACCATTTTCTATGACTTTTTATGGTAAATGGCTACTACATCAAGGTGATGGGGATTTCAAATTCACTTAATAAAGGTTAATAGCCACTGCATAAGGGTAGGTATGACTACATAAGGGTACTTATAGAGTTGGGTAAGGGTAACCCATGAGTAAATAGCACTTCAAAAGGGTTCCCTGTGAATATTTTAAAGGTAATAAGGAATTAATATATTATTTAAGGGTATCATTTAAGTTGTTTAAGGGTACTTAGATCTAGGTAAGGGTATCTATTGAGTTTCAAAGGTTTCGTAAGGTAAAGTCTCTACATAAGAGTAAGAAAGGCTGGGTGAAGGTAACTTGGAGATGAAAAAGGGTACCATAACATTTTTAATACTTGTTCAAGGGTATTCCATGTTATAGTAGACTGTATAAGGGTAAAACCATGTTAAACTCACATAGTTCCCTTTTTAATAAAGGAAAATTTAAAACCCTTTTCTATTATCCTTCTTCATCGAGCACATCATGTAATGCCTTTTAAGACATTTTAAATACTGGAAATTGAGGAATTCAATAATTTAATAGCTTTAATGGTTGTAAATCCTATAAGAAATGGTTTAAAACACTCTACACTCAATATTTTAGTGAAATAGAAATTTAATTTTTATTCTCAATTTTTTTAATGATTTGAACCAAAATGTCTCCTATGTTTTTAAAAACTACAAAATGATTTTCTAGAATCAATTTTTAAAAACCCACTTATGAGAGTTTTGGGAATCCATCTATCGTGTGATAAAATAAGAGTGTGTTAGTGGTGATTTTCTCTTTTTTAAATGTATACTTACCTTCCCTCTAAACTTAAAGTTTCTCTACCCCACTGGTTGTAAAACCCTTTTTGGGTGTTTTGAGGTAGTAAATTTCCTAAGGAAAATCACATCTCTATAAAAATTTTCTACTTTATCAATATAAAATGGATTTACAATTTATTAAGGACGGATTTGAGTCTTTGAAAATTAATTATATAATTTATTGGTGTGTGTTTGTGTGATGAATTTCCGTTGAAAATGGACTTGGAAATAAATTGTGATTCCCATAAAAATGTCCTCTGTCAGAAATGAACAATTTGATGCATGATTCTAATAAGATAAAAAGTAATGAACTTTTTTATGATTTTAAGTGAGATATATTGAAATGAAATACAATAGATTTTTATTAAAACATTTTTAGGACTATTTTTGAAATAATGGTATGAGTTTTTGATAAAAACATTTTGATAAAGGTTTTTGAAAATAAAGTCATGAAATTTGAATCTTGAACTTTTTGTTATTTGAAACTATTAAATTATAGTTTTGAGTTTAATGAAATTTAATGGTGGCCCCAAAAATGTTTGAATCGCCTGGGATAATATAGAAGCCTGTGTTTTCTGGCGGTTATAATGCACACCAGGCATGTATTACCTCTACATGGAAGGTACTTAGTGATTTTCTCATATTAATCCTTAGGGATGTTACTATTTCCCCATTCTTTATACTATTTTCCTTGTCTAATACTATGAAGCTATGAAAACTAAGATCCGAAGTTTAGTATGATATGTGATAAGCCCTATATAAATTTTCAACTATGTATCTTATCCATGGTGCCACAATTTAAAATGGTTTTTACATACTAATGTTATCAATTTTTTAACTCTTAATTTTAGTAGAAATGATTATTCATTCATCTTTTGATAAAATGTTATATTCATGCCTAATTTGATGGAAATTTACTTTTTTACCTTTTTTACATTCTATTTAATTTATTTGACAAAAATAGTACATATTAGGAAGATATTCCCATATCATATTTTATATATAATTATCCATAAATGGTCAATCTGATATGGAATTTTTATGAAATGTTTGGAGAAATCCTACTGGTATTTATTTCTCACATCATACATTTTCCATTAGGAAATTTTATATTTAATAATGATAGGTTTATAAAAAGTAATATTTCCACTCTGAGGTGGTAAGTTTACTTGTTTAATATCACTTAGGGGATGGAAGTGATTGGTGTAGCATGTAATCAACATGTCATATGAAACTTCTATGTTGAAGTATTCATAATCTTGTTGCTAAATTTGGTTGGTAAACCATATTAGGACTTATACCTTTTTGTTTTAAATATCTCAATTTTTTTTCTTTTATTTTTATCTATTTTTATTTTTAGTTATTGGTATAAGTCAATCTAATATCTAGTTTTTATTCCTGGGTTCCTATTGCCAGCCCATAGGAATTGGGACTACCCTTTAGGTCAGTCGAACATCAATTCGAGTGTTGGTTTAGATGGTGTCCCAGATCAGTTTGTTAAAACTTGTTTCAAAAGGAGGATCTTTCTTATATGAAAGTACATTTACATGAAATCCCATATGTTATTTTGGGTGAGTAATAGTATAAAATAGATTAATAATGTTACAAGAATCAAGAAGTAATTTCTATGTATATGATTGATCACCACCTCTACTTTATGAGACTTGGGTTACTAGGAAATGTGGGTACTCTATTATTTATATTGAGTTATTCGTTTCATGATGATAAATGAGATATGGATTCTGGATGAAATTATCTTTGATTTTGGTAATATCTTATGAGTTTTGGATTGGAACAAAAATATGAATATATCTATGTTTTTCCTTCAAAGTCTAGTAAACTATAATGAATTGATGTTCATAATAAGGAAGTCAATTTAGGAATTTTTGTAGGTTCATGTTAATTTACCAAACCAGGTGATCAATCCATGCATATCTCTACTCTAATATAAAATATGTGGAATGTTAATTTTTTTGAAAATGGAATCACTTGTGTGAAGTTATATTTAAGGGATGTTATTTTAAATAGAAATTTTGGGTGTTCTCTAGTTTTTTTATTTCAACTTTAATACCTTTGGTAATAATTTTAATCATTTATGAAACCCAAATTGCAGCATAAATAGAATTTTATTTGAGTTCTTTTAAAATTGCTTTCAATTAATGAAATATTTGTTTCTAAGGAAATATTATTTCTGAAAATAAAATTTCAAATTATCTTGTGTAAAAAGATAATTTTTTAAGAATAAAATTTGGTTTTTGATGGGTTTCAAATAGAAACAGTTTTGGAATTTGAAAATGGGATTACTTCTTTGGAACCATTGAATAATTTTTATGAGTTGGTAATGTAATTTTTAAAGCTATTATGCATTAATATCATGATTTCACATTTTTAAGGAAAAATGATTTTTAAAAAAATATTTAATCTTTTGGGATTTAATACCAATGATACTTTGAAAAAAAATGTTTTGTAATTTTTTTAATTTAGTTTCCATTTTTTTGTTTCATTCAGTTAATGAGCATGTGTTTCATGATATCTAGAAATGAGTCCTATAATTTTTTCTGATAAATATAGATTGTTTTTATTAGTGGTTTGATATTTTTATACATCCTTAATGTTTTTTTTGTAAAAAGAATCTATATTTGATGACTCTACCCAAATCTCAGTCAAGTGGTTGAGTCAAATCCTTTCATGTATTTAGACCTATGCCAGATCATTATATATCATCATAAACCTTCATAAATAGTTGATTAGAGATTTCCTGATACAATGAAGTTTATTATAGAGGTTCAAGAGATAATTGATTCTCCCAAGACACATGATGTTCTAAAGTTCATTTTCATCAACCCGTTATCTTCTGGAATACGTCTAGAGTACTTGGAAGTCATCATTCATTCATATCTGTATGAAAGAATTTATTTAAAATTCTTCTAGTCAGTATTATTTTAGTGGAAATATTCTAATGAATAAATGAAGGGTATGTTTCATAATCTCTTAGGTTTTACTCAAGATGATCTATTGGATATAGTGTATTCTATGAAATTCTTATTTTTAGAATTTTTATTACCTAATATTTTTGGTGATGACTCTCTTAAGGATATATATTTTAGAAAATATATTTTCCTAGACCTTAGAATAGTCATCTAGTGGTATATTTGATATCTTGTCTAATGGGGATCGATAGGCCCTTATTAGTTGATGTGGATCTAGAAATGTGGTGGAAACTAGAGAATACCTCATTCATAGTTGGATTTAGAAGGATGATCTATCTATTAGATGATGTGAGTCGGTTATATAGGAAAAGTTTCCTTATGGAAAGAATATACATGTTATGGTCATTTGGTTTGGAGAACATATTCATCATATGAACTCATGTTTCAAATATCTAATATTTTACAAATAATGTAGCCACTTGGGTCGCCATAATAGATTGTGTAAGTTAAGCTATCAAAAGGTAATGTTTCTTCCAGGTATCATCATCCCATGAATGTGGGGTAGTAGTTTCTTCAAGAATATATGGATCTATACATAGGCCTCAAAGTGAAGCTTTTAATATAATGGAGGACCATCGTTGGTGGTATTTATTGTGCTATCTTTTTATTTCTGACATAAAAGTGGAAACGATTTGAGTTGTCCTTATTATAACTCAATGGTTCTTAGTGACCTTATTCTAAGGATCTCTTGTGCATTTGTTTTGGGTCCTTTATGGATGTTATATTTTGGACCTTGGTTGTAGTCTTGTCTATTTTTTCTTTTCATGAGATATATATTTTTCTGTCTTGGTTGTGTGCTATATTTAATGGTTATCCATTATATTGAAACGTTTTAGTCCATTGAGGTTTGTTTCTCTTTTGGATCAAGTAGAATATTAAATTGTGAACATTTATATGATTGGGGATTTTGTCTTGAAATCCCACTTGTAGCTTCCTTTTATGGAAGAATCTATATGGTCAGAGTTGAATACAGTTCAAGTCAATTTTTGTTCTTTGGTGTCCTCTTGTTTTTCCTCAAAAGTTAAAGATCAATTTTGAAATGTTGGACCATATCCCTTGTAAGATTATAGTGACCTGTTTTTTACTAGATTAGTTGTTTTAGAGATCATTCCATTTGTAATTTGATATCTAACGTGGTTATTATTAAATAATTAAGATGATGGGGATTCATGATAGACCGAACACCTAGAGGTATTGGGGGAGGATTAGTTGATATTTTTCTAGTTTGAGGCTCTACATTGAAAGACCTAGGTTACCATAATGTAATTTACCAAGGGTAAAATTCTTTTTAGATATATTCCTTTCATGTGGATAGTCATATCATTTACATATATTTAAACAATTTTTTCTTTTTGGAATCATTGAGGTGTTTTGGATATGTAGTTCCTTTAGGTTTTAGTTTTTTCTTTTTGATGTTTCATTATGATGTGTCATCTAATTCATTTCCTTGAGTTGAATAATTTTTTGTTGAATTATGTTCACCTCATGTTTCACATTTTTCATGAATATTTTAATGATAGGATAGGTTCCTAGTTATTTTGGTTTTTTCAGTTCGTCTTGATGTTATTGTGTTCTTTTGAAATGTTTTTTGATCTTGGTGTTGTGTTGGTTATCTTATTTTGGTTTAGTATTATCCTATTTTGGTAACTATCCACATCATGGGTAAAATATGTGAAATATTTTAGTAATTTCATTTTATATATTTTGGAATATATGTGTGATAGAGAAGAAATACTAATGGTGGGGAGAATTTTAACATCATAATTTTTTATAATAATTAAGGGATTTTATTTGGATTTATTTTCAATGTATTTTTATGTGAAAATATTTAATTTTTAATAAAATTTATCCTTATGTTTTATAGTGTTATGTAATGGTAAAATGGGTTTTTTGAACATTTTATAATGGTAAATCTTATTTTTTAAAGGTTGTGTAATGGTAGGGTCCTTTTTCTATTACTTATGTAAGCATAAATTGATGTTATCTAAGGGTAAGAAAGAGTTATTATACATTTTCTAAGTTTAAATAAATACTGTATAAGGGTAGATAACACTATATAAGGGTACTTATTTAGTGTAACCAATGAGTTCCAAGCACTATGTAAGGGTCTATTCGGACTTGCGTAAACATAATAAAAAATTACTATATTCTGTATGAGTATCCTTAGAGATTCTTAACGGTAACTAGTTCTACATAAGGGTAGATTTTGAGTTTCAATGGTTGCATAAGGTAACTTAAGGAAATGTGTAATGGTATGCAGGGTCGCATAACGGTGAATTGAAGGTATTAAAGGGTACCAACACATTTTAAAGACCGATATAAGGGTATTCCATGTAAGGGTAATATCAGTGTAACCTTACATAGTTTATTTTCTGAGAAAAAATATTTTTAAAACCCTTTTATTTCAATATTGTTCCTCTAACTCAGCCTAGAAAGCCTTTTAATCATTTTTAAAGACTTAAATTCATTGAATTCAATCCTTTAACTAGATTAAATTCTAAAAAACCCTATCTTAATTGATTTTAGACCATCCATACTAATTATTAGGGTAAAGTAACAAATTAATTTACATTCTTAATTTGTAGTTATAATTTTGTGAATCATAATTCCTATTGTATTTTAAAAAATTACACAAGAATTTTCTGCATTCTATTTTTCAATATCCTCTTATTGGAGTTTTAGGCATCCAGTTGTTAAGTGATCAGTGGGAGTGTGTTGGAGGTGGTTTTTCCTTTTTTATTGTATGTGGACCTTTTATTTAAAATAAATGACTATATTCCTCTCTAGTTTTGGATCACATGTTGGGTGTTTTAAGGTAGGTGATTTCCTAAAGCGATTCATATCCCTTCAAACCTTTAATTTACTCTTAAACTGAAATAAATTTTTGATTTATTTTCCTATATGTATTCAGGACTTCAATAATTTATATTTAAATTTCATGGTGAGTGTGTTTTATAAAATTCCTTTGAAAATTAATTTTGAAATAAAGTGTAATTTCTATAAAAATATTCTTTATGGGATATGTTAAAATCAGAAACACAATTTTGATAAAATAAAAATGCATGACATGTTTTTATGATTTCCTGTGAGATGGATTGAAAATTAAGGAATTATATTTTGATAAAAACATTTGGTGATGGTTTTTAAAATTAACGTTATGATTTTTTTGATAAAAACCTTTTGATGATGGTTTTTGAAATGAAAGAGATGTGATTTTATAACATGAACATATGAAAATTTAAAATGATTATTTTAATGTTTTTTAATTTATTTAATTGAATGATATCCCTATAATTATTTATTTTCTATGAATCACATAGTATCCTTGGTAGTTATGTGGAAATAATACCCAATTGGTATGTATTATCTCTACATCAAAGATTATTAGGGATTTTCTCTGATTCATCTGTATGGATGTTCCTATTTCTATATTCTTATGGAAATTTCACCTGGATTAGGCCTAGGAACATTCACACACCATGTTCTGTTCCATAAAAAGATATGTGATAATCCTTATAGAACCTACCTTTAGGTCCCTCATCCATGCTGCTATAAATGAAAATTATTTTTAAATTACAGTTTCTTGAAATTATTTACTCATATGAGTTTGAAAATAAATTATAATTCATTAATATTTTAGTAAAATGTTATATTCATGGCTAATTTCATTGAAACTCACTTGTTTACCTATTTTTTAGTATCGATTTTTTTTCAAAATCATGTTTTGATAATAACTATAAAATTATATTCATTGAATGTTCTATCAAAAATTAAGAAAAAATGGTTTTTTTATATGTAATTTTTTATGAAATTTTTGGTGACATACTAATAATCTATACAAAATAATCCCAAAATTTGTTTGGTATTTATCTATTTGTTTTTATTTTTAAGGTTTATTTCCTCTGATAAGTTATAATAGTCTCCCCACAACACCACTATAACACACAATGCCAGTCGGTATCCTCTAGAATATGAGGAGGAGCACCTGATATATTGTAGGGTTGCGCTAGTATGGGAACCTTTTAGAGGTTATGGTGGTAGTACATTATAAATTTGTATCAGAGGTAGGTTTTTATTTTTTTTTACTATTTTGGTGTAGTAGATAAGTGACTAAGAATGGTTTAGAACATGATATTGAACTTATACAAGAGACTGTCCACCACACATATGAGGAAGATCCATGTTTCCAAGGATTGCATTATTTTCATACTATTTTCATTTATGGTCAATTTTTTTATCCTCATATCGATAACTTGATTATTGGGTTATTTATTTAGGGTATTTTGTCTCTTGGCCTAGAATAGAAAGAGAGGGAGTGTGTGTTAGTGTGTGTGTTCATGTATACTATTAGGTATATAGGAATCATTTGTGTGATTTCCTATACTTGTTTTCGTAGATTATGAACTGGGTTAGTTATTTGAAGTGTATGCATCCATTTATATTGTGTTTTAGTATATGTATATGGTGGAATATTACATAATTGATCTCTATAAATGGATAAGAGAAATTCTTTGTGATTATTTTTTGATTTATTATTATGATGCATCTTCTAAATAAAATTAAAATTGAATATTAAAGAGAAAATTCCTCTATTACTTGTAATTGAAACCATATTTAATTGATCCTCAATAGTGGAATGTAAAGGGTTAAATATAAATTATGCGATAACTCATCCAGGTTTTTACATTGTTCTAGCTAAATAAAATATAGGGTATAATATATAATGTGTTACCCACTTTAACTTGCACATCAAACTTTTTTTAAATTATCCTTTTATTTATAAATTATTCTTTTAAAAAAATGGGAAACAGAAATTAGTAAAACATATATCATTATTTTTTTATATGATAGACCTAGTGGGTGTTTTGTGTACACCCTATTTATGGATTGTTGAAGATATGAGATCACTAGAGTTTTGTATTTTTTCTGGTGACCTTGATATGGGGTGAGTATCATACCAAGTATTATAACCATTGTGAGGATTGGTGTGTATTTTAGTGGGAGGAGCCTAATGTTTTTCATTATCATGACTCTAGGTTTGGTAGTTTGTTGCTTGTTACCTGCAAGGGTGACCCTTGAAAGGGTATTGTTAAGCTGGTGAGATCCCCAATGAGTGTGATGTAGGGTTATATGTATTGTTTCATTATATTGATACATGGGGTGAAACTACGTATGTGTTTTTGACACATTAGAAGCCTTCATATTTTATGGAGAAGCACTTGTGTGATAGTGATCTTTTTTTAGGATATTTTTAGGAGGGGCAGGTTCATCCAGATGCCTATCACTAATAAATTACTATTGTGGGTTTTAGTGTATGATTAAGGAGATTCATTTTTTTCATGTTCTTGAGAAATAAATGTGTTCGTAAATACTCTTTTATGGAATTGAGGCATATGTGGTGCTCTTGGTGGTGTGTTTAACCGTGAAAAGTTCCTTGGGAGAATCCGTATAGGTTTTTTAGTCCTAGTTAGTTTGAGGTTTATTTATCATGATGTTTCTATGGATATTAACACCATTGAGATGATTTTAGTGAGAGGCATGTGTAAATTCATAAAACTCATGAATGAAAAGAACTATGAGCGTGGCTACTTCAGTAGGTATTATAATTTACCATGGTAGAGTTGGTCAGTTTCTTGGAATTGATGACTCAAGACACACTAGCAGGTGTGAGTGTAAAATGAACCCCAGTGGAGATTCAAATTGACACTCGGGTGATAAGTGAATGTGTGAATGGTTTTAGCTCAGTGATATGCCTCTGGTTTTTGGAAACACATTGAGGATTTTCTTTTTTTTACTGATATTGTCTTGCGTGATATACATATATAGTTTATTGGCCATGTGAGTTGTGTTTTTGTGAGAAGTGACTCAATGGGTTTGTGTTATTTCTCCTTGATTAGGTTACATGTGAGTGTGAAACCATTGAGTTATGACATGGATAGGAGAAGTGTGTATTGGGTAAATGATATAATATATGGATTGAGTATTGGATGATATAGGAGTCTACTCCAATTTTTATTATGTACTTTAGTGAAAATTCATATTAATTATACGTGGTTTCATTGGATTAAGAATTAAGAAGTATCTGGGTGTGTAGGTTATAGGCCAGTGTGGCTTCAATTAGGTGCTTGCATACATGACATCCCTGAGTGTCGTTTGAGGTTTTTCCTAAACCTATGGAAATAAATGAAGATTTGGATGGATCATGTATGATGACATGATCAGTTTGGATTTTAACCTCTTTAAAGGCATCAGGGTTTGACATACCAAATGTGGGAGTGCTTCCCTAAAAAAGTGACCCCCATGTAGTCCCAATGAGACCAATTTTGGTTATTGATCTATGAGTAGTATGGGATGATCTGAATAATGTGGAGTATTCAATTAGTTGTTTAATGATTTTTACATCATTTTAAATGATTTATGTTCTATAAATTCAAAGATGAATTTTATAGGACAATTGAGTTCTCGTGTAGTAATGCAAGCATTGAGTGGGAATTGGTGACTATCACAGGTTAGAGAATATTTTTAGATGACCATTGGGATAGCATAGAGATGAACTATTATAAATTTGGGAGGTTTTAAAACACTATTTCTATACGGGAGATTGAGTTTCAAGAGAATTTTAATTTTCCCAACTAGTTGGCAGGTCATTTTCTGAATCGAGGTTCAATTGAGTATACCGAGGATTCAAAAACCCATTAAATTGTGTTTTTGGGCTAGGTTTTGGGATCAAGATGTGGTCAACGGAAGAAGGTTGTTTTATGAGATAGTTCAATTGGTCGGGCCTATAGCTTTCATCCATCATCTTATTGGTGGTTAGGGGAGGGGGTCGGCTAATCAGTAGGAATCCACCAGTTAGCCAGTGGACCAGCACCTATGAACTTATGGTGTTCTTTGTTGAAAGAGCCACTGTGTGAAGTCACCCACTAGTTGGTGGGTTTTTTAAGGGGAATAATTACAATTATTTCCACTTTGAGGTTTATATGGACATTCCCCCACTATAATGAACAAATAATTTATAAATGAAATTCCTTCTCATTGAATGAATAAATGTATCATTAAGTAATGAAGATACAGAAAACACATGCATTAATTTGGATATTTTGGAATATTATGTCCTATCAAATTTAAAAGTACTTTATGAAACCTAAATATTGATAATATAGTGTTGGAAATTGATCTAATTATAAGTATATATATATGGTTATGATAATATCCATTGATACAGATTAAAGAAGCGATGACCTCAACCTATAAGATCATACCCTATAAATCCCATTTTTGATGCATAAATGGGAGATATAATCTCTATGATTTTCTATTAACTAATTTCAATCTTAGATTGAAAAACTAATTCATGACCAAAACTGTTTATGGGAGTAGTTCAAACTCAGTAAGATCATGGTTCAAACCATGTTCATCGAACCACCCCAAGAAAATCTCACTGTCACACACCTTACCCTTATGAAATTCATAAGTATAAAAATGGTTATTTAACTCAATAGCAATAGTATAAATGTATAGATTATATTTTCAATAAAATAATTGTTATATTTATTCCTAATTGTTTTCCTTTATAAATTATTAAATTACGAGTTTAGTAAAAATTATATTTCAATATAACAAAACATGAATTTTATTTTTTCATAATAAGAAATATAAATTAAGATATTAATTTTGAAGAATTATTAAATTTTAAAAATAAATTATATTGTAATAAAATATTATTAATATATAATATTCATTAATTACAGTTGATAATATATTTTTTTCAAAGTCAAAAATAATTTTTATAATGGTCAAGAAACTGTAATTGTCAAAAAAATTCTTTTTCAATAACATGGGATTTTGATTAAAAAATATAAATTCTAATATTTATATATTTATTTGAATAAAATAAATATTATTTTTTCACTTGAAACATCAAAAATTTTCAATTTTAAATTTTTAATAATTTTCAGAGATAGTCGAATTTTTGTCTAAAAATTAAATACATTATAAATATATTTTACGTATTCTGAAATTATAATGACTCGAAATTGATTTAAGATATTCCATAAAAGTTATCCACGGTTAAATATATATATATTTAACCTTAAAAATAATGTGTTTTCATGTAATTTTATTAACTTGATAAATCATTTATGAATCCTCAAAAAATAATTAAATACATAAAGGTTTTAAAATCATTTCATTACGAACATGACTCACTTTTACATCACCATGTGTAATATTTTAATGATTTTACTTCATGGCCTTGTAATATAATGAAAATAGATCATATTTTGATGATTCCACAGGGAATGACCATGTTAATGGTTTGGGTTTTTATTAATTTATTATTTAGACCTCGAAACCTATGTTTATGAAATAAGAATGAACTCCCATCTATTTTTCATATATAAACCAACCTAATATCCATTTAATATTCACTAAAAACCCTCTTTTCATTACCATAATCTTCACTTTCCTATCTTGATACCTTCCAAGGTTCACATAAATTCTGTTGAATCTCCTCTCAAACTTTTTGAAAACACCCTCTTAATGTAAGGTATCATATCTTTCTCCTCATTATTCAGGCACCTTCTTTATTTTATACTGTTTGATTTAAAATTCCTAATATTAGGATATGTTTTTATACATCCCTCATACTATATTTTTTATTTAAAAATGATTATAGACACATTTTTATCTCATTAAACCATTTTATTAATCTTTTACTAATGTCCTTATGTTGTGTAATTTCACAATGATTTGTCACGCCAAACGATTATGAAGTGAATTGCCATAATAATTTCCATTCATGGTTATTTACCTATATGTACGTATATATATTTAATGTAGGACTTCCATGTATGTAACCCTCAATCATCAATAATGGGGTTAATAGACATGAATGAAATTATTATGTTATTTAATATATGTGGAACACTTATTCAGGTACATGATATGATTATGATGGGTTCCCCCATGTATCCCTCAAATGCATTGTGTAATGTATTAATCTCATGATATTATATATAAGGCGTAAGATAGGTTCTACTAAGAACAATATGCTATAATTTGTTTTTGTTTAACCATAATTTAAGCTTTTTATGCCATGTTTTATGTTGTTTCCACATTTCTATGTTTCCTTTATGTTATCATATTATATAATGCCTCATTGTTCATGATTATGATTCACACCTCTTATGTTACATTGATATGCCTCATGGATCTCTATTATTTCTTTATCCTATTTCATTATTTTTTATTCCCCTATTGGTATTTATATATAACCCCATTCTTATGTATGCCCCAAATTTATCCCATTCATTTTTAGAGGAACAATGGATTTGATGAACATGTCAAAGATTTTTTCTATAAATTCCTTGTATCAACATTTTATGATGTTATTTTATGTACCTAATCACCCAAATACCCTAGTCCTATTGATATTTTGGGTTGTATAATGTTATAATTTATAAAATAAATCATAAATTAATTTGAAATAAAGATATGGGTTTCCATAGTTGGTATCAAAGGAATTTTTTGTTAATTTTTGGATTAAAATTTCAACACTATAGTGAAATCCTTATGTATAAGAATAAAATTAATAAAATATCTCTAAATTTTTGGGAATTTAATATTATGTGGTTTCTAAGAAAAAATATCCATGGAAAGATAACATAAATGGATGTTGATCTATCACAGATCTACTTAGGGGTAAAAACAATGAAAACACCATATTGAGATAGACTTTATCAGGTTTTAGTACACAAAAATAGTTCATTATCCACAACTATTTTGAGACTCTTGGTGGATATGACTTATTAAATTCAGGAGTGCGATATAAACCATCATTTATTGAACAAAAACCAGCAATAATATTTCATGTTAAGAAATAGATCATGGATAACTTAAATTGTAGCTTGGAAACTCATAATATAAAGAATATACGACATTTATAAGTTATTTATTTTATTTTAATGGTTTTTCATTCATTTTTTCAATAGTTTAAAATTAATCATTCCTTGTTTTCCATTTATTCGAGTCAATTTATAGAAATAGGATGAATGGGGTCAACAAACCATGTTCTGTGTAATGTGATGACTTCCAAAATGTGATTCCAAAACAGATGGGAGATGAAATCACAAACATCATGTTTATACTTTCTCAATAGAATCAACTTCAAAACCAAAACCTAAATTTGGAAGAATTCAAAAATCTCTCTATGAATAGGAATGTTGAAATCTATACCTTTATGCAACAATGGCCTTGGACTTTTAGTGGATCTCTTGATCTATTGATTTTGCAATAATGAATCTTGTACACTGTAAATATATTCTACATCCTTAAGTTGTTTGAGTAAGATAATGTCATTATGACTATTTATCATATGGAAGGATAAGGTTGTCAATGGTAGATGTTGTTCTATAATACAAAGCCTAAGGAGGAGATAAAATAAATGGAGTGGAAGGAATTCTAGAAAATGTTTTTCAAAAAATATTTTTATAACACTCTCCATTTGGAAATAGAAAGAGACTTACGTAACCTTAATCAAAAGGATAAAGATTCTATCATGGTGTTTGAGGGAAAATTAAAAAGAATTTGACAATATGCCTCTAGCTTTGTTGTAACCCCTAAATGTAAAGTTCTCCAATTCAGTGGTGGGTTGAACCCAAGTCTTTGAAAATCCATCATAATTCGGGACATTAAAGGTCATGAAGATGTTTTTTATTTTTCCTCAAGGTAAAAATTGATATCAGAAAATCTCAAGGGTCTCATGGGGATAAGAAGTAGAAATTATAGTTTAATTATAATAGTTCGATGGAGAGATTTAAAATTTAAAATAAAATTCAAAATATAACTTGTTAAAATTGTGGGAAAAAGAACCTTGGAAGTATTTTGAATGGGAAAAGAAAAATCATTATTTGTGCGGAGGAATGGAACCTAGCTGGAGATTATTATTGGGAGAAACCCATAAATAAGATGGAATATAAGAAATATCATACATAATATCAACTTATTGTTCAAATTTTGAAATACATGGAATAAAGAAACTATGTTAACCAATACACTAAGCCATGGGTTGTCTGTAAGAATCAATAAAAAACATCCAAGGCCTAGAGGGCATGGGAAATATTTTTAACTCACAGCTGCTTAGGTGGATCCTAATAACAATATGGTGATAGGTATTCTAGTTATTCATTAAATAATAGAAAATTTAATTATTTTATTCTGGTCCAACCCATTATTTTATATGTCTCAATATTAGTAGAACTATTTAAACTCCACCAAAAATAATGGAAGTGGAGATGTCAGTGAAAATGGAAAATTGGGGAATTATTGCATCCCAAAAATATAAATCCTCCCCTATCCACATATTTAGGAAGAATATCCCAATAAAAAATCATACTCTATTATGTAAAATTTTATGCAATTATAGGTATGGATGGTCTTTCCTTATATAGAGATAATGTAAATTTAAGTGAGAACGAAATCACCCTTTGTATCATGAATCACCCACTGATTCTAAATTAGTGAAAAAGGACGATCAATATATTTTCTCTTAATCATCACAAGAATTGATATTATATCACTATTGGAAATCGTATCAACCCTGAATAATTGAGACTAAGGAAAAGACCATCCTTAAAGATGTAATCATTGTGAGGTAACATGATGATGTGTTTCATCAATAATTTTATAGTTTTATCCTATAAGAGAGGTTGAATTTTCAATTTAACTAGTACATGGAGCCTTTTTAATTTCCAAGAAACTATATAGAATTGGTTTTTTTGAACTTAATAAATTGAAGAAATAACTAAAAGGTAATCTAGATAAATGGTTTATATGCACAAGTGCTTCACCATGGGGTGTGTCAGTCCTCTTCATCCAGAATAAGGATAGGTGAATGTGCTTCCACATTGATTGTCATGAGCTCAACAAGATCATGACAATGAATAAGTATACTCTTACATGTATTGATGATTTGTTTGACCAACTACATGTATCCTATTATTTCTATAAGATAGGTCTCTGGTACGATTATTATCTAGGAAGGTGTAGATGGATGTTATCCCCAAGTCAAATGTTTTTATAAGAAACAAGCACATTGAGTTCGTAGTGATTCCATTTGGAATAAAAAATTATCTAACAATAATAGTGGACTTGATGAATATAAACATTATAGTTTAACGAGATCAGTTTGGGATAGTCTTTATAGATGATATTATTATCTACATAAAAATAAAAGAGGAATAATAGGATTATTTGACAAAAATACTAAGAACCTTCTTGAAAGAAAATATGTATGTAAAGTATAGTATATATTAGTTTTGTTAAGATAATGTGATTTTCCTAGGGTATGTTATCACCACTAAAGGGATATTTGTGGATCCCACAAAAACAGAGATGATTGAAGGGTGTAAATGACCCAACTCTATGACAAAAATTTGTAGTTTCCATGGATTAACTGGGCCTGATCATCGATTTGTGATAAAATTATCACAATTTCCAATCCCCATAACAAATATTATATATAAACTAGTCATAATATTTTGGAATTGGGAATTACTGGATTGTTTTAAAAAGATGAAGAAGTGAAAAATAACTACAACTGTTATCACATTATCCACTAGTGGGGAATGATTTTTTATCCATCGTTATCCATATAATAAGGTTTTGGTTTATGTTCTCATGTCATCATTGAGGGCATGTGAAATTAATTATTTTTTATAGCCTAAGAATATAAATAAAAGCAGTAATTACACGTATCGATTTCCACAGGTAAGGAAAAAAGTTCTGTGACCAAGAAATAAAATATAGAATATGAAAATTAAAATCAACAAATAAAAATCAAGAAAATGAAATTAAAGAAAAATAAATGAGAAAGATAACTGAAATTTGGATACTATATGAAGTGAGGAAAATATAATAAGGGACTTAAGAAATCAGATTCCATTTCACTAATAAATGTAATTTTATATTCTAACATCAAGCCAATATTTCTAGGCCAGGGCTGTAGATAATATGTGATCGGTATCTAACATTCATTAAATGTTTAGTACAGTTTACATAATAATAGATTGAAATATTTTTCTATAAAAACTAAGGATATGATTAGTTCTTTAATCTAGAAGAGTATCATCTACCTTTTCCAATTTTCAATACATTGGTTGATGAATTAATGCAGTGATTCCACTATTTTCACCTATTTGTACATAGAATAGTCTAGAAATGTTTCTCATTAACTGAAATATTAAAACATTTAATGAAAAAATACACTAAAAATAAAATTATAATAATAGTTTAGAAGATGAATAATTTCAATAAAATACAATTTGATAAAACTAATAAAATTTGGCCACTCATAATCAGAGAATCAACAATAAATATATTCAATAAATTCTGAAAATATATTGAAGAGTATATTTAGAAAGAAATTAAAAAGAAAAATATTTTTTATAGAATTTTTTTGTATCTCTGTTATGAGTATTTCCATTTCATCATTATTAATTTTCATCTCCTGCCCTTCCTCTTGTCTTGAATCATATATTGTTTCATCCAATCTAGACTAATGTGTTCCCATAAAATAAATTGTGTAACATAACATTTTCCATGTAACCTCATTTTTTATTTTTCTGGTCACAACCTCCAGAAACATCACTTTTGTTGGTGACCATGAAATAGAATAATTTATTTTTTCCTTCTGTCACAAACCAAGTGAATTTAATAAAACTCTTCACCAACTTATTCAAATGCTCTAACAATTAATGAACCCATTGAAATTTCAAAACCTTCATAAAGTACTAAAATTGGAATTTAAAATTTCTTTATCAATTTCAGTTTTTAATCCCCCAAACAACTCCATCTTCATTTGATTCAGTAGCATGGCTTAGATTCGATTTCAAAATTGACATTGACCATAGTTGAAACTCATTATATCAGTAATCTAACATCACTCAAAATATCCAAATAAACGTATGGAACATGATTCATCAAACCACCACTCATATTTCACTGATCAAGATCAAGCTCTACTCATACTCAATACAATATTAGGAGACCACGTCGGTAGTGGCATGTCCAAATTCCTTATCTTAGATATGATTCAGATCAGTCTTGATCAACCTCATTCCCTACATTCATTATGAAAAATAACAAAGGTTATTATTCATTTAATTTGAGCTTAAAAAGTGAAAAAATACCTCATTCGTTCTCATTTGGCTTAACTAAATTATAATAGAGGTTCTCAATATCTATCTTCTTTCTATTTTGGTTCTACATTAAAGCATCAGATATCTATCATCAGGATCAACATCTTCTTCTCACTTGGGTTCATCATAAATAGACTTTAGATTCTATTCAGATATTAAATCCCTAAACTTCATGCATTGATGACTTCAACAAAACATCATCCTATGGAACATCTCGGATGGTTAATTAAAAATTAGATGGTTATGATTTGGATGTGTCATCCTAATCACCATTTCGTCCCAGATTCAAAGTGTAAATCTTCATTCGATATTGAAGTATTCATTGATCATATTTACTTCATTTGGTTCCTTCTTAAAACTATTAGTCTACCAAGTCAAAAAATTTAAAGATTTAAAATCCTCAAACTATTATACTTCAAACAACCTTTTCTTTCTCACCTCAACCAATGACATCAATTCGATCGGGTTCTTCACATGACTTCAACTATTCCCAACTTATTATTATGTAATTTTTTAATTTTAAATCGAACAAAATATATTATTATATATAAAAATTTATCCTTTATATTTGAAAACCAATTATCATTTTTAATAATCTCAGAAATTAATTATTCATTTTCAATTTCATTTTTCCTTTCTACATCCTCAAATTCTCAAGATATTAGCATAAGATAAATTTAAATTATGTAGTGATTCTAGTACATCGTTGTATTATGTTATATGTTAATTCTATTATGATTTATTATCTTATATGGTCACCTATGAAAATCGTTTCAATTACATTGTTCTTTAGACATTTTCTTCCACTCATTGGAAAAAATATTACACAATTCCCTTAAAAATGTCATACATTGAATCAAAGAAGATTCTATTACGAGGTAGCAGAATTTTGTTTTATGTGAAAACTAAATTTATCTTAAATAATTTATCCATTAAGATGATCATTTTACAATCAAAATGATTTTATTACTCGAAAATCCCTACACAATATATATATAATAAACTAATGAATAGATGGAAATAAATTAAAAAATGCTATAAATTAATAAAATAATAAAAATTTAAATAATGAAAACAAATGGATTAAAATAATAAAATGATTAATTGAATAAATAAAAATAATAATTATAGATGAAATAGTTAAAATAAAAGATACATAAATAAAATTTTTATTTAATTAAAAATAACTTAAAAGTTAATCGATAATTATTTAATTAATTCCTCATAACTAAAAAAAGGGTTATAAAATAAAGTATACAGAACAAAAAATTAAATAAAACTCAATGAGATAAATGAAAACAACAATCATAAAATTAATAATTCAAACAAACATTATGAAATAATAAAAACAATTAATAATTTAAATATTAAATAATAAAATTGGAATTATAATTATAAAAACAATTAATTTATTAATTTCACTATAAACTAACTAAAATTTATTATATGCTAAATTTAAAATATTTTAGTAAGAAATACATATATATACCCAAAAAATATGTACAAAATGTAATGAATAAAAGTCACATAAACTTATACCACACTTAAGATGTTTATTTTCCTCAAGTAACCACATAGTCACATTTAATGGTAGAAAAGAAATTGAAAAATAGAAAAATTATAATGTCGATAAGAATTTATTATCCCTCTGGGATTTTTTAAGTTGAAAATTTGAATTCCCACTAGAATTAAAATTCTTTAGTTCAAAATATATTATTATTTTAAAAAAATTATTTAAATTTATTTTTTTGAATAGAATTTAACAAACACCATTTTTCATATAAATGAAATTCCAAAATTCTTTTTACCTCCATGTGTGTTGACCCACATATTTAAAAGAAAGAATAAATATAAATTATACTTGGATGGTCATGTTTAATAATTAAAAAAAGTTAAATATTCCATTTAGAAAATTAAATTGCAAGGGGTGAAAGAAAGAATAAATTGTGACTCAACCAGGATTAGGATTTTTATTTCCCAGTTTAACTAGATGCATATCTTATGTGTTAAATTCAAATTTAAAAGATAAAATTAAATAATATTTAATAAAAAAATTCAAATACTTTACTGAATTTTATTTTTACAATATGATAAGAGAAATGATATAACTAATTTAATCCATAAGTTAATTGAAATTAATCTCTTAAAAGTTTCTTCAAAACCACCAACTTCGAGAAAAAAATTTCATCCAATGAAAATTACAAAGTGATGCTAAAAAAAAGATAAAAAACCCATAATGATATTTGATATATATTCAATGAATTAATGTTTATCACATTAAAGACCTCTCCCACGCATTTAAAACCCATCAATGTCGACATTTTTGAACTCAATGATGAAAATTATTTAGGAGTTTAAATGTTCGATATGATTTTCAATTGAGTAGTAATTTTTTATTTATAAGGGTAATAATATAAATAAAAAATTATTATGCCATATCAATTCATTAAAAACCAAAAAAAGACTACCCACTGGTTACTACTTCAAATCTACCACACTAAAAATAATTTTAGATATGTTTTATAGTAACAATTTGAATTTCAAAAAGATACTCATTAAGGAAAAAAGTTAAATGTGTCAATCAAGAAAAATTAGCATTTAAAAATATTAAAATAGTTACAATAACCACCATATATTTCAAAACAAAATTATCTGGTATATAATCAGCTATAACACCCCTGGCAGTAAGAAGAAAAAATTAAAATTGAAGAACAATATAACTTGTACAGAATTTGAATTTTAAATCCCCTATAATATAGCCTTAACACTTAATTTCCAATAAAATATTGTTTCCATTTTCTGTATTATAATGTTTCCCCTTGTAGAAAAAAATTAAATCTCATACACAATAAGTATATAAATGTAAATATCAGGAATAAAAATATAAAAATAGAATTAAATAAAGAGAGAAGAGTTAGGGAAGTTTTATCCAATTTTTTTCAAAAATATATCTCCTTAAACATTGATGCACGCCCAACCTCTTCTATAGAAGTATCAAAAAGTAATAAAAGTAAACATTAAATCCATTTGTAAAATTACTTCAAAATGAATAAAATATAATGGTGGGAGTTTTTTTAAAATGGATTGTGGTATAAAGCAGTGCATTATAAATTTTATTCAATCAAATATAAAAATTAAAAACAATGAAGAAAATCATGGGTTTCCCCCCGTGAAATGAAAAAATTAAAGTCTTTATCCAGACTTTAGCCACTAATATGTTATATCAGTGATCCTTAAATGGGTGTGATTCGTTATTGTTTTTCATTTCACTGATTTTTATGAAATAAATATTATTATCGAAAGGCTTTAAACACACAAGCATCTCATAGAACTCCTCCCAAATAATTCAAGGTAATATCATTCACACTTTTTCCACCACCATCATCAGGAATAACAACTTTGAAAATTTAATGTAACAAAGAAATAAGGGGACAAGTACTTTTAGAAGAAGGAACTACATCACTTCCCAGACTCTCCCCCAAACATAATGGATTGAATGATTTAGAATAAGTTATAACAGTTGTTGCAACCATAACCCCCTAATAAAGAATAGAAATAACTTGCTTTTGTGAAATAGAGAAATAGACCTCAATAACATCTATGAAATTCTCAAATTATGAAAAACAAATCTTTTTAGTAAGGTTTTGTAAGGAATAAGATTCAAAAAATTAATCACCAGTTTCATCATATTTCCTACAACAAATAATATTCTAAGAATCAAATACCTATAGTGATGCAGTAGAAACCTCTTCAAGCCACTACTATAAATTTAAGTATTTAAGATGGTTCAATTGTAATGATAAATTTACCCTTCACAAATTGTCTCTAGATATGAACTTTTTGTGATTGAACAATTATTCCATTGTAAATAATCACTATTTGTGATGGAATAATTATTACAACACAAATACTTTTGGCTGGAGTTCCCACCACTCAACGTAAAACATAGTAGCGATGATCATTTTTGATGGACTTCAAATTCCATCACAAATTCCTATTGACTTGGAAGTATTTACAAAAATAAATAAATGATGGCCCCGATTAATTTTGATTGAATGTCTATTTGTGACAGAATCAATTCTATCAAAAATAGTTTGTCACAATTAATCTTTTCATTTAACGTAACTGACACTTTCTTCCTCCTTCTCCATCTTCATCTTCCTATAGTGATGTGTCTCCTCATACTTTTTCATCCTATAGCATCTCTCCACCTATCCCTCTCTTGTGGAAATCTCTCAGTACCTCTTCCTATCCCACATAGTCACACTCCCTCTCCCGGACAACCATGATGCAGTGCCGCCCCAAGTTTCGTTGTTCAGATCTACTAGGTACAGACTCTATTTAAGTCCTCCTTCATTATTTTTTCTTATTTATATTCAATATTATAATTATTAGTCTTGTCAAAATAAATGTTAATAAATTTACCTTCTTTTTATAATTTAATTTATATGTTGGGTTAATATAAAGTAATTATTTTTAAATTGTGTGTCAATTGATTATTCATGAATTGATTTTATTTTATTTGAGGTATTTTTCTCATTATTTTGATGTCAATTGGTTTTGCATGAGTTTATTTTTCTAGGTAACTAAAATTTACATTCTTTTTACTCATTGTTTGATCTTTAGATTTAACATTTTTCTCATTGTTTTCCTCTTTACTAGAAGTTTATGATTTTATATTATTATTTTAATATGATGATTATAAAAAACATTATAGGGTTGTCCAATATTGACTATGTTTATATAAAAATGTTTAATTCGTCAGTCGTATAAGATCACTCTATTCATATAATTTTTTATGAATTATGATAATTCTTAGATTGTGACATTGATGTCAGAGAACTTCTTTACATTATGATTTCTTTTCATTTATTCAAAACATGTAAATATTGTTTTTTAAATTTTTGGAGAGATATATATAGATTATTATAAAGTATTAGAAACATGAAAATGAAATACATTATATACTTTAAGGTCATGAGCAATAACAAATTTGATTATCTTTTGGTCATGATTGACACACAAATTTTTATTGTTATCACCTAAAAATTAGAAATTCTATGATTCACACTTTTTTAGTTATTTATAATAAATAATATTACATTTTATTAAATTTTACTAATTTTTTATTTTTTATTTTTTTATTATTTGTAATTTTTTTATTATTTGTAATTATATTTAAAGTTACTTAAAATTTTTATTTTTTTATTATATTCTAATATTTTTAAATTTTTACAAATGTTTTAAATTATAAGTAATTTTTTTAATTAAATTATTTAAATTTATTTTAAATTAATTTTCAATATTTATAATATTTTTACTATTTTTAATTATTTTTAATTATCTTAATTATTGGTAATTATTAAAAAATCTTAATTAGTTCTTCTTTTTCATATTATTTTTAATAATATGTAAATTTTCTAATTTTTTTAATTTTTTTTAATATTTTTTTTAATTTATTAAATTTTTCTTCTAATATCTGTAAACATGTATAAATATTTTAAATTATATGAAACTTTTTAAATTATTATAAATTATTATTAATGATTTGAAATTCTTAATATTGTTTATGATTTCCAATTTTTAAACTTTCTATATATTTATAATTTTTGTAATATATCGTTATTTTTTAAATATTTTTATTTATTTTTAAATTTGTTAAATTTTTTTATTTTTTATTCTCTAATATTCTTCAGTATATATTAATATTTTTGATTATAAGTATTTTTTTAATTATTTTTAATTCACTTCATTCTTTGAAATTTTATTATTATTTTTAATGATTTGAATTTTTCTAAAAAATTATTCATTTTTAATTTTTTTAATTTTTTTAATTATATTTATTTTTATTAGTGATTAATCTGTATCATATTTTTTAAAATATATAAATTTTATTAATTATATGTAAATTTTATTTTTATTAATTTTCATTTGTTAGAAAAAAATTTTAATTTTTAATTTTTATAATAAATTTTTTTATTTTTGAATTTTTATATTTGTTTTTATTTTTTTATTATTTTTTAATTTTTTAAAATATCTATAAATATTTGAAATTATACAAAAAAAATTTATCTATTTAAAATTATTTTAAATTGTTTTATCTTTTTTGTATTTTTTTTAAATAGAAGTATTTGTGATGGATGAACTCTCCATCACAAATAGAGTTATTTATGACGGATTGTCACAATTACCTATTTTTAGGTTAAATGACAACAATATACAATGATATTCTTACTCATCATAATCACTTGTTATTTATGATGGCACGTCGCAAATAACAACATATGTGATGCTATTTTTTGTGATAACAAATTTATGACGGAATACCATCACAAATGCCCTTTTATGATGGCAATCAATCACAAATATGTCATCGTAAATGTAAAATTATCTAGTATTGAGCTTCCCTAAAAATATTGAACTCATGAAAATAAAAATATTCTTCTAAACAATTTATAATAGTATGAAAAGAAACATTGTTGATTATGTAAAATATCTCAGATTGTCACTTTCCACGATTTAAACAAGTTGGGATGACTCAAAAACAGTAAATAAAGGATCAAAAGTCATCAAAAAAAATTCCTCGACCTTTAAACACTCACTTTCAACATCAAAAACACTAAAAAACCTTAAAATTCTTAGGATGATGTGAATAATAAGATATTTCAATGTTATAAAAAGGTTAGGGTTGTAATATTTGAACATAATCTTAGGAAACCCTTTCATTATGAAAGATTTAGTGTGGATGGACCTCTTCATGGCCCTAAGAAATATATTTCTGAATTTGGTTCTCAAGTTTCCCTAACCATTCCTGTTTAATCATGGACATAAATGAAACTATGTTTGCTTCAAAATGATCATTAATAGATATTTCAATTATTTCATCTAAAGGAAAAAAGAGTAGCTTTCCAAATATCATCTCTAAAAACATTATTTGTCACATAAATTATTTTATAACTAACCATAAGAGGCGACTATTCCAAAAAATGGAACTCCTCTTAATCAGCATGGTCCTGAAGGGTCATATTAATCATTGAGACAATAATTAAAGCTTCTATTGTATTTAAAAATGGTATTCCAAAAATGATTTGATCTTTATCATCACTATTCATTAGTATGGCATGTGAGATTTCCCACATCAGCTAAAAAGTCATCCACCCTTCCATAATTAAAAACATGTGACCTATAAGCCAATTGTAGTGAAACTAATGTTGGTTTTAACTCCCAAAGCCCTAACTTCATGAATAATTTTTAGGGAATAAGATTGATGATTTCACCTAAATCACACAGGCTCCTAATCTCCTCACTAACTCCAATTTTAAAATATATGATAAAGGAATTGGGATATATAATTTTATAGGACTGTTCTTTTAAAGAATGGAACTACAATCCTCATTCAAATTAATAATAGAACAATCAACCCAATCCCTATATTTCACCAAGAATCTTTTAGGAATTTTAACCCATAAGGATCTTTATTCAAAGGATATCAATGGTTATATAGACATTCAAGCACCTAAACAATTGAATGAATTAAAAAATAATCTATCTCATTGATCTTTTTATGTTTCTAAGGAAAATAAATGGTTGGAACATATTTCTTCAGGATTGGTAGTTCACACTCCTCATCTAGAAACATAACCTTTTTGTTTTCCTCAGGAAGTTTCTAGTTCAACATCCTTTTTTCATTGGGGTTTTCACTGGATGATTCAACATTTTGATGATTCTAGACACCACTATCCAGATTTAGTGATTTGGTATTTTTAATGTTTTCAATTTTAGGATCACCTAAAATTTCATAGTCATCTTCCTTAGGCTATTCACTAACTTGGTCTTGTGTTTTTAGAACGGATATGGTAATTATATCCATATGATTCTCTTTGGGAATCAACACTTTTGTCCTTGGTGTTGAAACCAAGTTTGTTCTTTGATAAGAATATATTATGGTTTGTGTTTGATGTCAATCCTCAGATGGATGATCAGGGAGTTTGTAAAGAAAAGTATCTTACAGTTTAAGTTGACAATGGTATTAAAGGTGGCATCATTTCCCATTGTTTGCCAAATTTTTTATGTCCAAAATTTAAAATGATGGATTTCTTCATGAAAAGTTTATTTCCTTGAATTCCTTATGAAAATATTGAATAATCATGAATTTCATGAAGATAGGCTTCACAAATGGTTTTTTACAAAGTATCGAGGAATGTTTTTGTTCATCTATGTGACAGTGAAGAGCATCATGAATGAAGAAGAATTGGAGAATCGTAAAATGTGATACTAATATCCATGATTATGAGAATTGGGGCATCATGGTGCATGGTGGATTGATGAAAGCTTCACAACAATGTTAAATCACAATGGAGAAACTTTAATGGAGGAGCTATATGAAGTTAGTTTTGAAAGATTCATAAAATCCACAAATAGTTGGTGGAGCATCTCGAATGTAATAGCCTATAAATATAAAGCTACCCCTCTTTATTTCACATGAATTTTTAAAAGAAAAATTCACAATTGCTCTGATTTCATGAAGCCTAGGTAGATCCACGAAACTGAAAATCCATGCAAGATTGAGAATTATGAAAATAATTGTTCACTCTTGACTAATGCCAATTCTTTTGATTAATATGTGATTTCGATTATTCCATATTGACTTAGTGAGAATCGTGATGGATGTTTCTTCCAAAAAGGGAGTGATCTTCACAAAGGTTGTTTATTATGTGAAGGTTTTGAGTTTCTTGATGGTATGTAGCTTCATGAAATGTGGTTTTGGATGTCAACTTCTCAATGAATAGGGCTTTCAAAGTTCCTAAAATCAGTTCTATAGTGTAAGTAGAGTCTCATACTTAGATAGGGTCAAATACTTGAATTTCATATCATTGAAACGACCTTCAGGTTAATAAACTGAGTTAGACTTCTCTCAAAGCAGTGAGTAATGGGGATTTTATGGAATTGTTCCAAGGTATGTAGTGTTTCATCCCTAACATCTTGAAAAGGTAGTGTTATTGGGATAGAGTGATTGTGTCTGAACAATTGTATTCCACAAGTAGTGAAAATTATTGTATTTATATTTGACTGACATACTAACTATGTATGCATTGTGAACTAGCCCTTAGTGGTAAACAAAGTAAAAAAATTTGTGAACTCTTCTCATGTGATTCTTTGTTTTATGCATATTTCATTCAGACAGGTTTAATTAGTTCCTACCAACATAGGAAAAAGATCTGTATCTTTTGACTAAAAACATGGCTATATAATTTACCCCTCCCCTCTCATGTTGTTCCGGATTCTTTAAAGTTTTATTAGGGCCAGGGTATTGGTGTCAAATCAATATTAATTTGTAATCATGGAGAACTCATTTAATTTAAGGTGAGTCCCCCACTTTTATGGAATCTACTTCATGATTTTGAAGAATATAATGAGATCTCATATAATATCTTTTCAAATGGAATTAATATTTCATAGTGCACAAGGGATTTGGGTTTCTGATGCAATAGGTCTATCTATGACCGAAACAGATAAGAAAAAATGCTTTATGCAGATGCCAATGTATAAAATTCCTTTCCAACATAACATTATGATCAGGTATATCAAAAATTGATGAGTTTCAACTTATCCTTGTCTACATTAGAAAATATGGAATGTATATATGAAGGTTATAACAAAGTGAAAGAGGCCAAACATCAAGTGTTTCACAATATATTTTATGATCTCAATATGCATCCTGTTGAAAATACAAATACCTTTTTCAATTGATTACTAAAGTCATCAAAACAATTAGATGGCCTAGTGAATATATTAAAGACTTTGAAAATATAATGAAAATCATTAAAATACTTCCACCAATTTATAATCCATATGTTTCATCCCATTAGGGTAGGGATATTTCAAACCATTCGTTGGATGATCTACATATCTGTCTTGTAGCGTATGAAATTAAAGTAAAACTAGAGGATGCAACAAGTATTTTTAGCAAGGATATTTCATTTAAAGCTATTGAAAAAAATTAGATTTCATAAGATAGTGTTAATGAATGTAATTATGAATACAAACTTATTTCTATCTTTAACAAGAAATTAAGTAGAGGGAAATAGATATTTGAAGGAATGATACCCTTATCATGTTTTTATTGTAGATGAGTTGGGAACACTGTGTCTCGGTGATAAAATAAGTTAGTTGATTAATAAAGAGAAGAAAGAAAATCACAGGAGCCTTAGAAAAGTTTTTCTCAAAAGGGAGACTTAAAATATGGAAATAAATTTTAGAGAAAGAGTTTTATCTTCAAAAAATAATATGATGATAATTAATTTTTTGAGGAAGAAAAACCATAGTTTAAATCTGAAACCCATGAATATATGATGGATATAGTTGAAAATTCAGATCCATAAAAAGATAAATCTAGATATAATCGATTGATTTATGATGCTAATATAAATTTGAAACTTAAGGATTCTCCGGGTGAACATGAGAATCAAAGAAAAAAAATTAGAGCAATTGAGGAAGAGTCAGCAGAATATGATGATTGATTGGAAGCTAAAATTAATCAATTTTAAGACGTTTTAAAAGAACACTCAATGTGATTTGAAATCACATAATATATAGTATAAAATAAGCTCAGAAATAAAGAATATGAAATGGTCATCAATGACCGTACCTCCAGACTGTAGGATAGGTCCATTAATATTAAGAGACTGGAATAAGAAATTGTTACTCTTAGGATTAAACTTAAAAGATTATTAAACTCAAAATAAACAAATAAGAAAATAAAATTTAGAATATTCTTAGATTTTGAGAATCTAGAGAGAGTTAAGTGTGGTTCTGAAGGTGTATAGAATGCTTTGAATGATCAAATATTCACATTCATGGGGAAAGGTGTAATTGGATGTGATACTAAAACATCAAATTCTTGAAATAAAATAGGCCAAAATAAATAAAAGAAGAAAGTTAGACATATCATATAGTCGCCTAAGTCCAAACAATGAAACCCTAAAATCAAATATAAATGAGAACCCGAAACTATTATCAGGTATCCAAAATTGATTGGAAGTCAAACTCCTTTTATTAGGATTGGTAAATGAGGATGAATAGAAGTGAGAAGATTTTTTCTCTTATGAAATTCTAATTTTTGGGCTATCTGGGTCACCCCATGAAATACTGTGAAGAGGTAAGTATCTGTTAAAATTGGGAATATATAGGAAGTTAAAAAAGTTAAGTGATTTTTTATCCTACATCTTATATGATAAATTTATTTAATGGTTATTTCATTCACTACTCTAACTTTTTCTTTAAATCTATTCATTGCAGGTAGATGGAAGTTGGAAATGGTACCTACAGAACACATAGACATGTCAATACCTTCCAACCAGATGGTGTTGCTGATAAAAACATCTTTTCTTCTCTGGAAGAATAATATGAGTTTGATGAACCAATTCACTTAGAAAAGAGATTGGAAAACCCAACAGTATCTTTCAATCAATAAAATATTGCGTTGAAAGAAAATAAGAAAGTCGAGAAATCCAATCTTACATAAGTCACTCTCATAGCTATAAATAATAGTATCACATTGATTCTTTATAGTGAATTCCCATTCCATATGACAGGAAATGCATGAATATTAATGAATTTTGTGAAAATGGTTGATGGTATCGTAAGGTTTGGTTATGATGGTGCTTTTAAGATAAAAGGAAATTGATGTAATAAACTAGATAATAGTGAGAAAAAAGAAAACTAAAGTTATCAATGTGTATGATATGCATCATAATATCTTGAGTGTGAGTGTAATATGTGACATGGGACTGATGGTGACATCTAAATAAAATGGGTGCACTATCATATGAAAAAAATGGAATTTTATTATAAAAGGATGCATAATATATTGCAATTTATATTTGGTTGATAGTAAAGAGAACATTTTCTACATAACAGTTGAAGAAGAAAATATGTTGTGGAACCATAGGTTGGGTCACATTAATCAACAAGACATGGAAAAAAACTCTAAGCTAAAGATGTCCATGGATATCCCCAACCTGATGCATGAACAGGAAAATACCTATGATTCTAGTATTTTGGGGAAGTAGGTTTGCAGTTCATATCGTCCAAAGAAGAAATGTGCATCAAATCTTATTGATATAATCCATATAGATGTATATGTCCAGATAAATATTTCTAGAATATAATAATAAAGGTACTTCATTCTTTTTATTGTGGATTATAGTAAAATTTATTGTGTGATGGTTATACATAAGAAACGACAAGTGCCTAATTGCATGAAAACATATCGACGAACAACATAAGATGATACTAGATGGAAAATAAATGTTCTGTGGTCTGACAATGGGGGGGAATACACATCCATTAAATTTTAAAATTACCTAGAGAAACATAGCATACACCATGAGGTGGCTTTTGTCACAACCCCATTGAAAAATTGAGTTATTGAGCATTAGAATCTACTGGTGAGCAATATGTACGGAACTATGATGATTAAGAGTTGTGTCCCTTAATATTGATTGAAATAGGATGTTCAAGCTTCAGTTTATACTCAAAATCAAATAGATATTTATATTGGAGAATCTAAGACACCATATGATTTGTGTCATGGATGTAATCCCTATTTAATGTATTTTCAGGTTTTCGGAAATAAATGTTTCATTTGAAAAAAATAACGCAATCAAGGGGTGTATGGTTATACTATAGATGAATGGATATTATTTCTATATTCAATAAATAGAAAAGCCTAAAAATGTGGTAATAACAATTTTGCAAGAATTGTGGAAAGAAATGATGTTAAGATCATTGAATATAATACAAAAAATACCTTGAGGGTATCTTGTGTTGATGTGATTTAAAATTTATAAGATAGTAAACATAGAATAGATTCAGATAATTAAGTAGAGGAAGGAGTAATAACATTAATAGGTCAAAACACGATGTTGATTCAGAAAAGGAATTAGAATAGAAATCAATGGAGGGAGAAAATTTTTCTAACCATCAAAGGAGAAATCAAAGAGAATAAATTTATCAATACATCATCATTAAGGATTAGACACCTCCCACACATACAAGGTGATTGAGTAATAATGAACATTCCTCCTTCTTATCAATTTTGGAACCAACCACATTTGAAGAAGCCTCAAAGGATGAATCATGGGTGAAATTTATGAATGAAGAGTTATATTAGATTTAAAAGAACCAGACATGGGATCTTGTCAAGATACCCTAAAGTCACAGTGTGATTGGTATGAAGTGTAATTTTAGAATAAATTTGATGATCATGGTAACATGATCAGAAAGAAGGCGCAATTGGTATGTAAATGATATTCACAAATTGATGGTGTTGATTTTGAAGATTCTTTTTCTACAATATCTAGACTAGAGTAATCCTACTTTTTCTTTCCATGGTAATTAAAATAGTATACAATGTGCATCAAATTGGTGTCAAAACATATTTCATGAATGGTTTTCTAGAATAAGAAATATACTTTGAATAACCACTGAATTTTATTCTTAGTAATGATGAAATGCAGGTTCGTTGATTAAATAAGAAACGATATGGTCTGAAATAGGCACTACGAGCATAGTACTCTCAGCTAGATTATTATCTAAAGACTCTTGATTTTAAAAAGAGGAGGAGTTGATCATAATCTCTATGTGAATAACTCTTAGAAAGATCAATTTCTATTGTTGGTGTATGCAGATGATATTATATTTTCTTGAAGCAAATAGGGTTCACTGGATGAATTTTCCAATCACATGAAATCAGAATTTCAACATTCTAGGATTGGTGAACCCGCATACTTCGTGGGGATAGAAGGGATTCTGTGGAAATTCAATACTTTTATTTCTCAGGAAAAGTATTCTAGAGATTTGTTGAAGAAATTTAATAATCATGACTCCAAACCAACATCAACTCTGATTACGGTTGGTAAAAACTAGTAAATAATGAGGATGGGACATCAGTAGATACATAAATTTATATGATATTCATTTGAAGCTTATTGTACCTGATAGTGACATGGAAATATATAGTCTTTGCAATATTATTAGAATCCATCTTTCAAATTTATCCAACGTAAGAACATATTGTAGAAGTGAAAAAATCCATGAGGTATATTCAAGGTAATCACAATTACGGATTATACTTTGTTGTAGTGAGAGATAGTGAACTATCTACCTTTTTATGTTGAATGGTCTAGAGATGTGTCAATAGAAATTCCACAAGTGGTGGAGTTGTCTTTATTTTCATGAAATGTGTGGGCTGGTTGAGAAAGAAACTGAAAATAAATTCTCTTAGTACTTTTGAAGATGATTATATCGCTTCTAAAAATGCTTCAAATCATCAATTATGGATTAATGAACATTTGACTGATATTGGTAATGAGGTGAAACAACCAATGGTGATTCACTGTGATAAAAAGAGTGTGATTGATCTTAAAAAAACAGTTCAGTATTCTCCTAAAAAACATATTGAAATCAGATGTCACTTCCTTAAGGAAAAATTTAAAGAATACATGATTAAAATGGATCATGTTGGAACTTATGAACAGGTGGCTGACATTATGACCAATCCATTGGCAGCACATGTGTCTGAGAAACATCGGTTGAACCTCAGTGTTCAGCCACCTCCCAGTGCATTAGGAGGTTAGGAGTAGTCCCCTCTCCCCAGTTATATTACCAGTTTCAATTTGTTTTTGGAATTGATTCAGAGTTATGTGGGAGATATGATCCAAGGGGAGTGTGTTTTTATCTAGAGGTTCAATAAGTGGTTATTTTGGTTTACTTCCAATGGAAAAGAATGGAAAAAATAAATGGTTTAATGGTAAAAATATGGATAATGAAAAATTTATTGTTTTTTCTTATAAGGGAATGGATAATGGATAAATTAGTTCTGGTTTTTACAAACCATGTAATAATTTTTTTGCAAGATCAGAGCTTAGCTTCTACTTTGTCAAGAATTCCAAAACATGACAACCCAATTCATGCTTCCCCTATTATTTTCTAAACGGATATTTTCTCATGTAGACTTATAGTATTGGATGAGTTGTTTCTAGAGTATCATTTTTTAACAGTGGTTGGTGCTCTATTGAGTTTATCATAATATTTTCAACAAACCCATAGGTGTATGTTGTTGGAAATAAGGTTGTTATTTTCTAGAAATGTATAAGGGATGTGTTTTGAAAAGATGATCTTCATTAATGGTGTTTTTTGAAGGATCAAGGAAATATGATGTTGATCTACATGATAGTGACGAGCATCATGAATGAAGAAGAATCGGAGCATCGTGAATGGTAATGGTGATTCCAGTAATTATGAGAATTGGGGCATCATAGAATGTTATGGTTTGATGAATGCTTCAAATAAACATGAAATCACAATGGAGCATCTTGAATGGATGATCTATGTGAAGGTTGTTTTGAAAGATCCTAAAAATACGCAAAGAGGCAGTGGAGAATTGTGAATATATGATCCTATAAATATAGGGCTACCCTCTTCATTTCACATGAATTTTTAAAAGGAAAATTCGGAATTTCTCTGATTTCATAAAGCCATGGGAAATCCATTAAACTAAAATTCCATGCAATATTTAGAGTCATGAAAATACTTTTTGATTATTGAAAGAAGAAAATACTTTTTATTTATAATTTCTTCATGATTATGGGGTATTCCACATTGACTCAGTGAGCTTATTGAATATAGTTTGTTCCATAAATATAGTAAACATCACAAAGGTTGTTTATTCTGAAAATGTAAAGAGCTTCGCAAAGGTAGAGAGCTTCAAGAAAGGTGGTTTTGGATATCAATATATCAGGGAATAAGGCATTCAAATAGAATCAAATTAGTTCTATGGTGAAAGTAGAGTCTCATTCTAATACAATTATAAATACATGAATACCATACCATTGAAACAAACATCAAGTCGATAGACTGAGTTTAAATTCTCCCAAAGTTGTGAGCAAGGGGGAGTCAATAGAAGTGTTCCAAGGGACATAGTGTCATATCCATAAAATAATGTAAAGGTAGTGTCACTAGAACAAAGTGATTATGTAAGAACTATGGTATACCACAACAATTAAATATTAGTGTATTTAGGTACAACCAAAACACTAGTGGCGTATTCTCCTGGGACTATCCTTTAGTGGTGAACCAAGTAAAATTGGTGTGTGTTCTCTTTGCATGTGATTTTTTATTTTCCCCATATTACACTAATATAGTTTTAATTGGTTCTTACTAATGTGGGAACAAGATCTATCCCTTTTGAAGAAAAAATTAACACCCTTGTTCACCCCTCCCCTATCAAGGTGTTATGGGATCCTTCAAGTAGTATTAGGGATATTCTAATGGTGTTGAATCTGTCCTTATTTGATATCATGAATAAATCATTTAATGTTATATTATTCTCACACATTGATGGAAGCTACTTATAGATTTTGAATAATGTGATGAAATCTCATATTAGATATCTTATAGTGGATGTACTCTTTACTACTAAATAAGTGATTCAGGTACCTGATGCAACAGGACAACCTATGACTAACGTAGATAGGAAAATGCTTTATGTAGATGTCAATGGGAAAAAATCCCTTACTGTATCACTGTATAATCAAATAAATATAACGATAATGATTTTTACCTCAGCCAAGTCTATGAGGAAAAATATGGACAATATATTTTAAGAAGATCACAAAGTGAAGGATATGAAATGTCAAGTGTTTCCCAACAGTTTTCATGACTTGAAGATAAATCTTGTTGAAAATGTTGATACCTTTTTCAATTGAATTACTAAAGTACTTTGAGAAATTTGAAGGCTTTTTTAGATATTAAAGACATCGAAATTGTATTGAAAATCATTAGAATAAATCCACATCTTTATAATCCATAATTTCCATCCCTTGAGGATAATGATATTTAAAAACATTCTTTGGATGACCATTTGAGTAGCCTTGTAGCATATGAAATGAGAGTAAAACCAGAGGTGGCAACAGGTCGTGTAAGTCAGGAGATGGAATTCAAATCCATGGAAAAACATGAATTTTATGAAGATAGTGTTAATTAATTTAATGAATAAGAAGAAAATATTTCCCTATTTTCTATGTAATTAAATAGTTGAAAAGGTGGATTTTAAGGAAATATACCCTTATCATGTTTTCATTGTGGTAGAGTTGGGAACATTTCTTATCAGTGATCAAAGAAGTCTGACGACAAAGAAAGTGAAGTAGGAAAATCACAGAAGCCTCAAAAAAGATTTTCTCAAAAGGGATACTTAAAATCTAGAAATAATTTATCGAGAAATATTTTGGTATATATAGAATAATTTTTTTATAATGAACTTTTTGAGGAAGACGAACCTAAGTTTATATCTGGAACCAATGCATCAATGGGGGATACAGTTAAAAATTCAAATCCATCAAAAGATAAATCTACAGATAACTTATTGATTTCTGATGTTGATATCAAGGTAAAACATAAGGATTCTCTTGGTGAGATTTTTAATCAAAGAAAAAAAATTAAACAGTGGATAGAAATTGTGGAAGATTCATCAAAATATGTTGATAGAATAGAAGCTAAAGTTAATCATCTGGAAGAAGTAATAAAATAACATTCAACATCCATTGAAATCTCATAAGATATAGTAGAAATTAAACTAAAATTGATGAATAGGAAAAGTTCATCAATTACCTTACATCTAGACTAGAGGATAAGTACAAGACTGTTGAGGGACATGAAGAATAGGTTTTTACTCTTAGGATTAAACTTGAAAGAGAATTAAACTCAAAAGAAACAAAGGATTAATTATAGTTTCAAAGATTCTCAGATGTTGAGCTGTTGGAGAGAGTTAGGTATCATTTTGAAGGTATAGAGAATTCTTTTAATGAAAAAATATCCACATTCATGGGGAAAAGTGGAATTGGATGTGATTATGAAACATGAGATACTAGAAATAAAATAGGCCAAAATATAGAAAAAACGATAGTTGGATATATCGCAAAGTCAACTAAATTCTTAACTAATAAACCCTCAAATAAAACTAAAAAGAGAACCAAAAAAATCCCCAGGTAACCAAAAATGATCAGTAGCCAAACTCTTTTCCCAAGGAATGGTACATGAGGATGAATATGTGTGAGAAGATGTTTCCTCTTATGAAATTTCAATTTTGCGGCTATCTTGGTCACACCATGGCATACAGTGAAGAGGTAAGGATATATTTGAATGGGTAAGAGCTAGGAAATTGAAAAAGGAGAATGTGTTATTATCCTATATCTTATATAAGAAATAGATTTCGTGGATATTACTTTTAATAATCTAACTTTGTCAATAAATCAATTCATTTCATGTAGAGGGAAGGTGGAAATGAAACCTACAGAACATAGAGACAAGTCAATACTCACCAAGCAGATAGTGTATCTATTAAAAGTGGGTTTTCTCATCTATGAGAACAATATGAGTATGATGAACTGATTCACATGGAAAAGAGAGTGGAAAACCCATCTTTATCTTCCAATCAATCAAATATGTCATGGAAGGGAAAAAAGAAATTTGAGAAATAAAATCTTGCAGAAGTGAATCTCAAAGCTAAAAATGGGTGCACTGTCATATGAAATATAGGGAATTATATTATGAAATGATGTAGAAAAAATGGCAACTTATATCAGGTTTAAGGTAAAGAGAAAATTTTATACATTACAGTTGAAGAAAAAAATATGTTGTGGCACCAGAGGTTGGGTAACATTAGCCATCAAGACAATGAAAAGATATATAAGTCGTATATTGTAATGGATATCCCTAATATTAAGCATCAAATTGAAAAGACCTATGATGATAACATATGAGGGAAGTTCGTTTGCATTTAATATCTTAAAAAGAAGAAAAGGGAATCAAATCATCTTAATCTCATCCATACAAATTTATGTAGTCCAATAAATACTGTTTAAACATATGGATAATGGTACATCATTTTTTCATTTACGACTATAGTAGAATGTCCTATGTGATGGCTATATAGAGGAAATAAAAAGTGCATGATTGCATGAAATTGTTTCGACGAATAGAAGATAATGATACTGGATGGATAATAAAATTTCTTTGGTCTAACAATGTATGTTAATACACATCCATTTTAAAGACCTGAAAATTTTGTGGAATTTTGTTTAGATACATGGGAATTTTATGAGTCCTCGAAAACTGATGGTGTGTGATTCTGAGGTCCGGTGTGCTCGGAATCAATTTCTGAAGTTTTGTTCGGGTACGTTCAGTAAACGTATGAGCGGAATTTGATAACATTTGAACCGGTGCCCGGAATTGAAATATGAGGGCACCGTTGAACTCATAGTACTGGTATTATCTTAAGAAGACTTTCACTTCGACGGCAGTGGGTTGAGTTTAAATGTTAGATTTTGGGTTTACATTGAAAAAAATAAAATAAAGTGTGCATCAATTTATTTTATTTGAGCCGCTAAGTGAGTGTTGTGTGGTTAAAACTTTTCCTTGCAAGTTGGAGGTGGGGCCACCACACCTTAACCTTCCATGAAAGGTTATGGTGGTGGGTCCCACCCGAAGTCAACCTCCCACGTGAGGATAGATGTGGTGGGGACCACCTGGGCTCTTAACCCCTTGAAACTCCCCATTAATGTGGAGAAAACTCTCAAACTCCAATTAATTTATGGGAACCTCTTCAACCCCCCTCTATTTAATTTGTGCCAACCGTTCACATTAATTGAGGGGAGCCCACCAAATTAATTAGTCAATTTGAATAATTTTCCACAAAATTAATAAGAGATTACAATCTATTATTTTGTTGTCATATTCACTTTGGTTGAGGTGGGAAATATGAGAACTTTGGAGAAATGGAGTTCCCCAACGAAGAACGCCCCCCCCCCCCCCAACGAAGAATGAAGAACGAAGGAAGCTGATCTATCTTCGACTTCTTCCTCGAAGCTTTAACCGTCATGAGATGTCTTCAAAAACCAACTTTCGCGACTTCATCAATGAAAGACGAACGAAGAATCAAAGGTAGGGGGATTACATTCATTTGAGTGCCTTGTTCTACCCTCATTTTTGGATAATGAAGTTTGTTGAGCTTCGTTCTTATGAATTGTTTGCTATCACCATAAACGTGGAGGATACGGGCCAACCTAACATGGCCTGACATCCTCCTTAGATTTTCCTTCTTGTGGTGTTCTTCGGCATGGCGATGTAACAACGATGAGGCGACGAAGGTGGCGATGAAAAAATTCATGTTTCCGACGGCCTACGAAACTCACACCGGCCTTCCGCCTACCCCGGCTGAATCCTTCCAAACCGCGCTGGCCTGCCCGTGACGCGTCGGCCTACCCGCGCCCCGCCGGCCTGACCGCAGCCTCCTGTACTCCCTGCTCGGCCTTCCCGCGGCCTCCTACGCGCCCAACCATCCTGGCCACGGCCTGCCTGCACCCCGCCGGCCTGCTCACACCCCGTAGGCCTGCCCGCAACCTGCACACACCCCACCAGCCTGCACATGGCCTCCCGCACGCCCTGCCCGGCCTTCCCGCGCCATGCCTTGCCAACCTGCGGCTTCCCGCACGCCCTTCCCAGCTTGCCTGCGCCCTTTCCGGCTACCCGCCGGCCACCCGACATCCCACACCAGCCCGTGGAATCCCACGTGGTGTCATTGTCCGAACCTGCATGGCCTTCTGGATTGAGCCTCCCGAGCCACGCCCCGCTCAGTGGTGGCAGAACCGGCCCCGACCTCCAGATTGAGCCGCCTACGCGATGATCTCCAGGCCAAACAGCCCTCACAGTCCGCTGGTCCAGGCCCAGCGGACCAGGTCGAACCTAACAGGTTGGTCCACCCAATGGGTTGGGCCAGACCCAAAAGTTATTACCAGGTGGACCCAGACCTGATCGTCCCAGACTAAGACGGGTTGAGTCAGTCTGACCGGGTCGGACCGGACCTGGGCCCAGTACCGGCCTTTACTTTCTTTTGGCCATAACATTGGCACCAGACAACCTTTTAATAAACTGTTAGTGGCGCTGGTATTCCTGGAGCGTAGCCTTCTCTTTGTGTATACCCCATTGGAGTTCGGGGTTTAGTTGAGATATGGTCAGGTTGGATCGTACACGAATCCAATAGGGCCCCCGAAACTAAAAGGCTAATAACTTCTAAATCGGGTATCTGATTGACGCGTCGTCTATTGCATTGAGACCCCTATGACATGGAGGACCTTTGAGATAATTCTTCATGGGACTTTATGGAACTTGACATATCAACTCTTTTCTTGAGGAGCGGACCCTCCTAGAATCAAGCATGCTTTGTGGATACCATGTGGTTGGTTGCACTCTGACGACTATTTCAGGATCCTGTGGGGGTCCAACAGCTCTGATTACTATTCCTAGATCCTATGTGGGTCTGACAGTTCTGACATCTGTTCCTGGATCTTGTTTGGGTTCGACAGATTTTCTGGTCCTAGATCTTGTTTGGGTCTGATAGCTCTGACTACTATTCAGGGATTCTATGTGGTTCCAACAGTTCCAAATGCTGGTACGGGATCCTGTGTGGGTCTAAAAGCTCCGACTACTATTCCTAGATCCGGTGTGGGTCTAACAGTTCTAAATTCTAGTCCTAGATCCTATGTGGGTTGGACAGCTCTGAATACTGTTCCTGGATCCTGTGTGGGTATGACAGTTTTAAATGCTGGTCCTGGATCCTGTGTGGGTCTAACAGCTCCGACTACTATTCCTGAATCTTGTGTGGGTCCGACCGTTCTAAATGTTGGTCCCAAATCCTATGTGGGTATGACAGCTCTGACTACTTTTCTGGATCCTTTGTGGGTTCGAGGGTTTTAAATGATGGTCCTGGATCCTGTGTGGGTCTGAAAGCTCCGACTACTGTTCCTGGATCCTATGTGGGTCTGACTGTTCTAACTGCTGGTCTTGGATCCTGTGTGGGTCTGACAGCTTAGATGATTCAGTGGATATATCTGATCATCTCTCTCTACAGAAGTTGTATACTTGTGTGAGATGAGTCGGTGACTTCTGTGTTTTCCTCATGATTGAGTTGGGTTACTTGATAACTTAGATATAAGTATGGGCATATACCTAAGTAATGGTAGATTTAATACCTTTTGGTTTATCCTTGTTGGATTTTCTGAGACCTTGATGGTACTGGGTCCCTACTAAGTATCATTATACTCACCCATTCATGGGCTATGCCTGAACCTTGTTGTGTTGGATTCAAACGATGGATAGCACTGAACAAGGCTGAGTGTACGAGGTCTGGACGGTACCCAGAGGTGGTCCTCACGACGAGTCGATACACAGAGGAGACTGACAGACGTGGAGTGCTGAGGATGCTTTATTTACCTAACCTTCAGGTAGGATCCGCTGTGGATGATCTAGGAGCTTATTTTCACCTTTCAGTTATTTTTCCCTTTTCAGTTGTACTTTTACTTTACAATTGGGATTGTATTTCCAACCCCCTTTACTTTTCAGCACTCTTTTGTAATATAGTTGTACATAGTGCTTTTTTTCTAGCTTTTACACTATTGTGTTAATGTTTATAGTTATAAAGGAAATGCATTCCCAGAATTAGGTAATTATGCCTTTGGTTCTAGTCGCTAGCCCCTGGCCTATGCAAGGTGGTCTTGGGGTAGTCATGACATGAGCCCTGGGGGATGGGTCATGAAAAATTGGTATCAGAGGAGTCGGTTCTACCTCAGAAATTTGGACTTTGATCTTTCTTTTCTATGAAGCAATAGTGTTAAGATTACTGAGTGTGGTTTTCAGTCCCGGGAGTCCAGTGATGGTGCGGCGGCCGACGTATCCATACATGAGGACCCTGACTTCTGATTTCCGACTCAATGCATGAAAACATTGATTGCATGTGTGTTTCAAGAGTTTTATTTGTGATATCTTTGAGTCAGCTCACCAAGTATAACTTTTGAACATGCCACATCTATTCAGGATTCCTCTACAAAGATAGCGAGTTGGAGTTTTGAAAGAGTACACGATGATGGCCCACCATGCGACAAGGCTCTTGTGTAGAGCCCTCTTACTATTTTGGAACCTTTGAGTGGTGTACCAACAGCACCACCACACGTTGTGTAGAAAATTATACCAGCCACACTGTCGGGCGGTGCACACTGACTGAGTGCGTAGCACGAGTTCCAGTAGTATAGGCCTACGAGGTTACAAGGCAAGATAGATTCCCAGGCAGTAGAGGACTGGTTGGTGGTGATTCCTAGAGTTCTCCTCCTATTTGATACACCCATAGAGAAGATAGTGGTGAGGCTTTGGTAAGTGGGCCATTACCCTAGATTTTACCTTCAGGTAGTGTGTCAACAATATCACTGCTTGTAGGTCATCAGTTAAAACCAGTAATACCGGTAGATGACACATGTTGGCTTAGTGCCTTACATGTGTTTCAGCATTAGATACCCCTCAGGTTCCAAGGTGAACCTGACTCACAGGCGGCTGAGGACTAGCCTGAGGATGTGGCTGAGATTTCTCTAGAGCTTTTATAGCTTCATCAGGATGACATGTCAGTAGCTGGTAATTCATCGAGACGTATTGATTATTCTTGATACTCAATGAATACGTTACAATCAGTGCTTTGGGGATCGGACTACCGAGTGAGGTTTGTTTTAGGACATCCGAGCCATCACCTTTTCTCTAGATTCTAGAGAGAACCATTGTAGTTGAATTTTATTTGGCTGAGTGGATACAGCCAGTGAACATTAGCAGTGGGAAAGCATGAAACTGGCGCCAGTCTCAGAGACTTTAGTGTGTAAAATGTTTAGAGAAGAGGAAGTGTTAAGGACAGATGAATCTGCAGGGTAGTAGACATGGAGGTAGATCTAGGAGAGCAGCATCAGGTGCTGTACATTTCAACAGGTTACAACCAACCTCCTTTGTAATCCTCGCCTGGCTCGTAGAGCTAGAGGGAAGGGGAGGAGAGTAGCTGTATGTGGTCAAGGAGCGTGACTCAAGGACTCTAGGAATGATTCGAGGTATGGTCTGTGTCTACTCCTAGCTATCCTATCAATAGAAATAGGTAAAAATCATTCCAACCTTCCAAAAATCTTGTCCCAGTCCTAGATTTTCCGGTTAAACCATTGAATTGACCCTCACGTCTAGAGATGACTTTGGGAGGAGACTCGATAATCACACATACACCAACGGTGTGTTCTGACCCTTGAGGTGAGAGTTTCGATTGGAACCTCTTGGTGTAAGCATCGAGGCCGTACGACATTACTTTGGGTATGGACTGGGCAACCACAGTTCATACACAAATTGACTGTATTAGGAAAAAAGGTTGTGGTTTATCTACAACATTGGGATAAGGGTTTCCTTAGTTGGCAAAAAAGGAAACCTATGTAGCATAGGATAAACTCATGAATAGGAGGGTTCAGCCAATCACTCTTGAGTCAGCCAGCCTTACCCTTGTAGCAGTAGGAGTTTTGATTTTTCAGTTCCAAACAAGAGTGACAGAACATGGGGACATCTTTTCAAAAGATGTTTCCAGGATTACCCCCCCCCCCCCAAAGGGGAGGGATGTCTGCTTTGGATGGATACCATGGGAGGTTCATTCCAGACTTCTCTAGAGTTGTAGCACTACATTCAGCCTGTAAAAAGAAGGGGAAACCCTTTGTGTCGTCAGAGAGATGCCAGCAGAGCTTCAGGAGCTGAGGCAGAGGCTGACTAGTGCCCCCATCTTGAGGCTTCCAGAGGAAGGTATAGGGTATGTAGTCTACTGTGATGCATCAGGGGCCGGACTCAGCTATTACCTGATGCAGGGGAAATAAGTGATCGCATATGGTTCTCAGCAGCTGAGACAACATGATTAGAACTACGCTACCCATTACTTGGAGTTAGCAGCAGTGGTCTTCACCTTGAAGATGTGGCGGAACTATCTTATGGGAGAATGTTTTACCATGTACTCTAACCACAAGAGTCTCAGGTATATCTTCTCACAGAAGGACCTAAACCTGAGACAACAACGATGGCTTGAGTTCTTCCAGGACTATGTCATCGAGATAGTCTATACTCCTGGAAAGGGTAACGTTGTAGCAGATGCACTCAGCAGGAGATCTGGTATACAGCTGCTAGGTTAGGCGACGGAGCTGCTGGCTACATTACATATATCCTTTGTGGATAGAGACGGAGAAGCCTTCCTACAGTCTCTTACAATCTCTCCCCTACTTCTTCATTGAGTCAGGGAGGCACAACATGGGGATGCTGACTTCAAGACACGACGTGCTCAGATATCCACAGGGCAGGCACCTGATGGATTTTTTGAAGGTGGGGAGAACATCATCCTTTTCAAAGGATATACTATAGTGCCAGTGTCACTTAAAGAGGAAGTGTTGAATGAGTTACACACATCCCCTCTAGAAGTACATCCAGGACTGGAGAAGATGTATCAGGACCTCAGATGACTACATTGGTGGCCAGGTATGAAGAAATCAGTAGCAGAGTTTGTCTCTCAATGCCTCGCTTGTCAGCAAATGAAGGCTGAGCACCAAGTACCAGTAGGCTTGGTAAAACCTTTAGAGGTCCTAGAGTGGAAGTGGGATGGAATATCCATGGACTTCATGACAGGTCTTCCACGTACATCTAGGGGTCATGACTTGATTTGGTGGTCGTTGACTGACTCACTAAGTCGGCCCACTTCCTACCGATCAGAGAGCAGGGATTAGTATAGATCCTGGGATAAATCAATGTACAAGAGATTGGGAGGCTACATGGATTACCTTCTTCTATTGTATCTGATTGTGATGCATGACTTACTTCCCGGATATGGAAGGGGTTGCAGGAAGCTTTCAAAAATGCATCTTCGTCTGAGCACCGCCTTCCATCCTCAGACAGATGGTTAGACCGAGCAGACCATTCAGACCCATGAGGACTTTCTACATGCTTGTGTCCTCGACTTTGGTCACACCTAAGAGGATCAATTACCTTTGGTGGAGTTTTCATACACCAACACCTATCACACCACCATCAGGATGGAACCTTTTGAGGCCTTTTGTGGTCGACCTTGCAGATCGCCACTGTGCTGGACATACCAAGGGGAGTCAGCACTAGTGGGACCAGAGATGGTATGGGGTACCACAAAGAAGGTGCAGATCATCTAGGAGTAGATGAAGACTGCACAGATCAGGAAGAAGTCGTATGCCGATATGATATGGAGACCTCTGAAATTCGAGGATGGCGACCACATCTTTTTACGGATCTCACCTCGATGAGGTATATAGAGATTTGGAGGAGGCAGCATGTTATCTTCGAGATTCATTGGTCCTTTCCAGGTCCTCAGTATAGTCGGAGAGGTGGAATACCACTAGGATCTTCCACCGCAGTTGAACTGGGTGCACGACGTCTTCCACGTATCCGATCTGAGGAGATATGTGCATGACCCTTCTCACATCATCGACCATGGGGAGATGGACGTCAACGATGGGGAAACTTTTACGGAGGTTCCAGTGGAGATTGAGGTTTCAAAGGAGCGGGTCCTTCATGGATAGTTGATACCTCTGGATCGTGTTTGTTGGCAGCATAAGAACCTCCAGGAGAGCAGATGGGAGTGGGAGGCTCAGATGCGTGCTCAGTACCCCAACTTGTCCCCTTAGTTCGAGTAGTAACTTATGGGGATGTAAAGCCCTACAGTGGGGAGAATTTTAATACCCATAAATCCCATGGATTTTTTTAAAATACATGGAAATTTTATGAGTCTGAAAAAACTGACGACAGGTGATTTCGAGGTCCGGTGTGCCCAGAATCAATTTCTGAAGTTTTTTTTGGGTACGTTCAGTAAATGTACAAATGAGATTTTATAACTTTAGAACCGGTCCTCGGAATTGAAATATGAGGGCACATTGAACTCGCTATGCCAGTATTCGCTTAAGAAGACTTTCACTTCGACGGAAGTGGGTTGTGTTTAAATGTTAGATTTTTGGTTTTCATGGAAAAAAATAAAATAAAGTGTGCATCATATTATTTTATTTGAGCCGCCAAGTGAGTGTTGGGTGGTTAAAAACACTTTTTGGAAGTTGGAGGTGGGCCACCACACATTAACCTTCTATAAGAGGTTATGGTGGTGGGGCCCACCCAAAGTCAACCTACCATGTGAGGATAAATGAGGTGGGGACCACCTGGGCTCATAAACCCTTGAAACTCCCCATTAATGTGGAGAAAACTCTCAAGCTTCAAATAATTTAAGGGAACCCCTTTAACACCCCTCTATTTAATTTGTGCCAACCTTTCACATTAAATGAGGGGAGCCTATCTAATTAATTAGTCAATTTGAATAATTTTACAAAAATTTAGAAGATATTATAATCTATTATTTTGTTGGCAGATTCACTTTGGTAGAGGTGGGAAAGAGGAGAACTTGGGAGAAAATGAGTTCTCAAAAAAAGAATGCCCCTCCCAACGAATAATGAAGAACGAGGGAATCTGATCCATCATTGACTTCTTCCTCGAAGCATCAACCGTCGTGAGACTTCTAAGACGACCAACTTCCGCGACTCCGTCAATGAACGATGAACGACGAATCCAATGTAGGGGGATTAAATTTATTTAAGTTCCTTGTTCTTCTCTCATTTTTGGATAATGAAGTTTGTTGAGCTTCGTTCTTATGAACTATTTTCTATCACCATAAACGCGGAGGATACAGGCCAACCTAACATGGCCAGACATCCTTCGTCAATTTTCTTCCTTGTGGCATTTTTCGGCATAGCGACGTAACAACGATGAGGTGACAAAGGTGATGACGACCAAGGCTGTGCTTCCCATGGCCTCCGCGACCCGTACCAGCCTTCCACGCACCCTGGTCGAATCCTTCTGAACCGTGTCGGCCTGCCCGTGCTCCGTCAGCCTGCCCGAGGCCTACCCGCGACCTCCCGGGCGCCCTGCTCGGCCTGCCTGCAGCTAGTCCATGCCCCGCTGGCCTGCCTGTGGCCTCCCGCGCACCCTGCTCGGCCTGCCCGATGCTGCCTATACACCCCGACGGCCTGCCCTGCGACCTGCCGTGCCCTACCCAGCCTTCACGCGGCCTCCCGCACGCCATGCCCGGCTTTCCTGTGGCCTGTCATGCCCTGCCCGGCTGCCCTCTAGCTTCCCACGTCGGCCCGCGACATCCCACGTGGAATCGCTGGCCGAACCAGCTCAGCCATCCGGCCCGAGCCACGCCCCACGCGGTGCTGGAAGAACCGGTCCCGACATCCAGACCGAGCCGCCTACATGGCGACCTCCAGGCCGAACCACACTCCCAATCCGCTGGGTCGGGCCCAGCGGACCGGGCCGAACCTAACAGGTTGGTCCGCCCAATGGGTCGGGCCAGACCCAACAGGTCTGACTGGGTTGGCCCAGACTAAGATGGGTCCAGTCAGTCCGACTGGGTCGGACCGAACCTTGGCCCACTATCGGCATTTACTTTCTTTTGGACATAACTTTGTCATCGGATTACCATTTGATGAATTGTCAACGGCGCTGGTATTCTTGGAGCGTAGCCATCCATTTGTGTATACCCCACTAGAGTTCGGGGTTTAGTTGAGACGTGGTCAGGTTGGATCATACATGAATCCAATTGGCCCCTCGGGACTGAAAGGCTAATAACTTACCGCCCGGGTGTTCGATTAACGTGTCGTATATTGCGTTGATACCCCTATGACATGGAGGACCTCTGAGATACATCTTCATGAGACGTTGTGGCTGTTGACGTATCAGCTCTTGGCTTGAGGAGCGGACCCTACTGGAATCATACATACTTTGTGGAAACCCTGTGGATGGCTGTGCTCTGACGACTATTCTTGGATCATGTGTGGGTCTGATAGCTCTGACTACTGTTCCTAGATCCTTTGTGGGTCCGACAATTCTGACTTCTGTTCTTGGATCCTGTGTGGGTTCGACAGAATAGCTGGTCTTGGATCATGTGTGGGTCCGATAGCTCTGACTACTGTTCGTGGATCCCGTGTGGGTCTGACAGTTCTAAATCCTAGCCCTGGATCCTATGTGGGTCTGACAGCTCCGACTACTGTTACTTGATCTTGTATGGGTCCGACAGTTTTAAATGCTGGTCCTGGATCCTGTGTGGGTCTGACAGCTCTGACTACTATTCCTAGATCATGTGTGGGTCTAACAGTTCTAAATGCTGGTCCCGGATCCTGTGTGGGTTCGATAGATCTGACTAATGTTCCTGGATCCTGTGTGGGTCTGACAGTTTTAAAAGCTGGTCCTAGATCCAATGTGGGTCCGATAGCTCTGACTACAATTCATAGATCCTATGTGGGTCCGACAGTTCCAACTACTAGTCCTGGATCCTGTGTGGGTCTGACAGCTTAGATGATTCTGTCGTTATATCTGATCATCTCTCTCTCTATATGTTTTATACCTATGTGATCAGAGTAAGTGACTTCTGTGTTTTCCTCATGATTGAGATGGGTTACTTGATAACTTAGGTATATGTATGGGAATATACCTAAGTAATGGATATCCATTGATTTCATACCTTGTGGTCTATCCCTGTTGGATTTTGTGAGACCTTGAGGGTCTTGGGGTCCCTACTGAGTATCGTTATATTCACCCCTACACGGGCTATTCCCGCACCTCGTTGTGTTGGATGCAGACGATGGATAGCGCTGAACAAGGATGAGTGTACGAGGTCTGGACGGTACCCGGAGGTGGACCTCACGACGATTTGGCACCCGGAGGAGACTAACTGATGTGGAGTGCTGAGGAGTCTTTATGTACCTACCCTTCAGGTAGGATCTGTGGTGGACGATCTAGGAGCATCTTTTCACCTTTCAGCTATTTGTCCCTTTTCAGCTGTACTTGTACTTTATAGTTGGGATTGTATTTCTAGCCCCCTTTACTTTTTATCACCCTTTTGTTATATAGTTTTACATAGTGTTTTTCTTCCAACTTGTATTATGTTTTTTGTGTATTTACAGTTATAAAGGAAATGCCTTCCCAGAATTAAGGAATTACGCCCTTGGTGCTAGACGCCAGCCCCTGGCCCATGGAAGGCGGTCTTTGGGTAGTCACGGCACGGGCCCCGGGGGATGGGTCGTGACATCCATTGAGTTTTAAAATTACCTATAGAAAAAGTAAATACAAAATGATGTGGTTGTTGTGACAAGCCCATAGTAAAATGGATTTGTTGAGCATAAAAATCAAAAGGTGAACATCATGTCTAGAACTAGGCTGACTTAGAGTCATATGTCTCACCATTACATTAAATATGTTGTTCAAACTATTGTGTATACTCAAAAACAAATAGAGATTTATATGGGAGAAACCATGACACTATATGTTTTTTGGAATGGAAGTAATCCTTCTTATAAGTATCTTCGCGTTTTTGGAAGTAAATGTTTCATTTGAAACAAATAAAGAATTCATGGGATTTATGGTGATTCTAAAGAAGATAGAATATTCCTCAAATATTCAATGAATAGAAAAGCCTACAATTATAGAAATAACTATTTTAGAATAATTGTGGAAATAAGTGATGTCCATATCATTGAATATAAGACCAAAAATACAATGAGGGGATCTTATGTTGATGTGATTGAAGATATAGAAGATAGTGAACATGGAACATATTCAAATATAAAAGTATAGAAAGGAGTGATCAGCATTCATAGGTCACAACATGAGGTTGATTCTGAAGAAGAATTAGAAGTGGAATCCCTGGATGAATAAAATTCTTTTGAACCTCATATAAGGAATAATATTTCATAAATTGATCAATCCAACATCATTGGGTATTGGAAACCTCCCACACAGATAAGGAAAATGAGTAATAATAAACTATATTCTTTTTTATCAATTGTGGAGACAACCTCGTTTGAAGAAGATTCAAAGGATGAATAATGTTTGAAATCCATGAATGAAGAGTTAGAACATATTGATAAGAACCATACATGAGATCTTGTTAAGATTCTCAAAATATACAATGTCATTGGTATGAATTGTATTTTCAAGAATAAATTCGATAATCGTAGAAATGTGATCATAAACAATGTGAAATTGGTATATAAAGGGTATTAACATATTGATGGTTTTGATGTTGAATAAACATTTTCTCTATTTTCTAGTCTAGATTCAATCATATTTTTTCTTTTAATAGAAATTCAAAGAGGATACAAAGTTTATCAAATGGATGTGAAACCATATTTCATGTACTTTTTTTAGAATAAGATGTGTACATTGAACAAAAAATGGGTTTTAGTCTTGTTAATAATGAAATGAAGGTTTTTAGATTAAATAAGGCATTATATGGCCTGAAACATGTACCACTTTCATTATACTCTCGGCTAGATTCTTATCTAATAAAGCAAGAATTTAAAAGTGTTGGTGTGGATCACAATAACTATGTGAAGATTTATTAGATAGATCAGTAAATGTAACTAGTGTATATAGATGATATTATACTTGGTAAAATAATTTAGGGGTCAGTGGATTAATTTAAAAAACACATGAAATTATAATTTTAAATTTATATGATAAGTGAACTCATATACTTCCTAGGGCATCAAGTGATTAAATGGAAAGAACACACTTTCTTTTCTCAGGAAAATTATGTTAGAAAGTTTCTGAATAAATTCAATATACATGACTATATACCAATGTTGACTCCAATTATGGTTGGGAAAAAACTGGGAAATCTTGAGGATGGGACATCTATAGATCCCACAATGTATAAAAAATTCATTGGAATCTTATTGTACCTAATAGTAATACAACCAGATACTGTCTTCGAAACATACTTTGCAGCCCACTTTCAAGTTAATTGAAATGAAGAAAATATTGTGGTAGTGAAAAGAATCATGAGGTACATTTAATTTACTCATAATTATGGCTTATACTTTGTTTTAGAAATATATAGTGAACTATCAGCATTTTCTAATACTAACTGGGCCGGAGATGTAATGATAGAAAGTCCACAAATGATAAAGATTTACTTATTAGCATGAAATTTGTAGTCTAGTATGTAATAAACAATAAATAAATTCTCTTAGTACTACTGGGGATGAATATATCTCTTCTATAAAGGCATCCACTCACCTATTATTGATGAAGTAACAACTGAATGATATTTGGGATGAGGCGAAACAGCCAATGATGATTCAATGTGATAATAAGATTTTGATCCATCTTATGAAGAATATTTTTTGGATTTTTTTACCAAACATATTGCAATCATATATCACTTCATCATAGAAAAAATTGAACCATTCCTGAATAAAATTAATCATGATGGAACTGATGACCATGTGGCTGACATTTTGACCATGCCAATGGCATCACATGTGTTCAAGAAACATTAGTTGAACATTTGTGCTTAGCCACCTCGCAATGAATGATGATGTTATTATTAGCCCCATATCCCCAATTTTATTAACTATTTTAATCTTTTTTAGAAGTGATGTAGGTTTATGGGGGAGATACAATCCATAGGGAGTGTTTTTTTTACTCCAGATGTTCAATTACAGGTTCTTTGGGGTTATTTTTAATGGGGAAGAATAGATAAATTCAATGGTTCATTTGTAAAAAGAGGAAGAATGAAAAATTATAATGAAAAATTTATGTTTTTGTGGTTTTATGACAATGGATAATGGATAAAGTAGTTTAGTTTTTTGACAAATCATGAAATGCTTCTATGACATGAGCTGAGATTATCTTGGAAATCATTAAGAATTAAAAAACATAAGAATCAAATTCATGCTTCCCATATTATTTTCTACACCATGAATTTTTCAAATAGACTAAGAGTTTTAGATGAGTTCTTTCTTATGTATCATGTTTTTAGAGTGGCTGGTTCTACATTTAATTTATCTGTAGATTTCCAACAAACCAAAAATGGGAGGTTATAGGAAATAAGGTTGTTATCTGATGGAAATAGAGTGTGGTTTTTGATTGTTATCTATCCTCACTTGGAAGATGAAGGAGTTTATAATAAATGGGATCTTATAGTTCATTATTACAACTATATTAAAGGTGGGATCATTTCCTAGTGTTTTCCAAATTTTTGGGGTCCAGAATTGGAAGAATGGATTGCATCACGAAAAGTGGATTTCTTTGATGGCCTTATGAAAATATAGAAAATGAATGATTTTGAAAATATGGTCTTTGAGAATGGTTTTTCTTGAAGGATCAATGAAATATGACGTTTTGCTATATGATAGTGATGGGAATTGAAAATGATGAAGAATTATAACAACATGAATGGTGATGGTGATCTCCATGAATATGAGAATTGGAGCATTATAGACCATGATGATTTGATTAAAGCTTTCAAATAATGCCAAATCAAAATGGAGAATTATGAATGGAGGATCTACCCCTATTCATTTCATATGAATTTTTAAATAGAAAATTTGGAATCTCTTAGATTTCAAGAAACCAGAGGATCTCTGTGAAACTGACATTCCATTAAATCATGAGCATCTTGAAAATAGTTGTTGAGTCTTAATTGATGCCAACTCTTTTCATTAATGAGTTCTTCATGGTGATGGATCATTATATGGTGACTCAGTGATCTTTGTGAAGGTATTTTGTTCCATGAGGGCATTATGATTTGGAAATATGGGTTTTTCTGCGAAGTGAGCTTCATGAAGGTAGGGAGCTTCATGAAGAAGCTTCATGAAACGAATTTTGGATATCAACTTCGTAGTGAATAGGTATTTCAATGTGAATCAACTTAGGTCTATGGTGCAAGATGTGTCTCATGATACTATTGGTACAAATACATGAATTTCATACCATTAAAGTGACCTTCATGTCAATAAACTAAGTTAGAATTCTCTCAAAGTAGTGAGCAAGGGGGAGCCTATGGAAGTGTTCCACAGGATGCAGTGTTCTATCCATAAAATATTGTAAAGGCAATGTGATTTTAATAGAATGACTGTGTTTGAACACTTGTATTCTAAAACTAGTGAAGATTTGTGGATTTAGGTACAACTGACACAATGTTGGTGTATGATCTTTATTCTAGCCCTTAGTGTTGAACCAACTAAAATTGTTATGTGATCTCTTTTCATGTGATTTTCTCTTTTATACACAATCAATTTAGATATGTTTAATTGGTTCCTACCAATATGGGAACAAGATACGTCCATTTTGTAGAAAAATTTGACACCCTAATTCACCCCTCCCCTAACATGGTGTTTGGGGGTCCTTCACTTGGTAATTTTTTCTAGATTCTTCAACCTAAATTGCTAGCAAGTTAACCCATTTTCAACTCAATATTATGAATTCTAAAATTAGATTCATACCTATTTAAATTAAGTCTATACTTTTGAGAGTATAGATCGTCCTTTTGAGAATAAAATATTCCTATTAAATTTTAAATCATACACCTAACATCCACTTGAGAATTCAAGGATTCTGCATTAAACACTTTTTGAAATGATGGTCTAGATTTTTGTGGGTAAAAAGAACAATTACATTGTTTTATCACACCTTGTTATCTCCATGACATGTTAGGATTATTTTTATATCCGGAATTAAAATGATTCAAGAAAGGTTCATTAACAGCTTAGTTTTTTGACCTATATTAAACAAATTGGTCACTCTCCTCAGTCTTCACAAAGAAATAAATATTGGGGCCTAAATTTTGAGAATGGTTGTACATCCAACATTGAGTACACAAATCCCTAATAGAATTTTCATTATCTACAGTATTGTGATAATTAGGATCATCTATAAGAAAAACTATCTTTCTTATTTGTTTATGTTCTGATTTTTTTGAATTATTGTTAAAAAATTGTTTAAGCTCATCGGCATTCTTGTATGAGAAACCAACACCACAAAATTAATCAAAAATATTTTGATTGTAAAGAGTGATACCATTATAAAAAGTATCTATCAAAAGATGAGGAGGAAGTTGGTGATTAGTAAAAAAAAATTTTAGTCCCCTAAACCTTTCCCATGTTTCATAAAATAGTCCATCCTCATGTTGAATGAAACCATTGATTTTATGCCTCACTTCATTTGTGGTGTACTTAGGAAAAAACTGACAGCCCACAGGGCGTCATTAACTCCTATATAGATACAAAAATTTAATAATTTATTAAACTCCTAGAAACTACAACAAATAGTACTAGTTTAGTCTGAGTTTCAAAACCATAGGGATAAATCATATGTTAAAAAATTATTTAAAGAATTCAAAAATGAAATTGTTTGATTGGTTGGGGAAAACGGAAATAATACAGCGGTAAATATTGGGTTTGATATCAGTAGATATAAATTCCATGTTTAGTTTTTCCCAGGTTCAGGATCTAGGTATTCAATTGAAACAATTTTATTTAGTTTTGGTGTTGGATTTTAGTTTGTGTTGATCCTTGGTCTAGGTATCCTGCACTAATCAAGTCATTACAACTTTGGAATGGTCATCTATAAGGTGAAAATGAAAAAATCAGTGACCCAAAACCCTATTTAAAAATAATTAACCACGGTTTCATGATGTTCATACCGAAAATAGTCCAATTAATTGATGCAATGAAATAAACATCCTCAAATCCCAAGAAATGGTTAAGCAATTTCAAAAGTAATATGAATTGGAATTGATAAATAGTGTTTTAGCAATTCAAAACAAGAATAAAACATATAAATGATCCATAAGGAGAAAATCTCTCTAAAATCACATCACCTGACACAAAAGAAACTACTTTTTCATTCTAGGAATGATGGAAACAATCTTCATGGATAAATGTGGAAGAGTGGTGCTGAATTAAGGTGGTAAAGCAGGGCTCCAGATTGTCACTTCATGCATGAACGGCTCCAAAAATGGTCTTTCGGCATCCTCCTATTTTTGAATATCCCAATGCAGTTGTCTAGGGGTGAATATATAAGAAAACCCCATCAAACCAAGACCACATTCACATTTATATTTCTTCTCACCGACACTTACATGATGTGTAATTTACTTTCTCTTCTGGTAATCTTCAAATTTCATTCCATGAGAAGGTGTCACGATTCTCAGAATAAGTATTGAAAAAACATGTCTTAAAAAATGACACATAATGTAATTGCAACACATGAACATTTAATTGAACTACTCCAAAAATTTTGACTTCATAACTCCTCAAAAAATTTATCTCATGCCGCTTCACTTCACTTGCAGCGCAAAGTGTCTTTTGGATCATATTTCCATCCCATTATGTTCTTTTTCCATGTATTCATTGGTTCCTACCATAAAACATAAAATGAATTAAATCATTCAATAATCTGAAATATTTTTCAATAAAATACAAAAATCAATAAAATAAAACACATTAAAATATATGCATGAAGTACATCTATAAAAAACTTAGTGATAATTTTTTTTAAAATTTTGTCTCATTTTTCAAAAAATTTGTCATATAAATTTTGGAACCAACTACAAGCCTTGTTCATTTAAAAAGGTAATACTCTCAAAAAAAGATCCTACTCATTCAACATATGAAAATTTAATAGTTTAATTACACTATAAAATTTTCTAATGAACTCTCAAGAATCATCATTGGGTTGTCCATTAATGGAGGGTAACATAGGGAGGTTTTATTAAGTCATTTCATTATTCCTAGACATTTGGGATAACCATATAAATAAATGACGACATGATAAAGTAAAAATATGGAACTTTCTAATCTAATCCCTCTAAATATTGTCATTTATATGTTTAGTAACAATATTATTTTGATTAAGATTTTTAGTAGATCATGAAATTTTAAATTTTGGAAATTTATTTTAGCATTATTCTTATTAAGGGGAGAAAAATGAGTATTTATCTTGAGTATAAATGGTTTAACTTTATATTTTAATCATTCCCTTATGTTCATGTGAACTATGGTAAAAATATTTCAAAAATAGCACTATATACTGAAGAAACAAGAAGGTTTACATATTACATTTTTATATTTTTTTATATATATTTTTGGATTTTTAGATTAAATGTTTTTAGATGTATTTTTTATTTAGGTTCACACTCCTTCCTCAGAAAAATCATAAAAATATTCTCTTATCATCGTTGATAATGTGTCTAATTAATTATTTTTAAAACCTATGAACACCTAGAAAAATGGTAAGAATGAATATCGATTTCCAGAGAAAAGAAAAACATGTATTGGTCTAAAAACAATTCAAAAACAAATAAATTAAAAACAGAAATAAAAAATAATGAAATTGAAATTGAGAATAATGGATGAGAAAGATGATGGAAATTGTGATTAAGCTTCATCAAGATCAATCCCCATATTCATCAACACAAATACGATGGGTTTGTCTTCTTTGAATCTGATCTCAAAAAATGATATATTACCTCCTTAATTCTTGATTGTCTTATCTCAATTAGCATATAGGTTCTATTTATCCATATTCAATAAATTTCAATTAATTATTCATGGGTCAAAGATCAATCATTAGGATCAGCCACTTCCACTCACTAGGATTCATTGTAAATTGGATTTGGATTCTCTCCAGATATGAAATCCTTAACTTTTAGAATTTTTTTCTTCAATATAACTTGATCCTATAACACCACTCGACCACCAATAACAAAATCAGACAGCTATGATTTGGATTAATCATCCTAAACACCCCACTTTCCTGGATTCAAATGGTAAATATTTATTTTATCTTCGATTATTCATCGATCATATTTACTTTATTTTGTTCACTTTCATAACTATATATGAACCATGTCAATAAATTATACTATTTAAGATCCTCAAACAGTTCCTCTTCATGTATCATTGGATTTCCCACCTAAATCAGTTAGTTCCATCCGGTCAGGTTCTTCACCTGACATCATAGGTTCCAAGCTTGTTTTTATGATGTTTTTTTATCTGGAATTGAAAAAAATATCTGATTTATCATTATATATTATTATTCATATTTGAAAACTAATTTTGATTCCGAATAAGCTCAAAAATTCCTTCTTCATACACAGTTTTAGTTTTCCTTTCCATGAACCCTACTTCTCAAAATATTAGAGTAATATAAGTTTATCTTATTTGGTAATTCTATTATATAGTTGTATTGTCTTACATAAACCTAAGAAAATATTTTATCTTACATGGTACTTCATAAATTTTCTCCTACTAATTGGAAAAAAATATATCATGCAATGACCTTAACATTATCTAACATAGAATCAAGTAATATTCTATTAAGCACTGGTAGAATTTTATTTTACATGAAAACTCAATTTATCATACTAAATTTCCCCTATAATATAATCATTTTACCCTCAAAAGTATTTATTACATAGAATCCCTTGCACAGTAGATATGTAATCTAAACTAACCAGTATATAAAAATAAATTCAAAATAACTATTTAAATTACTAAAACAATAAAAAATTATTTAGTAAAAATAAATTTCTTAACATAAAAAACTAATTATTGGTTAAAAAGATAAAAATTATGAAAAAATGAGTTATATATAAAATTTACATATTATCGAATTATTATTGAATGAAAAATAATATAAAATTTAATCAACAATTAATTAATTAATACATTAAAACTAAAAACACAAATGGAGATTAAATATGGTAGAGATAACATAAAAATAAATAAAACTCAATGAGTTTGATAAGAACAACAATCAAGAAATTAATAATTCAAATAAACTTTATTAAATAATATAAGAAATGAATTATTTAAATATTAAACAATAAAATATGCATTGTTATTATAAAAATAATTAATATGTTAATTCCTCTATAAATAAACCAAAAAGTTATCATTAACATATGTAAATTTATTTTAGCAATAAATACGTATATAAACTCCCAAAAAGGATATAAAAATGTAATGAAAAAAAGGACATATCATTTTTTACTCAAGAAAAATAAATATTTGATGACCTATGCCTCCCTAAAATTAAAGATCCATTAGCATAACTACCCAACTCAAGATTTTGAATTGGGTATAGTGATATTTTCCTTAAAAAAATTGGTTACATTTTCTCTATAGAGGGAAGCATGTTATATATATATATATAAACCACAAAATAATCAAGTATATATTCACAAAAAAATAGATTAATACTATCTAATGGAGGTGGTTATAGTTGATCAATGATTATAATTTTTCAATTTATTACTATAATCATAGTGAAAACTACGTGAAAAAAATATTTGAGTAGAAATTTTCTCGAAACTCAATCCAGGAAAAGGATTGTAATCTATCCTATATTCATGGAAATTAAAAGGATTGATATGGGAATAATATAAGTATATTTATCATACCTTGAATAAATAACTTCCAGACAATCTATTCTTTAGATAATTAAGGGGCTCGGAAAGATAATGAGCTTCTACAAAAGAAGGTAGTGAATATTATGGAGTTCAACTATATTGAAGATGGATTTATAATGTTTGGAAATAGGAAATACATCTCATCAATGATAGACCTAAAGTGGGAAATTATTTTTGATATGAATATATCATCCTTCTTTATTCATCCAAGAATATCTAAGACATATAATTATTGGCAGCAAAATTTCTAATGGGATAAGTTGAAGAGAGATATTGCAGATTTTTTATCTTGGTGCTTAGTATGCTAACACATCATGGAAAAGTGAAAAATATATAATAGTATGATGAAAATAGTTCCCATACCAGTATAAAAATTGGAAAATATAACCACGAATTTCATAATAGGACTCCCCCATACAAAAAGGAAACAAAACCAAATGGGTGGTAGTCGATTACCTTACCATATCATCACATTTCATTACCATCAATTAATATTTATCTATTGACCAACTCACCAAGATTATATAATATAAGTGGTGAGACTACATGTAGTGAAACTACCTGCAAATTACTTTTTTCATTTTCTCATGGCTGGTTTGAGGTTTGCCGGTACCCGATACAAAACATCATCGGTTCCAAAGACCATGTCGCAACATCTAGTCAAAATCACATTTCGAATTTCACATTCAAGTAAACCAGACAGTTTTCCTCGATCCGCACAACATGTAGTGAAACTATATATTATATTTGAATGAGATCTGAGGTTTACCTCGATGTTTTAAATATGACATAAATAATAATTGAATACATAACGGATCTTTAGTTATACTTATCACCCTCAGATGGATGTTTTTCCTGAAATTGACATTAAAATTTTGTATGACATGTTGAGATCATTTTCAATGAATTTTTTTTATTTTGGGATAACATCCTTCCCTTAGTGTACTTATCATATTAGAAAAATATAAATTCAAGCATTTATATGGAGCCTTATGAGACTCTGTATGAGAAGTGGTGTCAGAATATGACATGGTTGTTTGAATTTTTAGAGAGAAAGTTGATGGGACCTAATCTAATCTAAGAGATAATGTATAATATTCAAACCATTAAACAAAATTTGAAATCCCAAACAAATAAATAGAAATTTTATCTAGGCAATCATCAATGAGACCTAGAGATTGAGGTCAGTAAAGATGTGTTTCTTTATATATATGTACATGGAAGAGCATCATGAGGTTTAGGGAGAAGGTAAAGCATAGTCCAATATAAATCATCCCCATTGATATTCCCAATTGCATCAGAGTAGTTTCCTATTGACAATAACTCCAACTAAACTATCTCAAGTACATGATGTGTCACATGTATCCCTCTTAAGAATGTATATACCAAAAATCTCAGGTGCACTAAATACAATGGTGGTTCCATTGGAGAATGATATTTCATATGAGGATAAATTGGTGAAGATCATAGATCATAGAGACAAATTTAAATGGAAAAATATAACTCACCTAGAAAAACTGTTATAGTGGAACATCAAGTTTGAGGAAGCAACTTTGTAACTAGATGAGGTGATCAAATAGAATTACCCTCATCATTTTTGTTGTCTGAAATAAAAATTTCACAGGTGAAATTTATAAAGTGGGGCATCGAAGTTGGTGTGGAACCTAAGTGGTAAACCCTATAATCCTACATCCAAAAGACCATGGTTCAAATCGTAGAAATCCCCTTAGGGATTTATGAAGCAGGTGGTGACACGGGCAGGACATAGGCCTTGTGACATAGAAAGAGTGATTCATGCATGAAAATGTACTAGGCCTTCAGGCTATGTTTTTTGGCCACTGATCCTTGGGACTATATCCTATGTAATGGGTATCCCTCTAACAAAATATAAATAGGCCATTTATATCATAATATAAAGAGTTTCAACCCCAACTTTAAAAAAATTTAAATATGGTAATAATGTAATAATCGAAACTATTATAAATTAAATTCCTTCTCTCTATATAAATAAATGAGTCAGTATGTAATGAATTTATATAAAACACATTCACTACTTTGGTTATTTAGGATTATTATATACACTAGAATTTAAATTATCATTAATTAATATAATAATTGATAATATAGTCATTGGAAAATTATACTATGATTACTATATATATAGGGTTAGGATTAAGTACGTTGATACTGAAGTAAGAATCGATGACCTCAACTAGTAAGATCTTACACAATGAATCCCATTTATCTGGTCATCCATATGTGAGTGAATATTTTGGATTTTCCCTTCACAAATTCTAAGTCACCATTCCATAACTAAATCATGAGTGAAACTATATATGGGAGAAGTTCAAGCTCATCAAGATCATGCCCCAAACCATGTTCATCAAACCACCCCAATAAAATCTCATCATCACACACCTTACCCTTAGAGAATTAACTGGTGTGAGAAAGGGTTGTGTATCTCGACCATAACAGTGTGAATATGTATATTTTATTTTCAATAAAATAATTTTTATATTTATTCCTTATTGTGTTTTACTTTATAAATTATCCAATAATGAGTTTGATAATAATTTTATCTCAATATTAAAAACAACAATTCCAATATTGTGTAATAATAAATTTCAATTAAGTTATTATTTTTCTATATTTTTTATTTTCAAAATAAATGATATTTTAATAAAAAATACATAAAATATATTAAGTATAGTTGATATTATAATATTATGTTGTCAGAAATAATATTAATAAGGGATAGAAAACTATTATTGTGAAAAAAGTATATGTCAATAAATTGGTTCATATATTTTAAAAAAATCTCATATTTAGAAATGTTCTTGATAAAATAAATGTAATTTTAGGATTCCTAATGTCTATTTTTTCTAAAGTAAAATTTTTCAAAATTTTCTGAGATATTCAAATTTTTAGGTAAAAAATAAATATGATATTAATATATTATATGTATTATGACAACATAATGACCCAAATGTTTTCTAATATATGTAATAAAATTATCCATGACATAATATATGTTTAAACTTTAAAAATATGTTTTATATTTTATTTTATTAATTGTTTAATGCCTTTATGAATCCTACAAACCCCATACTATGTATAAACTTTTTAAAATCATTTTTTTAACATGAATCACTCCCATATAACGAATGGTAACATTTTAATGAGTTTGGTTTTTAAAAATATAAAATAATTAAAAGCACAATTCATTTTTATAAACCATGGGAAAAAACTATATTATGTTTTTTGGTTTTTATTACTTTATTGTATAGAGTCCAAAACCTATGTTTGGGAAATAATAAAGAACTTCCGTGTTTTTCCTGTATAAACTCAACCAATATCCCAATAATATTAACTAAAAAACATGTAGAATGACCTTATTCGTAGATTTTCTCTCTAGATCACTTCCAATATTCCCCCAATCTCTCAATAAGCTCCTCCCAAGATTTTTCAAAGACCCTCTAAATGTAAGGGACCCTCTTAATCTCATATTTATTCCAAAATATTATTTATTTTATGCCTTTTGATTTAAAATTCCTAACATTGGGATATTTTGCTACACACACCTAATATTGTGCATATTATTTCTGGATGATGATAGTTCCCTTTATCCCTCATTAAAATATTTTGTTAATATTTAAGTACTTTCGTTATGGTGATAAACTTTCACAATGATTTTTCAAACCAAATGATTGTAATGTGAATTCCCATATCCATTTCCAATAAATGGTACTCACATATATTTACCTATATATCATTTATTAAGTACTTACATGTATGTAACCCACACTCCTCAAACATTGGGTTAGTATGAATGAAGGGAATTTATATTTTATATGATTCATGTGGAACTCTTATACATGTTCATGATATGATCTTAATGGGTGAACCCGTATAGCAGTCCAATGCATTGGGTAATGTTTTAACCTCATGAGATTACATGTAAGTTGAATGGAAGGTAATACTAATCACACCATATTACAATAACATGTTATTTAACCTTGACTTTTTCTTACGATTCCATGTTTTATGTTTTTCTACATACTCTTGTTTCCTTTATGTTATCATGTTATATCATGTCTCATTTTTCATTGTTATGATTCTGACATATTATTTTAAATTTTTATACCTCTTGTCTCACATTCATTTCTTTAACCTATTCTATGCTTTGTTCATTCCATTACTGGGATTTATATCTCGACCCTTTCCTATGTACATCCCTAGGTTATCCTATATAGTTTTAGTGTAAAGATGGATTTTAAGAGAATAGTACAGATATTTTTAATAAATTTATTATATCCATGTTTTATGATGTCATGTTATGTACCTAAAGTCCCAAAGACATTAGTCCTCTTAATCATTTTGGTTATATTAAGTAGATCTTTATGTAATAAATCATGAATTAATGTGTAATAAATATATGTGTTTCCATACCCACCCCATCATTTTCTATGATTTTCTTCTTACACAGAATAGGGATATCCCCTCTTCTTATCTTTTTGGTTCCTCTTCACATTAGGGAATTTTTGGGTGTCCATATTGGTGATTTTAGTTAAGGTTAGTCTCCTAGTGATCTCTTATATCCTACTCATCATCTATTACTATTTTTGTTATTCTCACTTTAAAGGATATGAGAGATCATTCCACTGAGGGTGGTGAAATTTTCAAGAGATGATGGGGATTCCATGAATCTTTGGAAGTGAACAACTTGATAAAAAAAATATGTACACTATCACCAATCATTTTCATTGATGTGCATATTCATGTTTGTTTTTTATGTTTTTTAGTTATATAAAAATTCTTGGATTATAGTATCGGTTATAGTTATTTGGAATTTTTTGTAATTGAGTATTCATGTGTTGTTGTCTCCCCTACAGATTATTGGAATCAGTTCCAGTGTATGAGGAGCATCAGGTAAAAGGTTAACTGTTTATAACTAATTGCTCTGTTTTTGTTAATTTGTTTAATGTTGTTAATTAATTATAGTTTGATAATTATTAATTAATATCATTTACTTAGATAAGATTTATAGCCATAGGTTTTGTAAGAGTTAGCCATTAGCCTTAGGTGAGCCAGGTCACTGGGTTACCGAGCTAAGGCATATAAGGAAATAGACTCTAAATAACGTAGTTGGACTCCTTAAATAAACCCATATTCTAATTTTTTTTTTCGTGCAATGTCTAGTCATGTTGACTCTATCATGCATGGACCATGTAAATTCCATGTTTTAAAAAAGTGAGTCCCTTCATTATTTTAAATTCCCTTAACATAATTTATTCCCCCCTTAGTTGAAGTTCCAAGTGAATTCTTTAATTTATAATTGGACATTGAAAATAAAAAATAAATTTATATTATCTTCCAAGGTGGTGGATTACATTTATATCGATGATTGTGAAATGATATTTCACAATCCTCAATGGTGTTGATATTGAGTTTCAATGTATATTGTTTTTTCTGATGTAAATTGTCTATTTTTGTAACCTGTTTTTGGACACCATTATTGTGGTTAATGAAATCAATGTAATAAAGAGGAAATATTATAATAGAGTATTGAAATGAAAATACTATGTAGTGTGATGGAATAAGAACCATTTCTCTAGATTTATTCAGAAACATGGTTATTTTTGTAAATGGATATATTTGGGTATATTTTGTTTTATATGAAATGGAAAATGCACATTGGGGTGGTTTTTTTAAATGGAAGGGAATGGTTTTTTTGGTATTTATGGTTATCCTAATTTGAACTTGTTTCCTGGGGGTTGTATGGATTTATGGTTATCATAAGATGAACATTTTCCTTGGGGATGTGGGGATTTATTGTTAAACCTAGGTGAACACAGACCACGGGGGATGTAAAGACCTAATTTCAGCCTAGGGTCAGCATGAACCCCAGACAGATGTGTGCTATGGTCCATGGATAGGTATGTTATCACTAGTTAGAAGATAGGTTTCCATAGTCAGCTCTACTTTCTCAGAGATACCCCAATATTATCAAAAGTAGGTGTGTACCATTCTTAATTTAAACCCATCCCCATGATTAGTGTTTGATTATGTGTTTTTTTTTTAAATGTTAAATGTTATATTTTTATTTGTATTTCTATATCTAGATCACATATGCATGCAGTTTTATGGGATTGTTATTTCTAGTATGTTGTTTGAGGAAACAAATTGAGTTATACCCACACCATACATGGATTACCATAGAACATGGATACCAAATAAAATGATGCCTAATTTAGGTACATTTTTTTAGAAGGAAACACGTAATTTGTATTTTTTGTCTACTAGGATAAAGAATGGGGGTTAGGAATAGTTTAAGACTCTGGACCATTCATAGTTTCCTAGTTTTTTTATATTCTTTTTGATTTTTGTATATCTTTAATATTGTATGACAAACTATCATGTATTAGAAAGGATCAATCATTATAGAATGTTTTATTTATTAACTGGTTATCACCTTAATAGTTATAATTCAATACTTAATTATCTTGTTTATATATATTTTTTATATTTATGTATTCTATTTCCTCTGATAAGTAGTTATGGTCTCCATACTTCGCCACATTAGACTTATGTTTCTATTCAGTAGCCTATGTGGTATGGGGAGGAATACCTAAGGTATTTCAGTGCTCTACCAGTTCAAGAACCAATCATAGTTCTAAGGAAGAAAGATGTTTCATTAACCATATAATTTCTTCACAGCCAATAATAATCCACGATGAACATTAGTTGGTGATAAATCAATGTCATTCTTTATGAAGATAATATCATTTCAATTAATGAAGTACATAGTGCCAACATTAAATAAGGATAATATAGAGTCAATAATTATTAATACATGATATATATTATATTCATAATTTTCATTAAAAATATTAATAATACCATAAATAACCTATTATATTTTCATATCACATATGATATAATTATTGATCATCCTATGTTGGATATGATTTTAGTATTTTCTTGAAATCATTACAGCTCTATGTAATTACTACAATGTCCTATTATGACCATATAATAACCATAGCCCACTAAACTTCTACAATTAGTATCATTTATTAATAAATTCAATTAGAATCTAGGTGATATTTATCAATCCTATTCTTAGTGTTCCACTCTTTGAACATACTACCAAACTTCTTTACATCATTATTTCTAATGTTATCAGGTTCATAACATTTCTTGATTACTTAGAATTCATTTTTAATTTCTCCATAATCATCTTTTTTAGAACCTATTCTTTAAATGTTTTTCGTAAAACATTATGGTTACTAATGGAACTCTTTAATTTAATATTCTTTCAAGATGCCTAAAAATACATTTTGATTGAAAGTGATATTCACATTTATTTTCTGCTAATTAAATATTTTAATTTTTACACTTTTCATTTCTCTATGTCTAAACATTCTCCAACTAATCTCTTAGAAACTATAATATTTTTTATCATTCCATAATAAGATAAGAAAAATCCTTTATAACAAAAAATAAAAAAAATTACTTTTATGTGGAATATTTTACATATAAACTATGGACACAAATATTATATATTTTTATCTATGTGTTCATATAAATAATCAAAACATAATATTTTATTATTGAAAATATTCTATTGATAAGTTGTTGGAAAATATACCTCTTATTTTAACCAACATCTAGATGAACTATTTTATAATCGATAAAACTCATTTTACCCATATATATTTCAAAATAATTTTATTGAAACAAATTAAAAATAATCTATGTGTAATCAATCCATTGTATCATATTATTTTTAATAACTCTTTATTATTAAAAAACCATATCATATAAAAGAAAAACGATGATAAAAATATTCTACGTATATTATTCTAATATTAATGACATCCTATTGAATAAAAAAACCATGATTCAATAACTATTTTCTTAATCAATAGGGTCAAAACTAAAATATAAATATGCTTTTTCTTTATTTTAATCTCTTATATATTACACTTTTAAAACAAACATTTGGTGTTATATATATTTCAAAATCATTGAATTGCAATTTATTACATTGATGTATGACCTTGAATTTTATGGGATTTTACTAAACTCCATCAGGTATTATGGACAATTTCATCCTAAAAAATAATTTACCAACCTTCCTAATACCTTTTTGGGTTTTAATGACCTTGAATTACAACTTTAATAAACATTGTTGGAATTTGAAACTTAAATTTCCACTTCTGATTTTAATATTTACCCACTTGTACTATGAATACAATACCATATATTGGAAATCTCCGGACCACTTAAATTATCCCCAATAATTTGACAAAACAGGGTAAAAATTTCTCAAAATCATTCACATTTTTTAAGAAGTCCCAATTATGATTTTATAATAGATTTCATTTCCAACCTCATGCAAACCTCTAGTATCTCCTGATCATTGGGACTCTTAATTCCACTAAGTATTGGTAAAGGCCAAATTTACGCTAGTCGTATTTCATTAGAAACCATAATTGAATTTATATATACCTAATATAATAATATAGATTCCATTGTTGAATAGCTTTAACAGTTGGTTACTTGGGAAGGTGTTACTATAACACAAAGAATTATTTCTCTTACTTAAAAAAATCTTACCTTTTAACCAATCTTTCACTAAGTTTATTATTTATATAGGATTAATCTCAAAATCATGTTCAATGATGATAATTCAATTTTATCCAGAATAGAACCTTTTATCATATGATTTTCATGTTTTATATGAATTAATTAATAATTTTTAACAAATGTGATCACATTAATGAATTATCCCTTTCAAATTTTATAATATCTATTTATGGACCAAGATCTATATTTCACTAAATAATAAATTTACTTTATTCTCCATCTCATAACATAGATATTTTTTTAGGTCATGATGCCGAACATATTATCTATGAATATTAATTGATTAAGCTATAAAATTTTTACAATCCATAGTATGGTTATACTCAACACTATTCCTATGGTATCCATCTTAACGGTTTCTAAGCTAATTATAACCTAAGACAAAAAAATTAAAAATAGGAACCTAGTTCTGTTAGGGGCACCCAGTACTTGATTTTCTCATACAATACATTCTATGGTCACCCTGGATTTGAATGAAACTACTCGATTGATTGATTGATGCCTTGATATGTGCCTACTTCTGAAGAAATCTAACATTTATTATATTTAAATGTGGATTTAATCTCACCACATTATGTCATGTTATTCTCTTTAAATTTATTCATTATTTTTGTGATTTAGTTTTTAATAATTTTCCATCAACCAAATCAATATGATTAACCCATATTAAAGTGGAAGTCTTTACAAAACTTATATATTGTGTTACAAAGCCAATTTAAAATCCACTTATATTTATACAAACCCAAATTAATACAATTAAAATAAGATGTATGAAAACCATCTATGTAAACACTATAAATCATATGCAATCCATAATACCCCCAAGAATAATATTGGTGTGACAGATAACCAATCCCCACATTTGTAGACAAGGATTAAGATTTAAGGTAAGTGAGAAATATGTCACAAATCAACTCTACCCAAGGACACTTTACTCAATAGAGACCATAATTCCATTATAATTCTAAAACCAAATTTCTATAAACTATAAAAAAATCTTAAATTAATCTCATCAACCTATAAATGAAAATTTTAGTATATATAAAAACTAAATCAATTATTATACTGATAATATAAATACATAAGTTCATGTTAGATGACATATATAAGTAGTTTAAATATTAAAACTAAATAATACATTCATTTATAAAAATATTATATACATTAATAATAAACTATTGCATAAACTATGTTAATAAAGAATTCATATATTTAAACCTGAGATAAACTATTTACAAACAATTCATAAATAAATTATAAATACTCTATAATTTTTCATGCATTATGGAAATTCCATATTTACATAAAAATAAACACTTTAGTTTTATGTTCTATATAAAAACCATTATATTATCCTTTTATAAGGAATTTACTTAAATAGATGATACTAAATTATTTATAAATATTTTATATTCCAATTTTATTATGTAACCAATTTATATAATCAGAATTTCACAAATTTAATATTAATTAACCATTGATCATATTAATAGTCAAAACTCATATTTTACTTGGTTTAAATATTATTTCAAATAAAGCATTTAATTTTAATATTTCAAGTTAAATTTTACGAACAATTCACATTATTAAATATAAACTATTTTATATTTTCCCTTAATTTAAAATTTATAAACACTTTATAAATTAGACTTTCTATATAAACATCTAATATTAAAATTTTATTTCATTTGATATAATATAAAAATGAATTTAATATTTTCATTTAATATTATGGAAATGTTTTAGGTAAATGTTTCAAAAAGAATAATAATTAATTATAAATTTTTTATAATCATTCAATTTAAGAAAAATTTAAATAATAAAAATAATTAAAAAATTCCAATTGCATTATTTATAAGTAATTTAAAAATTAAATAATTCAATTTATAATTTAAATTTCATAAAAATAAATTTCACTTCACATATTGTGTTCTATGATATATCTATATCATAATTCATAATCTTGAATTTTTCCTATATCTATTTCAATGATTAGAAGCAAAAAATATTCAATAGCTTATAACAGTATTATTTATCATATATCATTTATGTCATATTTCTGATATTATACTCTATTTTTTGGGATGAAGCTGATTCCATCATACTCTATAATTGGTTATATCATTTGTTATGACAATTTGAAACCAATTAAATTATATTGAACCATTAGATATGATATCCCATATTATATTATGTGAATTTATTATTTCTTATGATATCACAAATGAATTCCATAGAATAAATTGTCCATAAGATCTTATGGAATCACATATCATAAGATCAACCATAGTTCATAATTTAAATCATTTATTATTATAGGAATTATGATACACAATATAATATAAATGTTTTTCATTTTTTCATTATTATTTAGAGAAGTAGTCAGCATCATGAAGCTTTGGCATAACCGAATATTATTTAAATCATTACTATAATCAATGATTATCATAAAGTCAAATTATTTAATGTATGATGATAAATAAAAATATTTTTTATCATAAAATATGATATAAGAAAAAAAATGAATCAAAAAATATTTAAAATTGATTGTAGTTTATAAATTTTTTATTAAATTTAAGTGCTCTGTGTTATAAATCATACATTTTTATTCCAAAATAAAATGTAGAGTGTTCATATTAATATCTCATGTTAATAAAAAACTATTTATTTATTTATTTGAAACTTTTAAATATTCATGTATATAAACTTTTTATATATTTTGAATATTTTTTATGATTAAATATATTGAAAAATTGTTTCTTATAAAATGTTAGTCTTTCCTAAGTATGAAAATAAAAGTTTTATCTTTTTATCTTCTTTGACATCAATTTTATATGATGTTAAATGGTTGAATTTAGAGGTTAGGTATAGTATAAAAATATTTTTAATTTTAGTAATGATCAAATTAAAATGACCCATGGGTTGAGGGGCTTTAGAAGAGATTACAAATTTTTTTGGATACTTATTTCTTATCTCGAAAGTGGGGGTGTTCTATCTATCTCCCCCAAGATTTATCCTGTGATTATTATTGACATTATATAAATTTAAATATTTATATGAAATAGTTTTGTGTATCTCAAGCATGGGATGCAAATAGATATGTGTAAATATGTTTGGATGTTAATGAAAACCTTAAGTTTTTAAGTGTTCAAATTTGATATGGTTTAAAAATATTTATTTTATTGATATAATTAGGATTATAAATGAAAATCCATCAAATAATTAGTTTGATATTCTTTTTAAATCAAACACATATCCATACCACTATTATCAATCGGATTTGTTTCATGCTAAATTTGTGTTCCCATGAATTATAGATAAAAATAAAAGATTCATTATATTTTATTGATATTATATTCATATTATTACCTCATGTTTATTTACTATTTAAATTTAATAGGGTTTTTAATTAATGAATCATTTCATTCGATTTTTTTATTTTTTCTTAATGTGGATGAAATTTTAATTTCAATCAATTTATTTATTATATTGTATATAAGGAATGACTTACTATTGATAAATCCATTCATTGGGTATCGTGAAGGTGTTGAAAAATGTGGATAAATTAGTTTTTTTTCAAAAGAAGTATAAAATAAAACATGAAATGGTCCATAAGCAATTCAAAATTAAATTCATTTATCCATAGAATAATAACATCATAAAATTTTTTGTTTCAAAAGTTTCATAGTTCATAATTAATTGCATTAACATATAGGATATTGTTTAATTTTTAAAAGATTATAATTTTTAAGAATTATTCTCCAGAAAAAAAAGTGGTTTATTTGATACATTTGAAAGGTAACATGATTAACTTCCAGAAGATTGAGGAATAATTGATAAATTATTCGCTTAAGTGGAGACCCTCATGTATGGGTTAATTTATATATAAGAGTTCCATGATCCCATATTTAAGATAATTATGAAAGTTACATATATCTTTTATAATAGTGCTTAAGAATTTTGAAAATACTTGTGAGAGTTAATATGGGACATATAATATTTTTTTGTTATATGAGAACAAAAGATAAAACCATATATTGGGAATAACTAATATGTATAGAAATTAAATTTTCCATAAAACTAATTACATCTGTAATTGTATAGGAAAAATAATATATTCATATTGAACATAAGAAATTTTCCATGGTACTTGGGGATTTTCTATTTTCTTTTGGGGTGAAATACAACTGATACAAAATATCTAACTAGGAATATGTGATGTTTAGTACTTAGAAAAAATATCATCTAAATCCCTCATGTAATGTATTTTGTTGTTATGTAGTAAATTAGAAAATCGTATGTATGATTTTTATTTTTCCCATTGATAATCCTAAAATAAAATAGATTTATACATATAAGGTTCACATAATCCTCATCTGTTAATATATTTACCGATCTATTGTTGACCCCAATCATTTATATAAGGTAGATAAATGGAAAAGGATCATGAATAATATTTTAAGGGATTAGAGATTCAATGATTTGATTTGTAGGTTGAATAGGATATTTATGGGGATATTAAAATTATAGGAACTGATAATATAAAAAATTGTGGCTGTAATTAAATAAGGTAATTGATAAAGTATTAAAACATGTTAATGACCATGAAGAAGATGATATCAAATTTTTTATTTTGTTTTATTTTGAAGCGATAAATTTTTATGATATCCCTTTATAGTGCCTATAACCTCTTACATGGAGGGTTCAACCATTTTTTATTAGGATAGGGATAAAGTTAACCCTCTTATAGTTCTTTATTTTTTAGTTAAATGAATAAAATTCATCCTCAATTGATAGATTTATGTATTTAGTTATAGGGTATTATTTTTAATTTGATTATGTTTAGTTTATTATTTTTGTGCATTTTTAAATTATTGGGTTGATAATAATAATTTTCCATCGATTTAATTTTTCCTATATACAATGTAATAGGTAAGATTGTGAAAAAACTATTTAGTGGCTTCTGGTACTTGTGCGACAGGATTTAAATTGCCTCTAAATTACTTGGGTGTTACATAAACTGATTTATATTTCCAAGAGTATTCTAGGGGTGTGTTATTAGTAATGTGTATTTTGATATATTCCCAAGCATGTACAATGAATCACTAATCATGAGTTATTATTTCTTGATTAAACCTCACAATGTTTCTCAACCTAGGGTGAATGATAATACAAATGTGTATTATTTCACATAACAATTAATATGAATAAGAGAAAAATGGTTTTAATAATAGGATATCCATATAACCTGTAATATTATCCTTGAATAGAAAAATATAACAACATTGAAAAAATCACTTGTTTTAATTTTTTTCATGTTCTCACAACATGAAATTCACAAAACCCCCATGAATAGTTGTGAAAATGAATTAACACCCATCCATCAAGACTACAATTTTATTCACCTATTATATAGTATAACATTATATAATAAATGACTATATAAATAAATTCACCATAGTATATGAAACATTGAATCTTATAGGATTATATAAATAAAAATAAAATTAATATCATTTCCATTCTCTTGGTAAAGAGTAAAAAAATAATTTTTATATAGCCTATAACCTGTTGAAGTGAATGGTTTGGATAAACTTTTGAGAAGCTCCCTCCAATGGTTTGTTCCAAATACAAGGAGATTAGATTTATATAAATAGTTACATTCTATATGATAGGAATTAATTGAAACACATGAGTACTAGAAACGTTTAAAGAAGAAGTAATTAAGCTTCATTCACCAAGAAATTTAGGAATACCATTTTCTAGTCTTCTATTATAATGGTATTCTTAATAGTGATAAAAATATATTGGATGAGTTATTCATATAATAATTGATTAAAAAGTAACTTTTAGAATTTATAGAACCAATTGAGAATATATCTTATAATTCTCTACAGTTTTTCATGAGAGGTACTAATTTATAAGGAATGTGTGAGGTAAAGTCTACTGAATCACCTTTACTGGAGAATAAAATTGAGGAAATAACCACATGGGTTAGTAATATAACTCTTTAGAAGTGAACTGATCAACTCACACATGAAAGGGTAGTGTTATTATTTCTTATCAAAATTATTATACTAACAAATGTAATGAAATACGGTAAATAAATATATATGATGGTGTCTATCAATATTTAAAATTTCAACACTCCAAGTAATGATGGTGAGATAATTTCTAATTCCAATGTGGATTTTGAAATCAACAAAATCAAGCCATAAAAACAACTTAATAAGAATATAATTAACCATTATTATTCCAAAAATCATATATGAAACCATGAAACCAAAAAACCTTCAATACACCAACATTTCAACAACAAAAATCCTTTTAATAAACCTCAACTAGTTCACCTATTTAAATTGAAAACCAATAATATCCTAGGATTGGAAAGCTATAAAATGACATAGAATAATTTAAAATAATTTTTGGATTCTTGTGAAAATAATGAAAATAATTATTAAAATTACTAGTATAACCCATTCCAAATTCTAAGGGTAATATGAACATAGTAACAATAAAGATTCATAAAGAGATTAATCATATTATTGAATAAATCCCCAAATTAGTTCTGGAAGAGTCTATGTTGAATAATTTGGAAGGAAAATATAGGCATGAGAAGCGTATGAGGGGTAAAAATCACTATTTCAAAATATTTTAGGTAAAATAGATATTTCACTACCATTTTCATCAAGAATGGTACAATAAAAGAATATAGAGGAAAAAGAAATCGAAATTGAAAATATGAAAACATTAAATAATGTTTAAATCAACATACCTCTACTTGAGTTCTAAAATATATTGCCAAATATAATAAATTATTCATGAAACTATGCACTATAAAGAGTAATTTAATGTAATGAGATAGTGAATTTAGGGAGAAACATTTAAGCCATGGACATACCACAACTTCCAACCAAATGTTAAGATCAATGGAAATTTTATAATCCTTGAATTATTTGATCTATTCATTTTAATGATTCATTTTTTATTTGGGTTCTTCTATTAATATCTATCCTCATTATAATTTTATATATTTATATTTTTGAGAGATAAACCCAACAATAGTTTTTCAATTATACAATAAATCCACTATATTCCCAGCTATTTTTCTTGAGAATTACCTATTAAGAGTATAGAATTGGGCCTTACCAAAAAAATACTATGTGTTAAATAATTTTTATTATATGAAGTATCAACATTAATATAATTAACTTTTCTCACTTTCACACTCTAGATACTCTGATAATTGTGATGAATTTTATATGATAAATTAAATTTTGAGTTTGGGTAAGAAATTAATATTTTAAAATTCTACGATATCATTTTTTGGAAACATAAAAACCTTCGAAACCCATTTAAAGAGGTGGTAAGATTTGTTTTATTTGAAGAAATTTATCATTTATTAAATAATTAATTATTTGAAACTTCATTTTTTATATATTAAATTTTGGTCCTTGAGGTCAGTACTGAAGATATAATTTCATCTTTAGTCCACTAATCAAATCTTGAATTGAAACCATTCTATCTGATTAAAAGTATCTTTTTTAAATGGATGGAAATAAGCTATGAGTAATTATTACCAAAAAAAATATTTTAATAAATAAAAAATATGGTAAAATTTTTAAGAGAAAATGGGAGAAATTTATGCTAGATCTTAGGATTAATTCAAAGAATAAATTATAAAATATACATGCATAAAATGATATTGTGAAGAAAAACCAATTTGTAAACCTCAAAGGAGACGGAACCCAAAAAAATAATGTGGTTAAAATGAACTTAAAAATTTATTGGAATTAAAAATCGTTTACGTAATTTATGGATTATAATTGTTTATATCGATTCATATTGTTCCAAAAAATATAGATTAAAAATTAAGAATAATGAATAAAATTAGTTAATGGATTTGAGATTCTAAAATAATTAAAGAGTTTACATTGATTATAGAAAATTTAATTCGGTCATAAGAAAAGATCATTTTTTTCATTCCATTTATTAACTAGATTATTGAAATAAAATCATGTAAAACCCTATTAATACATTATAGATTAGTTTTTTAGATATTTATTGGTTACAATTACACAAGAATACTAAGAAGAGACACCTTCCATAAGTCTTATTGGTACCTTTTCTTATAGGATAGTTCCATTATGATTGTTTAATTTCCTATGAACATTTCAAAAATCATGGTAATAATTTTATATTATTTTATAATGTATTATTTTGAATTTTTTCTTAATTAATTACCTATGTCTATAAATTAATTTGATCATTTTTGGGAAAATTTAGACAAAGTCTTAAATACATGCATTGAAAATATTTTTGTTTGAATTTTTAAAAGTGTAATTTTATGGTCGAGTTATTTTTCATTAACATGAAATTTTAAGAAATGGTATTGAGGTTAAAAAATTTAAAATTGAATTTATTTATGGATTAAATTACATAAATTGTGGGAAACAATGTGGATCCCTTTTTGGACATGCATGATTTTTTATAAGATTCATTAAGGATTTTGGTGTTATTTCTTTTTCACTCTCTGGATTTATTTTAAAATATTTTCAGTTTACTTTTTATGATCATTAAAAGAGTTATTTTGATGAGTTGAAGTGTAAATTAACTAAAACACCTATCATGTAGAAACATAATTTGGAGAACCAATTTAATCTATTCATTAATTTTTGGAACGATATTGTAGGATTAGTGTTGTCTCATAGAATTCAATGAATATATAATATCATTGAATTTTCTTCATAAACATTATATGTAGTTGAAAACCATTATAAAACTACTATAAAGGATTTTTTTGTTGTTTTTTCTCTAACCAAGTATCCCTCATGTACTTTATGAAAAAGACAAAAGATAATATAAGGATGGTGAGGTAGATGATAGTGATATAGGAGTTTGATTTTTAAGAAAAACATATAATATATGAGCTACAAATATGTAGGTATATCAATTGATCTGGCTACCTCACATAATTGAGTAACAAATTCTAGAAAAATATCCATTTGATATCTTTATTATAGGATAGAATGATTGTTTTATTAAAGGAGAGTCACCATAATATGATGATATGGTAATTTGTAAGGTAGTTTATAATGTTTCATCTCACATTAATCGATAACAATTTTTAGACTCAAATTTTTATCAAATAACTAGGACTGGGATAATTACTATATTTCGAATATTGTTTACGTTAAAATGATTTTGAGATATTTTATAAAAAGTATTGTACAATTTTACCTATAATTGTATTTTATATTACCCAATGGAAGCTACTTTAGACTTCAAAAAACTGATAAGGAAGTATTATAATCAACAATATATTATCCCACACTTTTCAAATATTCCCATGAGTCTTGTAAAAAATATTTTGAATTCTAATTTTTGGAAATATAACATAGTGAAAAAAAATTCCTCAAATACCAATAATATTTTGTGAAATATTTTGTTTATTGAATATATTTTATGGGACTGTTCCCTATTTTATTTTTATATTCTATCAAATTTTTGGATTTGGAATAGGTTTCAAAATGAGTGGAAGATAAATCCACTAAAACAAAACATTTTCTACTTTTATCATGAATAATATCATATGTAGATTTGGATTCTCAAGTCAAATCATCAGTGACCAAGGAACCAACTTTTTAAACCAAAGATGGTGGCTTTAATGAAGAATTATGAAATTAACCATAAGACATCAACACCCTATCATCTATTAACCAATGCGCACGTTAAAATTTTTTAATAAATAGATAAAAGGAATAATGGAAAAAAAATCACGGAAAATAATAAATAAGGCATCTAAATGTTTGAAAACACTATGTGGAATTATTTAACAGCTTATAAGACCCCAATTATAATGATCTAACTCTAGTTAATCTAAGGGAAAAGTTTTCATCTGTAACACTATGGGACTTTTTATATGTTTCTTTAAATAAATTTATTGTTAAATATTTTGTGTTATACACAAAACCTAACTAAATTGAGTAATAACTTAATAAAATTAAAAATAAAAATAAATAAATTGTCAACATACAATGTAATAATAAATAAATTAACACTCTTTCATTTATTATATGAAATAATAATAAGAACACTTAAAGTATAAAATGACCATTTTTTATAAAAGTATTTTGTTTCATTATTTTTTGTATCTTAATTTAAAAATATATATTTTATAATTTTAGAATTATAATTTGATAAAATGTTTTATATTTTTTATATAATCATCTCTACATAATCTATATATATATATTTTGGATTTTTTTGAAATATTTGAATTTTCTGTGTATAGTGAAATAATATTGACGTTTCAAATACATTCAATTTTTTGATATTATCATGATATATGAATTACATAAAATTTTATTAGAAAACATTTATAGACCAAATATATATTTAATAATTAATATAATACATTTAATAATATTATGTTAAGCTTAAAAAACAATGTTAGATGTTTTCAAAATCAATGTTTTTTTATTTAAATAAAAACTAATTTTGGTTCTTATCTTTTAATCAAGTTTTCACAAGTTTAAATTATATTTTAGGTTAATTTAAAATCCAAATAAGTATCCTTTTAATAAATAATGAATTAACTCTATTGTAATCAATATTTCAAATGATCTTGGTATAAAATCATTTTTTTGTTAAAAGGGGAATTTTCTTAAAACTATTTTTTTGTATTATCCATAGTTGTGTTAAAATTAATTTTTACCAAACATAAACATTTAAAATAAGAATCTAGATTTCATATTTGGGATCATAATTATCTCATTTATTAACTATTTTATCTTCTTTTTTAGTCATAATAAGTATTTACAATTGAAAAAAAAGTCACCATAATATATGTTAAAAGGGTTAATGATAGAGGTAAATTAAGAGATAAGGATTAAAATATCTATAACGATTTAAAAAATTAATTTTATTAAGTTAATTTATGACTTAACTTATTCTATGATATAATATTTAAATATGGTATCCAATATACATGGGAAATAAATGTATTATATTTTAATGTTCTAAATAATTATAAGGCTTGCACTCCTCTCACTTATAAAAGTGAGCCTTATCTTCTCAGTTCATCATGGAATTTTAACGCCTCAGATCAACCATGATCCAAAATAATACATCCCCAAATATTGTAATCATGTCATATAGGTTCTGTTATCTCCAAAAGAACAATCTTATAAGGCTTAAGGTTTAAGATAAATGAAGATATCAAAGGATTGTGTTTGAGTTTTAATCAAAATTCATTCAATTTTATTTCTTCTTTTACCTCTTTAACATATATGATAACCATACTAATTTATTACATAAGTAAAATTAATATATTGAAATGATATTGGGATTATGTAATGACTATTTCCTATCTTTTTTCATCAATGAAAAGTGAAAATTCTCTTCGTGCGTATATGAGGAATTTCACCTCCACAAAGAAATATATTTTATTTTTAATCACTAACTCACATAGATGTTCATAAATATGGATTAATTATATATATGTGATATTTAGAAAATTATAATGATTCTATAAAGATAATATATTATCTTTCTTCTTACCCTTCAATTTTTTGGAAAATAAAATTATCTAATGCATACACACTGACTACCACCTCCACAAAGGGATGTAATTTGTTATTCTTCGTGCAATTTATTGGATAGTCATATACGTGCATTTAATTAATAAATATAAAATTTTTATATGATTATTACTATATAAAATTAATATTTTATCTACATTTTTTTTTATATCCATTGAATGAAAATATCTCTTACGTGTACGTTCAATATACATCCTCCGAGAATGATGTGTCTCATTTTTCACCATTTCCTTATATGAATGGTTTTAAAATTATATTTAATATATAATAATGATAATTATAAAATTTTTAATGTATTTTAGATTATGGAACCATGACATATTTGACAATGGTCGATACAACATCTCTATTTTAGACCGAATGAAACCAAAAACGTCCATGTTAAGTTTACTAATTTAGTATCTAAATATCTCATGATATTAAATGATATTAAATAAATAACCATAAATGAATAAACATGAAAAATTTTCTTAATAAATTAAATAATTAGTATGATTTTATTTTTGATAAATTTAAGAGATGTATTTAAGGAGTTGGCACTCAAGGTATGGTATCTTTCTTTAAAACCAAATTTTAAAAGTTTTAAACTCTTTATCGTCCATATCCATATACATTAAAATATTTTAAGAATACTATAATTTATACTTATAATATTTTTAAAGATAATATTTAATTAATTTATAGTTTATTTAAAAAAATTTAAAACTAATTTTCCAATGTTTTCCATGTGATTTATTTTCTACATTTTTAAAAGAAGTGAAAAAAATTAATTAATTCCACATTACAGAATTTTGACATTACCATAGATGTTATTTTATATCAATATTTATCTAAAATTTTCTAGTGTTTTTTAAATAATATCTTATTCTTTAATTTTATTTAACGTTTACTTTTTAAAATTTATCCAAAATAAAGGATAGTTATTCCTATTTTTGTGAGATAACTAAAAGTGATTTTTTATAGGATAAAATTCCAATTAATAAGAGTGTTATGATTAAAAAGAAAGATTTTTTCAATTTTAATTCATGTTATAATTCTTTTAAATTTTCTACGATGACGGTAGTTTCCTTTATATCCATCAAATTCATTTTTTAATGATTTTATTCTATAAGTAATATATGGTCTAATTAACCAATTTGGTTATTCCAGTTGTAAGGTTAGTTGTAATATTGATTGTAAGATTCATATGAAGATAATTCCTAATTAACATATATGATTATTATATACTTACTAATGGTCTTATGAGGAAATATTTTTATTTCATAATAAAATTAAACTATTTAAAGAAATATTATGACTTTTTTAGATAAAAGATTTATTTTCAAGGACATACATTCTGGTCTTTTATAAATCTGTTGTAATTGTGATTTATCATTGATGATTGAAGATGATATTTCATATTAAAAAACTGTTGAATAAATTTTTTTTATGTGTAATTAAATGATTGTTTGATATCTCTATTTATTATGAAAAAAATTAATCTTTCTTATGGTATTTCATGTTTTTTAAATGGACAAATAGTTTTATTTCTTTTTAATTTCTCTTAATGTGATTTCTTTGCTCATCCTACATTTAAAAAGAAGTCATATGTATTAATAATTATATAGAAATATAGAAATCTCTAACTTTTCACTAGGAACATTCATTTGAAAAGATTAAAATGTGTCGTAAATGAAGCATGAGTGAAAGCTTGAGAACCTATTTTTCAGGGAAAATTATTTATAGTATATAGAAGTGTTAAATTAATAATAAAATGTTTTTCAAAATTATCTAAAACTATAAACCAAAAAGATAATGAACATTTTATAAAGTGGAACGCTTTTTATAAAATATATAATTAAGGGATGATTATGTTATGGGTTCTTATTATTGGTATCAGAGAAAGAGTTTTTATAACATTCGTTGTTTGGTGGTAGTTAGATGAGAATAATTCAAAATATTTATAAAAGTACTATGGTTAATATTTTTAAATAAAATTATTTTTTAGAAGTCATCTATAATCTTAAAGGATATTATGTTAGGGATAATTGTTTTCCTGAATCAAAATATTTTAACATATTGTGACATAGTTAAGGAAAAAATATTCTTAATTATATGTGTTCTTATGATTTTTTAGATATCATCACACTAACTATATTTATTTTTTAAAATTTAGGTAGCATTAGGATTTAAATTTACATAGGGTGTGAAGGGTAATTTGGTGGTTATTCAAATGTTGAAAAAATGAGTATAAGAGTTGGAGTAAAAAATCTTATGGTTATTCATAACCAACTTTCCTGATTTAGGTTTAATAAACTAAACCTAGTTGGATTTCATAACTTTCTAAATAATAGAAAAATGGAATTTAGTTGATGTTCAAGTGATAAAGATCATGAAGATAAAAATATCTTACATCTTATGTGTGGAAACTTTGGTATTAAGCACCTAGAGAAATGTCTCAAATGAATAAAAAAGATATTTCATATGTGGTAAGGGAGGGAATAGAGTAGAAAAATTAAAAATAAAAAATGAAATGATTAGTTAAGAAAATAGAGGGTAATAAATTTATCCCTAACATATTGATCTAATTTTTTAAATGTTAGTAGAATGGTAATTATTAAAATCAATGTCCTAGGTGAAAATATGATGAAGTAAATCAATAATATTTTATAAATAAATGTTTATAGAGGTTATATGTTGAATACAAAGAAACTGTGAATAATATATAAAAGATATGAGTTATTTTAACTAGTTTTATTATGTTTAAGTTAGAAAAATGATTATATTTAGATTCATAAATCATGGTTCATGATTCGTATTTTTTATTGAAAGAAAGAATAATTAGGAAATATGGATAAAATTCTTAGAAAAATGATTATTAAAATTTTCTAATGATTTCTATATATATATATATAGGGTTTCAAGAGTATTAATGTAGTGGTATTTCCTTTGAGGGTTAATAAATCTAATTATGATCACAATTTAAAATGTATAAATACCATCTTGATCCCATATGTGGTTGTATTCTATGTTTATTAATGATATTTATGGAAGTTTTGATTATGTTTAAGAATAATTCTTGATATTAAGGGATATATAACTTTATGGTTGTTCTGTTCTTTGAAGTTTTAATTGTGGTTGTTTTAGAATAATATTAGAATGAATATATTTTGATATATAATTAAATGATATAAATAACCTTCTAGATTAAAAATTTACACGGTGACTAGGTGATCAATATTATTCTTGAATAATTTCAGTATATTTTTTGTTATATTTTCAATAATGTGATGTCTGATTTGTGATTTTATTTTTGATATTATTTTAGGAATAAATATTGGGTTTTTTAGAAGAATATATTATTTTATATGATTTATTTAATACTAAGTCAGGTTATTTTGGGAAATATTATCATATTTAGGAGAACATATGATTAGGTTATATATATTTTTAGTATGTGACATTATGAGTAATTAATGTTACTTTTAGATAAATTATTATTTTTTTAATAATATGTTACCAAAACTTTCTAATATTCTGGTTTTGAATTCGGTTAGGAATATTTTGAATATTTTTATTATTAGATATTTACGGAATGATTTATATTGACTTTTCGGTGATATAGTTGTGGTTTAGAGATATAATTATTATTTATTAAAATATTGGTTTATTTATATTAATTTCAACCATTTGGTCCTTAGTAATCATATATATATTATGAATATAATGGTATCTTTTTTTGGATATAATGATCTATTAGAATTTTATTTTCATGAATTGGGGTTGGAATATTATCTGGGTCATTCAATATTCGAATATGAAAAGAGTTTGAGGAAAAAAATGATCAAACACACAACCAAAGGATAACATTAAAAATATTCTAATTAGAGAAATCTAATAGGTGTGTTTATCTTATTTTCATCTTCATATTAAAATTATTTTTGCAACACAAGAAGGTTAAAGATAAATATATTGTGTCCTATGTTGAAAAGATCACTCAACTACAAAGGTATGCTTTTTGAAAATCATTCACAAGAACGAGTCTCATAATAGGAAATTCATTGTTTAAGAAATATTTTTGAAATGATAAATTTAGTATTTTTAATATAGAAAATAAATTCCTTTTAAAAAGGAAATTTAATCAATATATATTTTTCATGATTTTAGATTAAAATTGATTTTATGATTAAAAGGGTAATTTTTCTAAGAATGATTTTCTGGGTTACACACACTTGTTTTAAAATTACTTTCTTCCAAATCTATAAATTTAATCATAGAAAATGGATTCAATTTTTAATATAACGATTTTATAATTTTTTTAATGATTTAAATTCCATTCTTAGTCATAATGAATAGTTTCCATTGTAAAATTTTGTCATGGAAGTAAAGGTTAAAAGGGTTAACAAGGGGGTTAAACTAAGAGATAAATATTGAAATATCTCTAAAACGTCTATAAATTTTAATTTTTGAGTGTATTTAGACATTAAATGTTTCTATATTTGAAATTTTACTAAACAATAGACACTTTAACTTTGAATTAACTTTATTTAATTTTAAAACTTTTAAAATTTACAAGGGGTTCACTCTTCCGACTTTTTAAAGCAAACCACCTCTCTTATCTTCTTCACACACTTTTAGCACCATATCTCAACAAATTTCTACCGAAATACAGACAAAAATTTCCCCCCACATACTATAGTTTAATTTCTCAAAAAAACAAGTCCTAGAAGGCATAAGATGTAAGCCAAAGGACGATACATAAGGATGAGGTATAAGTCTTTACTAAATTCATTCATGTTTATTTCTACTTCTACCTCATTAAAATCGATTATAAACATACTAATATAATTAAATAAATTTCATTAATAAAAAAATTATTATATTTATGGAACAACTATTTTATGCATCCTTTCAATCTAATGGAAATGAAAAGTCTATTGGTGTGTATGTGCGAACTACTGCCTCCACAAAGTGTTGTAATTCATTTTTTATTACTACATCACATAGATGGTTTTAAAGAAAAACTTTATATATATATATGATATTTATAAAATAATCGCGATTTATAAAAGATAATATATTTTTGACCTTTTTACCCTCACATCTGTTGGAAAATGGAATCATCACTTCTGCGTACGTGTAGACTATAGCCTCCATGAAGTGATATAATTTGTTTTTCATCAACACATAAAATAGATGGTCATAATTATTTATTTAATGAATAAATATAATATTTATTATATGAATAGAGTTATATAAATTTAAACATTTATCATATTCATTTTTTTCAATCCATTAAATGAAAACATCACTCTTGTGTATGTGTGGACTAAAGCCTACATAAATGATGTATATCATTGTTCATCACTTCTTTAAATGGGTTTCTTTTAAATTATATTTTATATATATAATATAATAATTATAACAATTTTAATATAATAGATATTATTTACCCATGACCTCTTTGACCACAATCAACACACCAAAGCTATTTAAGGCCTAACAGCCCAAAAACATTTGATATGGACTTAACAAATTTAGTAAATAAATGGAGAATTATACAAATGAAATAAAAGGAATAATGAAAATTTGATTAATATAAAAAAGTTTCTTAAGTGGGTAAATAATTTATATATGTGTAATATCCCATCATTTTTTAGGTATGTTTGGATTTGATTTTTTTTATTCTAGGGTTGGTGAGGGTTTGAAATGGTTTGGAAGGCATTTAAAGAGATCTGAATATTTAATGTAGAATTTTGGGTTTAAAAATAGTTTGTAGATTATTCACGCACTATGTAAGTGGGTTACATGATGTTTAAATTTTTGTAGACACATGTCATGAACGGTTTCACATGGTGAACTCGTTCACAACATGAAAATATTACACATCATATAATCTCATTACACGATGTGTAATAATTAATCTACAAAAAATACTATCCTAGGTGAAGGGTTTTTCGGTATAACCCACTAAAAATAATTAAATGATGTGTAAAGGAATTAAATGTAGTTTAATTTTCCAAGAATCAATTTTATAAGTTTTTGTGGGTGTAATCTCATTCTTCCTCCAAAAAGCCTTCCACCTCTTATCCTAGAACAAATTTTAAGATTTTTTTGAATTCTTTCCTCCATTCCAAATATCCCATTTGTTTGAGTGATCCATGGTAACCCTTTTTTTCTCTAGTTACCTTTCATTCCAAATTCTACTGATAAAGAGTTGGAATATTTTGACAATGGTTCATTTGGGTTTTGATATTGATCCATGTTTTTGGTATTACATTTCTTTTTCTATTATTAAATTGACAATTCAACATCAATTGAAGCTTGTGGTGGGAATGATTTATTCAACGATTCTGACATAGGTAGTCTAAATGTGAATTACCAAAATCTTGATTTTAATAACATGTATATAATTCTAAAATTTCAATTTCCACATTAGGAAATTTCATCCATAATTAAATTGATCAATTGAATCAATACATTATTATAAAATTGGTAAATGTTATGATAATGAAATTTTTTGGAATTGTGATTCTAAAATTGATGAGTAATGGGAATTCTGAAATTGGTGATTAATTATTTTTTAAATTATTATCCACCCTTGGGGTGTACCGATAAGATTAAAATCATGATTACTAATTTGTACATGATTGATAAATGAAATTGTGAAATGGGATGAATAATGAATTATGATAATTATATATGAATGGTTTGAAATATAAAACCTTTTAAAGTGATATCAGTGACTGATTTGTGGGATAGGGACTGCTACTTCAAATACCCATGGGGTGCCAAAATTCTCTTCAAGTCCCTAAATATTTTTATGTATACATGTTATCACTAAATTGTGGGTATAGCGACTACTACTCCAAATAACAATGGGGTGATATACTACTTATCTAGGTCCCCATTATATGAATGATATAATTGAAATGAATTGATTAATGAAAAACCATGATGGAATGAAATGTGATATCGCTTTTTGGATGGTTCAAACTCTAGAATAGGCCAAAGTATGTATTGATGGTTAGGGTTTCACCATGAACATTGGATTATGTGGTTAAATAGAGAACAATTCTAATGTGAAAACAATTTATTTTATTGTTTCACTTTATTCTTTATATAAAGGCATACACTATTATAGACTAGATTTTGTTTTATATGCTACTAGTGCTCGACTACTGAGTTGTAATGACACCATACATGGTATCCATGATTGTTACCTGAATAGACTTCATGTTTGCTAGACTAAATATAGTAAAGATCCCTATGTTAGATGGATGAGTATGAATGGGTCATGAATGGGGGAACAAAAAATGATTTTGGGACTAGCATGGGGGTTTTTAGTGTGTCTTAAAAATGTTTTTCATTTCTTACTTAAAACATATATGGAATGGCATAGCTACTCATTTGGTTTTAATATTGTTCTCATGTTTTGTACTATCATGTGATACTACTCTCTGTTGGTTATAGTATTATTCTGGTTCTTGGTTATTATCTTTTTTCTATTGGTTAATTAGTTTTGTTTTTGTTCTATTTTGATAAAGAGGGTATAATATATTAATGATATATCTATTAGACCCTCATGGATATTTGATATCCTTTGGTATATGGGGAGGAATTCTTGAGGTTATGTGACCAATTGGTTGAGCATACCAGCATGTGTCACCAAGGTCGAGAAGTTACAATGTGGAATCAAAGGGATTTTTATTTTCTTTTCTTCTTTCCTCCCATTTCGGAAATGTAGACATGATATTAGGACAAGTTTGGTCTCATTAATAATCTTGTTCGTGGGAGTATCTAACCCATGTATGAATTGGAACCCAAGTACCGATGGTGGGATTGTTTTTATTTATGTGTGTTGTTATATTTGGATTTCATTTCACCATGGGTGATGCACTTGTTGGTGGGTATTATTATATTCTGAGATTTTACCCATAGATTGGTATGCCATGGATATTAAGAATACATGCTTAATTATAGGAAATTATGGTTTATTATGGCATGAATCATTTTATGCACATATGTAAAATAAATTTCTGGTTGAGTAGATAAAATGGAATGATTTTCCTTGTTTGATTAAATTAAAAGAAAAGGGTAACTAATATTAAATTAAAAATTTTCAAATGATTAAAAATATGGTAATTTGAAATGGATAAATGGGGTTTTAATGATAAATCTTGAAATATGAAATTTTTTTACCTTATGCTAACCATGAACTAGGTGAGGTATGGTTGATGGTAGTGATAGTGCCTCAATTTTTATAATGTGGTGGGGTATGGAGGATAAATTTTTATATATTTATGTAAATGACTCTCATTAAAATGTGTTAATGATGTGTTAATTATATTAATACATGAGTTTGAAATTTTAATGATATACCTCCATGATCATGCTTATTGATTGGAAGGCAGAATGAACTTGCTAGAAATGTGCCTCCATTAGTGGAACCTGAAGCCTCGATAGTTCTGGGTGAAGGGTTGGGAGAGTAATTACAAGATAACATTTATCTCTTTGTGTAGTTTATTGAAAAAGTGCAATTTTAGGTTATGTAGAGTATGTCCGACATGACATGAGAGTTCCAATTCTAGAACCCTCTAACATTCACCAAAATGGGTGGACCTAAGGCAACTGATATCTTGATTGATTTTATCTAAAGTATCCTTGAAAACATAGAGACTCCTTCTGAGAAGAGAGTCAAATTGTATTCTTACATGTTACAAGGTCAAATGATGCATTGGTGGGACATTCATACTCAGGATAGATTGTTATTGAACAGGGTGTGGAATGAAATTTAGGAAATGTTATTAGAGAACTTTTACCCAAACATTCTCAGTAAAGAGAGGGAAGCTGAGTTTATGAGGTTGAGGAGCTTGTTTGTGATGGACTATGCTAACCACTTTATGTATTTGTAGATCTTTTTTCTAGTATTGGAAGGAGATGAGACTACTGTAGTAAAATGTTTTTTTGGATGGGATTAAATTTGATATTATGTCCCTAGTTAATATATTTTTGTTAAAAAAGTTTTAAGATGGGGTGAATCATACACTCATTTATCAGGGGAATCTGAGTTAGGCATCCTGTGTAATGTATATCATTTCTACTGGACAACCGATAGGTATTTCTTCAGAGTGTAGGACATGCCACTTTGAGATTTTCAACCCTGTAGATGGAAACATACTTTCAAAGAAGAAGTATCAATTACCTAGAGTTGAAATTTTATATATTTCCACTTCTGTGGTAGGTCAAGAAACATTCATACCCTATGTCCATGACCCATAGTGGAGTGTTAAGCTTTAATGAGGATGGGTCACTTGTAGAGGTAATATAGAAACCCTTGACCTATCGGTAGTGACGGATGAGACATGTAGAGTAAAAACACTATGTGGGTGTATTTTACCCCATATTAGTCTAGAAGTTAGAGAACTACTGGTCATGGAAGTTCAGGCAATATACGTGTTACTTGTGTGAATGTTCACGCATATCAGTAGTGTGGTGCAGATTAGGGTAATTAGACTATTGGGAAGTAGTCAAGACAGTTTCATACTGTTTGGAATGCAATTGTGGATAGTTAGGATAGTCTATCAATAGTCATAGGTAATATTATTGTAGATTCTATATTATATAGTAACTTTTTTGATATGGGAGCCTCTTATTAATTTATATTTTCATAACTTGTGAATGGGTTGAGTTGGGTGATAGAGTTTATGAGTGGGGTTATGATGATCGATACACCTTTGGGAGTACAGTAAATAGTTAATTATCTATGAAAGGAGTCTTCTCTCAAGGTTGGGAAATATTGTTTTTGTTGCGATCTCTATATGCTTTAAATTTTAGTCTTTGGGTTTATTTTGGGTAAGGACTAGTTGGTAGAATACTAATCCCACAAAAAATTTTACTATTGGAATGTGACCTTTAAATCACCTTAGAGAAATTATTATGTTCTTCTTAGAGAGTGTAGTATTTTAGGCAGGTCATGGGAGGCCATTTAATCATAAACTAGGATAGCTCACCACCAAATTTTCAAGTCTTTTTTTGGAAGATGGGAGTTTGAAGCATGAGGTCATTCCACCTATAGTGTACCGATTCTAGATAGAGTTTCCTAAGGACTTATCAAGGCTTCCACCTAAGAGGTGTGTTTAGTTTATGATTTATCTCATTCCTGGAGTTGAAATGATTTATATTACACCTTATAGAATGGAACTAACAAATCTTCATGATCTTAAGACTCAACATGAGGGGTTGATGGTTGAGGAATTTTCTATTTGAGTACATCCCCTTGGGGATACCTAGACATATTTTAAAATAAGGATAATAATATGTTATTCTTATGTGTTGATTACCAAAAGTTGAACTGAATTAAATAAAAGGAAAGGTATCCTCTTCCATGTATTGACGGTCTCTCTGACCAGTTGAGAGGACATTTCATTTTCTCCATGATTGACTTGAATTTTGGTTATCTTCACTTGTGAGTTAGACCATCTGATATACCACGGGCTACCTTTAGAAGTATGTATGGCCTTTATGAGTTCTTCATGATGATATTTGGGCTAGTGAAATCTCCTAAAATATTTATGGCCTTGATGAACCAAATACTTCACCCATAACTGGATCAATTGGTGGTTTTGTGGATGGCATCTTGGTGTAATCCAAGACAACTAATAATCATTCCCAACATATTAACATCTTCATGAGTACGCTAAGATAGGAATGTATATACTCCAAGCTATGTAAGTGTAAATTTTGGATCAACATGGTACATATGGGTTAAATCATCTATAGGGCATGTGTTTCAATTGATCCATATAAATTTCTAGTGGTCTTTTATTGGGAGCATCATAAGAATTATTTTTATTTTTGAAGCTATCTAGGTTTAGTAGGATATTATCATAGGCTCATATCATACTTTTCCTACTTGGTTTCAACACATTTGGGCTTGACCAAGAGAACGGTAATGTTTTAATGGTCTATATCATGTCAGAATGATTTATTGGAGTTAAAAATGTGGTTTAATACCACACCAATCATGATCCTACCTGATCTATGGGAGGCATATAAAGTGTTTAGTGATGAATATAGGATCAGTCATGGATCAGTGTTCATGAAAATAGATCAGGTTTTTGTGTATGATTCATGATAATTAAGGCATCACCATTTTAATTACTCTATGATTGGCCTCGAGTTATATACAGTGTTTTATGCTTTGAAGTGTTGGTGGAGATATCTGTTGGGAGGAAGGTTTACTGTGTATACTAATCACAAAAGTATAAATAATATCTTTTCTTATAAATATTTATATTTTAGGTAGAGAAGATGGGTTGAGTATATTTAGTAATCTGATTTTGAGATGGAATATATTCTCGAGATGGGAAACAGTGTTCCTAATTTTTTAAGTAGGAAGACACAAACTCAATTGATTTAGGAGTCCAATTCTTAGTGTAAGATGATGAGTTTTCAGGCTGAGATGTACCTTGTGGTTAATGAGGGCCATGAGAAGATAAATGTCATATCATTATTAGTTTAGTTCACACTTCTAAGCTAGATCATGGAGATGAAATATGGGGATATAAAGTCTTTTTCCTTTAGGGAAATCCTTGAAGGTGGGGAGTCGCCATCATATTAGACTATAGATGAGGATGAAATCATGTATGTTAAGAACCATGTTGTTGTTTCTGTGTGTATGAGAGATGATCTTATGTGTAAATTTAGTTCCCAGAAGTGGTTAGTTCATCCTAGGTTATCTAAAATGTATCTTGATCTTTATAGATACTATTTGGGGTAGGGCATGAAAAATGAGATTGTATGTTGCGTGAAATGATGCAACACCTTCAAATGGGTGAAGTCCAAGCATCAATGGCCTGGTGATTTTATACATTCATTTCCCATACTATAATGGAAGTGGGATGACATTACAATGGACATTATGGTGGAACATCAAATGATTCCTTTGATCAATTCTTCAATATGAATGGTAGTGGAGAAAATGATGAAGGTACCACATTTTATGCCTATCAGGGAGACTTTTATACAGGACCAGTTTGGTGATATGTATGTACAAGAAATGGTCCATTGCCACTGGTTTCTACGGAGTATAGTTTAAGATCGTGATTCTCGTTTTACTTTTTTCTTCATAAAATTCTTGTAGAATATGCTTGGAATACATTTAATTATTAGTATATATTTGTACCCATAGACAAATTGAATTTTAGAACATACTATAATTATATTATATGATTTTCCATGGGAAGGCATTCTAGGGTGGGTGAGGGTTTGAAAGGGTTTATAAGTATTTATAGGTGTTTTGGTTCTTTAATGTATAATTTTGGGCATAAAACTGATGGAATAATATTTACACACCATGTAATTGGGTTACATAAATTGTAAATTTCTCCAAACAAATGTCGTGAATGGTTTCACATGGTGAGCAGGTTCACGACATGAAAGTAGTACATGCCTTGTAAAATTATTATACAATGTGTAATAGTTAAATAGGATATAATACTAACCCTAGGTGATAAGTTTTTTGGAATAACCCTCAAAAAATAATAACACAACGTGTAAAAGAATTACATGTCATGTAATTTCCCAAATAGATATTTTAAATGTTTCATGCAGGTGTAATATCATTCTTAATCCATTATTATTTTTTACTTTCAACCTATAATGAATTCCAAGTGACTTTTGGAGCCTTTCCTATATTCCAAACATCCCGTTTGTGTGATCGATCCCTAGTAAGATTTTTTTTCTTTGGTTTTCCTTCGGTTTATCATTCTCTGGACAAAGTGGTAGAATATTTTGGCCATGGTTAGTTTTTAAGGTTGATCTTGATCCTAAGTGTGTGTCCCATATTTCATAAATTATTTAAAATTAGACCATTATACATCAATTGATGTTTGTATTTGAGGGACAATTCATAAATTATTTTGAGGTATGTGGTCTAAATTTAAATTCCCATAGTCTAGTTTATAATTGAGTGTATATAATTGTGAAATTGAAATTTCAACATTGGGTAATCACGTGTTAAATTAAATTGGTCTATTGATTCAACACATGATTATGAAATTTGTAGATGTTGTGATAATGGAATTAGTTAGAATTGTTATTATTAAATTGATGATTAATGGGAATTATTAATTTTTTGATTAATTACTTTTGAAACTATTAGACACCCTTAGGGTGTGTAGATAAGTTGAAAACAATTTTTAGTAATTTTACATTCATGATAAATGGAATTTTCAAATATGAGGAATAATGAATTATGACAATTGATGATGAATGGTGGGAAATATGGAAACATGTGATGTGATATATGTGATTGAGTTGTGGGATAGGGACTGCTAGACCAAATACACATAGGGTGTCAAAGTACCACTCTAGGCCCCGAATATATTTGTATGTACATGTGGTCACTGGGTTGTGGGATTGGGAATCTTAATCCAAATAACCCACAGGGTTCCATTATGCTACTCTATTCCCCCTTTGTTTGAATGATATAATTGAAATGAATTTATTAATACAAACCCATAATAGAATAAAATTTCATATCCCTTTGGGGATTTTTCAGACTATAGAATGGACCGAAGAAGGTATTGATGCTGAGGGTTTTATGATGAAACTATGACTATGTGGTTAAATAAATAATGGTTCTAATGTGAAAGATCATTATTTTATTACTACAATTTAATATTTATGAAACTTCATACACTGTTATAAATTGGATATTGTTTTAGACACCACTGGTGGGGGCCTACTAGGTTATACTCGCACCGTATCCCAGGCTGCCTATTTGGTACCCAAAATAAACTTCATGTTTTCAAAAAAGGATAAGGGAAACAGCCCTATATTAGATAGATAAGTTGGGATTGATAATGTATTATGGAACCAAACATGATTTTGGTACCTTCTTTGGATTTTTTAGTATGTCTTTATTTTGGATTTTCCTTCGAAACTTGACACATATATGGCATGACATATCTACTTTTTTGGTATGGATATTATTCTCCCATTTTGGTTTATCATGTGACACTTTTCTTTATTAGATATGTTATTGTTATGGTTATTGGTTAATATCTTTTGTATTTTAGTTATTTATTTCATTTGTTCTTCTATTTTGATAAATAGGGTATATTCTATCTGTGATATATCTATTAGACCCTCACTTCAATTTGGTTGCCTCTAGCGTACAAGGAGGTTTATCTAAGGTCATTTGACCAAAAAACTCTAGGAACAGGCATGTGGCTCTTGGGTTGAGATATTGCAATAAATTTATTATTTAGGAATTTAAATGAAATATGTGTCAAGTTGGGTCTCTATTTATTGGATTATTCACTAAGTCCTTATTTTAAAATTGATAAACACTTTCCCTTCCTTATCCATGATCTTTTAAATGTATTCAAAATGTTCTTATTTATAATTAAATTACTTTTAAAGATATTTTTTACTTACTTTTCAATTTAATCCCAAAATATTGAAAAATTAATCTTTCAAAAGTTTATTGTATGATTTATTTTTGAAATTCCTTGAAAAAGAAAAAAAAGAATTTTTTTTCTTACATTTTCTATATAAAAATATTTTCGTTTCTTTATAGACATTATTCATTATCAATATTTTTCTAAAAGTTTATATTTTTTTCAAAGAATAAATTATTCCCTTTATTCTATGAATTTTATTTTTGAAAAAAATCAATAGAAAGAACAATTTCTTCTCATATTTATGATGTAACTAAAATTTATTTTTCTTATAGGCCCAAAACCAATTCTTATGAGTGTTTAGATGGAAATTCAATATTTTTTTTCATTAATGTTATAATTATTTTATAATATTTCTTATTTGTTTTTGGTATGTTATATCCCTTTGATATATTAAGAATTTATTTTTTCTTTATCAAATATATTTTGTAATTAACTAGTTTGGTTATTCCATATGACATGCTAATTGAAGGAGTGATTATTAGATTGATATGGAGATAACATTTCAATGTAACTACATTATTATTTCATGTTTAGAATGTGCTTTTAGAAAAATAATTCAATTTCATAACACAATAAAATTATTTTAACAAATTTTATAACATTTAAAAAAATGATTTTTTTCAAGGAAACAATTTCAGGTTTATTAAGAATACCTCCTGATTTTGATTTTACCTATCTGATTTCTTAAGATATTTTTTATAAAATAACATTATAAATTATGTTATTTATATTTATAATTAAATTATTATTTATGTTTGAAGTTTTTTATATAAAAGGTTAATGTTCTTATAGGTTTTCATTATTTTCAAATGGGATAATGGGTTTATTACATTTTTATATACCTTACTGATATTTTTGTTCTCATACAATGTTTTAAAATGTTTTTTATAGTGTTTAAGTATGAGTATGAACTATAGAAACTTTATATTTTTACTATTATGACTTGTCTAAAAATAAGAAATTGTTTCATGAATGAAGTAGAAGTGAAAACACTAGAAACTATTTTTTTTAAAATGTACACTATATGGAAGTCTAAACATTATAATATAATGGTTATCATAATTATATAAAGTTATAAGACACTAGTGAAAAAAACACATTTTAAAATTGTTTTTTTTTTCAATCTTATCATCGGTTTCTAATCGATGTCTATAATGGTAATATAAAAAAATAAGGTTTTCAACACAGGTTTTCAAAAAATTGATTCTCAAAATAAAATTTGGAAATTTTGGTACTATTTTTTGTGTTGGTTTTTACTAGAAATGGATTTTGAATGTCTGTTGTTTTAGAATTTTCATCATCAGTTTTAAATAGAAACTTGCACCAAAAATTTGTTTCGAATTTATTTACACGGTCAGTTTTCATAATAACCGATGTTGAGAGAGATTTTTTTGAATATTGTAAATTTTACACTGCCCAAAAAATCAAAACACATTTAATAAAAAACACTATAAATCAATAAAAAAACATTTATCATAGTTAAAAATCAATAAAAACAAACATACTTTTAACAACATAGTCAAAAAATCATTATCTACACATTTGTATTATAAAGTAGAATTAAAAAACACAAACCATAATCATTGGTGTTTATTGTTGAAGTGTTATTTTGAGATCATTATGTTCAAAAATGTATTATAATAAAATAATTAGTTTTTGAACACTTATTATTATGAAAATGAAATATTTATCATAAATAATAGAATATACATACCTTAAATTTTAATCATACTTAAAAAATATTTTGGATACAATGATTGATGACGGTTAAGTTCGTATTTCTTATAAGACTCTAAATCATTGAATATCTATAATAACATATAAAGACATAATATTAAAAAATAGAATACTATGACATAAAATATAAAATAATTAATATAACTAAACTTATAAAATATAGTAGTTACCCCAATTTCAATTATCTCGTATATGAATTTTAGAATATAAAACCCAAATTCAACATTTCCTTATTGATGATGCCTCTATGAGTATAAAACATTAACATGATAATAAAAAACAATATATATATATCAAAAATAAAAATAATATTTAATATAAAAAATAATTATTGTTACTTTTATATATTGAATTACATTTGGATTCTTTATTGATAGGGGTTATTTTTTAAATTACTCCATGGCCTACATTTTCATATATATCAACTAATAATAAATTTATATATAATAAGAATTAAATATACTGAACTTATTAAAAAGAAGAAAACTTACTTCTCTAACAATTTTGTAAATTTTTATGAACATCACCTAATAAAGAGAAAAACCAATATAAGGTTCCTTCACTTGGACAGAATATGCCTAACATCCAATGCCCCCTATAATGAAATAAGGTTGAAATAAATGATATTATAATCAAAATTAGATAATAATTATGTTTGTTTTCTTACCAATTTATAAATTGAAAAACCCAAAACCCAATATCCATCTTTAGTAATATCTCAAATATATGTAATTCTATTTGTGGTCTTCACATATTGCATAGTTGTGGAAATTAATTACATATATATATAACCATAAAAAATTCTCATGTTATTTTTAATAAAAATCATGTGTAGATACCTAACTAAAAAATTAATATAGTTAGTCAATTAAAACCATCCTTAATTAAATAAATTAAAATGAAAAATTCAATTTACATACAAGGAAAACAAATGCAACACAGGCTTGCTGACCTTTTAAAATTCAATTAGATCCATGATATCCTTTATGACTATTATAAATAGATTGTATCATCCATATATATAAAATTCAATCCCAAACTCATAGATATTACCCAAGGAAGAAGAATCATGAGATAATCTTTTTATCCCACTGGAAATATCAAATGTATCTACTGTTTCTTGTTCTTGAACCACTTGTTTATTTTTTTCCATTTCTTTTGATTTTAGATACTCTTATATAAGTAAAATATCATAAATCATAATTAATTTTCAATTATATGTAATTAATATTAAAAAATGTATACCTCATATGAAAGATAAAGAAGATGGCCAGATTGAAAAAGTAAAAAAGGACTCCTAAAATCACCAACTCTAGTCACCTTCCCAAAAGAAAATAGTGGTAGAGTAGTATGATTAATAATATAATGTACTAATACTCTAAATTGATCCATCTTCATAGTATGGTGATGTACAGAATCCTCCTAAAATGTACGACTCTGAATGATACAATTTTTACATCAGGATCTCAAGTATAAAACTCACCATATAATGTTGGGTCTGAGCGAGGAGGTGAAGGATCTATGTAATAAGGATGGTCAGGATATTCTAGCTGGGAGGGCTATATTGGCTACAAAACTAGGTGAAAAGTCTACACATTCTAGGAATACTGCACAGACTATGACTGCCTCATCAATTATTCAAACATAGCCTGTATAGTTGATGGAATTTTATCACCCATGGATTGTTTCATATCTTTTAGCTCGCATTTTAAAGATTATATTTATGGGTCTCTTGATTTCTTATTTTGAGGACAAAAATCCTTCCCAATACTAACACCTTCCACATGTCCTCTTATGAAATTGGAGTGTTATATCTTTCCTAAAGTAGTGGCAAGGATGTCCATCCTAACCTCCAGGATAAAATTTCCTTGTGTCAATTGGTCCTAATGTTCAACCTGTAATGAAAAATGAAAATTTAATATTAGTATTCTAAATTTATTAAATATAATAATTCATGAAATATAAAAAATATTTACTTACAATTATTACTACTACTTCTTTATATTTCTCTATAATATACATTTCATCTTTTCTTCTTCTCATTATTTTTTATTTTTCATTGTGGGTAGGGGAAGACGGAGAACCAAATGAGACCTCATTGGAAATACTAGTAAAATGATATCTTAATGCTTGAATCTTTTCCTTAATAATTTTTATCTAATAAATGATACACTTATTATGATAAGGTATGAGGATTTACATTCTACAACTGTATTTATTAATGGGATTTCCTAGAGGTCTGTTATATAAAAGTAAACTTATATGTAACTAGGTACATATATAAATAAATTTCAAATATATTATATAATTATTGTACCAGGAATGATTCATCATGTCAGCTATAAACAAATTTATTCCATGTATCTGCATCTAAAAACTCATACTTGAGGCCTGGGTTTACATTTTTTCTCTTTCCAAAAACTAATTTTTTTCAACTTTATCTTGAAATCACTCTATCAAACCACTACTAAAGAAAGACATATTTTATTATTATTATTTTATTCCTAAAAATTGAATGTCAGCTTTAATTGAATAATTTAAATATTATTCATTTAAAATATATCATTTTCTAAAACTGAGATAAAAAAATAAATTGAGATATTATACCATTACGGGCTCCCAAAGCTGAACTATCTCTATCTTTTTTACCACATTCCAATCAGGATATAAAATTTTAATCCTAAAACAGCTATGTATTGTGATATAACTGATAATGTGTGTTTCCTTTTGACTAGTTTAATTATTATTATCACCAAAAGTAATATGTAATATATCATCTCTATGAGTAAGTGACACTTTTGGTAAATGTGTAATACCACATTTACTAACTTGAGAACATAATTTCTTAACAGTAAAAGTATAAGACTCCACAGATGAAGACTCATAAGTAGTCCTTAAAATATATTTTGAAAATTGAATTTTTTTCATGAAATAATTATATTACTTGATATTTAATAATATAAAAAATGATAAATACCTCAGTACATGTTCCTCTTTCTCTGTATCTTCATCCTTCATTTAAATAGAAAAATGTAATGAAATTCCTAGGTAGCTGTATATTATTAGACAAGAGAATAATTTGAGAATAGTAAAATAGAAATATGTATGTAAATAAGGATCACATATGTGTAATTTTTTAAAAAATAATGATGTTATAAATCGTAACTAAAAAATATACTAGGTAAACTGTTAAATATAAACATTACTTCTAAAATGATAGAAAATTTTATAAATATAAATATCAATGTTCGAAAAGGTTCTCTTATATTTTTAACACTAACCAAAATATAATAAGGCATGTGAGGTATTTTAATGGAAACAATTAACCATAACCATAGAATATCAAACTTTAACACAAAAAATCATATAAATAATCAAATATTTATATTTATATATCAAATAGTTATTAAATAATACAATTTCTATGCATGTAAATTTTAGAAAATAAATATTATATAAATAATTACTATATTAGTTAGGAGAGTAATGCATTGTTTTCCCATATACATTTATCTTGATCATTTCATATTTCATACATTATGTCTATGTTATATTCAATATTATCAAAAAATTATATAATACATGAAGAAGACTCATATAAAAAAATATAATCCTCATCCTCATCAGCCAAATGGATTATTTTACCTTGTAAAAAATAGACCACTTTTCATTCAATAGATCAATGACAGGGAAAAAAATTTATTTGCATCTATCTCCCTGATAAATGGTTGCTCGTTGGAACTAAATCCTATAAAATCAACCAGTTTAAACCCATATTCATCATATTTCACACCAAAATTACATGAAACCCAATTAAACTTAAACATGGTGAATCAAAATTTAATATAATCAATTTCCTATATGTCTTCAAGAACTCCAAAATATGGCATTTATATAGACATTGGGTTTTTCTCTTTTTCAATCGAAAAATGAATTGCTTCAGCAATGACCATTACACCACTATTTTGAATGGTTCCCTTATCATCCTAATTTTTTTTTCATAAATTATGTTCCCATTAATATAAAAACCAGACCATGTGATAACTTTAAGGGATGTACTCCTACCAACCATTTCAATGTTTCTGATGTAGATATAGATGTGGTGACTTTCTTTTAAAACGTGAAATAAATGTCTTTTTATGCTCATTCACCATCCACATGTCATTTCTTTTTGTATATAGTTACATTAATTCAGAAATATTTGTTGATATATATGATTAAACCTCGTCTATGTTTTTCAAACTGTATAATTATACCTCCATCACTTCATCACATGGAATTAACTTTACTTTATACCTTGAACCCCTCTAACATCACTATCCACTGTCATATGTTGAGATATAGAGAGACCAATATTCTTCACTTCATACAAATAATCAGTATAGAAATCAGTCACCACTTTTAAAACATACTTTTTAAAAATATAGGCATGTTGTCGATAAGGATTTTTAACATATCCCTTAAAAATTTTCACATATCTTTTAATAGGATACATATATCATAAATAAACAGGCCCACATATTCTTATCTAACGCACCAAATGAATCACCATATGAACCATTATATCAAAAAAAGTGTTCAGGAAATACATTTCAAGTTGAAAAAGAATAAGTGAAACTTGATTCTCTAAAACATATAACAAATTTAGATTGATTAATTTTCTATAAATGGATTTGTAAAAATTACAAAACATGATGATATTATTTCTGATATCTATCGATAATATACCACATAGTGAAACTAGTATAATTTTTTTCATCAATACATAATAATCAATATATTTCATAACTATTAATTTATAATCATTCAATGTCACTAAATTCTTTACAATTTAAGAATAATCATTGGTTACTTTAATACCATGAATACACTGACAAAAAATCATCTTCTCAATATTGTTTAATGTGTTAAAGTTGAAGGTAAAGATGATGTTTTTCCTTTCATAGTAGGAGATAACTCTAAACATATTCCCATTGATATCAAATCCAATCTAGAATGCAATCCATATTTTTCCTTTCCTTTCATGTCCAAAAAAGTTCCAATAAAACTATCTCATGTCTTTTTATCAACATGCATAACATCAATGTTATGTTTTATCTCTAAAAATATTCAATAATGTTTTTAGAAGAAGATAAAATATTTCTTCTAGATCTTGTTTTAAGACCAAAACTTATTTTCTTTTCAAATGTAGAATCAATATTTCTCACCATGTTGTAATATTAAATAACTGATAATGGAAATGGGGGATTATTTTATTCCTATTAAACATTAAATGATTTTTTCAATCTATGATAAGGATTATAAATTCACAAACATCATTGATATACCATGTAATCTTTCATTCTTCCATTATACAATTGATAATATGAAGTCTCTTCTTCAAAAATTAGACATGATTTATGTTCCTTAATATTATATCTAGATAAGATTATATATGCATAAAATTATCTTATAGTGAACATTATCATATCACACAAAAGAAAACACTCTTTCTTTTATGCATCAAAAACATTAACACTTGTCTCCCATAACAGTTTTAAATCGAAAATCAATGTTGAAATATTTACATTAATATCATTCCATGACTCTTTTGGTCCCAAAAACATCAATCTCATCATAACACATTTTTTATTCATACATATATGTGGGGAAAAGTTGTAAACTACACAAAAAATAAGACATGAACTATGTTTCCTACTTAGGCTTTGATATGGATTCATTCCATTAGTACACAATCTCACTCTGAGATTTCTAAATTCCCTTCCAAAATCATGAATTTTTTTATCAAATATCTTCCACTGTGGTGAATCAATAGGATGACATAAGTTACGATCATATATTCAATCATTTGAATGTCATCATAATATTCTTTTCATAAATTGAATTTGTAAATAGACACTTCAAACAATGAATTATTTGAAGTTACCAAATTAAATTTTCATGATCTTTGATTATATTACCTGAGAATGAATCACTATTGAATTATCGGAATTATAGGAAGGAATTATTGGATGAAATTAGTTGAAAGTATAAAATTTATTTTTCATGACGATAGATTCTAGTACTTAAGAATAAATCTACGTTGATATTTTTATCCACATTATAGTGTGATGTCCTGTATGTTGGAAATTTTGATAAATATTCATATACATTCATATACAACACACAATAATTGGGAAAATCATGATTTTTTTATTCCTAAATAACATTGATAATAAAACTTTACTCACCTCATAATAGGAATCTGGAATCCCATTGTCTTCCTGAAGTTGTTTCTATAAAATCTCATGTATGTTATTGAAACAATTATCACTCCCCCTAGTTCATTCTTTTAAGTTTACTAATCTCAATACTACTAATAATAAATTATATTTTCTAAAAATTGGGAATAATGGTTTCTTATAATCTTCATACAATCATTCAATACTTTCTATTATATTAATTTTTTTAATAGCTAAATTGTGAATTAATTCTCCAATATGATCCTCTTCTTCATTATGAATATTTCATTCAACATTAGATGTTGAATTTTCTGTTCTTTCACTATACCAGATCCAACATGTATAATTATGGAAAACACATAACAAGTGAGATGATTCCTAATTTATTGGTAGTTTAATATTCTAATATTCAAACGCTTCACACTTTCACAAAAAAATAAATATCTTTTCAAAAGATTTCATTTAGAAAAATATAAAAAAACATCAACTCGTTTTTAGTGTTCACTAGTGTTTATTTATAAATTTATCCAATTATGATCCATTCAATACTTGATATTTCAATTTAATCGTTGAATATATTATAACATATAAACATTTATATATATACATATATAGTTTAAAACTAAACACATACAATATAAATAAATGGTAATCTAATAAGAAACATCAACGATTATTAGGAATAAAATAAAAAATAATCTACCAAAGGTATTTAGTTTTCATGATGTGTGTCATGTTAATCCAATTTACATAACATGTAATGACCCCAGTAGAAATTCTCTGTAGAAAACAAATATTTTATAAACTAATCTACTGTTTTTTATGTTTTTATATATATGTGATACTACAAATATAAAAACATTGTTTTTTTTATTATATGTACTTTTTCCACACCTCATGTTATAATATTTTTATTTTTATTTAATTTGATTTCCTAATTTTTTTGGTTGTGTATGATTAATGGTTACTTATTTACTAATTAAAATTCTAATATATGTGGTATAGTCTTCCCAAGGTAACACCTTAGACCCCCACTACTATCAAAAACCTCTTTTTTACAGGGAGCTATAGCTGAGGAATGGTGCAATCATAATAGCAGACATGTGATGGACATTTTATTGATGAATGATGAAATCATATATCATTTTTCATTGTATAATATCATAAAAACCATTTTATAATTTCAAAAAATAAAAAATTTATCAAAATAAAATAAAACCTTAAAAACCAATTTTATAATTAACAATCAACTGCATATAAATAACTAAAATAAAGTCTTAATATTATAACTAAATGATAAATAATTTATCTTAAAAATTAAAACAAAATAACATAAAATTTTGGATTTCAACAAGGAAAATTGATCCAAAATCTGAATTTTATCCCATGAATTCATTGGAAGAATAATGAGTACAAGATCTAAAAAAAATATGTTTTTAGAAATGAACAATAAACATGAACAAAGAAATAAAATCAAACCATAGTTGATGGTTGGACAGAAAATGGTTTTCGAAGATAAAATACTTACTTGGATGGTGAAAAATGATAGAGGCTGAATAATCGAGAGCACAAATCCTGAAATAGGCACAAAAATAAAGAAATTCAAGAATAATGGTCGTTGAGGATCAGTGGGTGTCCTTTGTAGTTGTTGAAAGTTGAGAGAAAATGACTTTTCTAGCTTCAAAATTTAGGGTTTCATGATTCGGGGTATTTTTAATATGTTTTTGTCATCGGTTTTTACTTAAACTGATGCCAAAAACTAATTATTGGAATCAGTTTTGCAGAAACCTACACCAATAATTATTTTTTATAAAATTTACAGAATCAGTTTTTTAAAAAAATGACACCATAAAGCCTTCTGATGGTTATTTTTTGTGTTGTTTTTGTAAAAAACCATAGAAAAATATCAATACAAATTATTTTTTTCATCGGTTTTTATTACAACTAATGCCAAAAAGTGTATGCAAACATGTTTCGAATTGATTTAAAAGAAAATAATGTCATATTTTTTATATTAAAGCCAATATTTCCACTAATAAGACTAAAATATCTAGGTCTTTTGACAAAGTGAAACCCTTGTTCTAAATCAGGTAATTATGGATAGATTATATTATATATTTTTATACCATCTACCTATGGAGAATGAACAGAGGGCCTATTGGGCAGTTAAATAAATTAATATGGATATAGAAAATTTTGGATCAGATAGGGGACTTAATATTCAATAGTTCAGAAATATTAGGAGATATTTATTTGAAAATTCTATAATTTATGAGAGAAATAAGTAGCATAGGATAAGGTGATTCAATAAAGATACATTCATTCAAGAGATAAAGTGACACTTTACAGTCAAAGAAAAAATTAATGCTAGGAAAAAAATTAGATAGGAAGGTTCATTTACTATGGTTATGTGTGTCAATTTGTTTTTATGAAGATAATTTAAAAGTATATAAGAACTAGTACACTATAAATGGACAATAGTTGATGAAGTATCATATAAATCTATCACAAGAACCAATAGAGATAATCATAGTTCTCTATAACTTGAACAAGTAAAACTCCCAAGTAGTTCATTCCCTTAACCTTTTTTATTAATTAGTTTACAATAGATCTTATAAAATTGCCATTTATATTATAATTCATTGAGTACACTATATCATTCTATTTTGTGGTGGGAAACCTTTTTAGTTTTTAAGAATTTAATGTTTTTGTGTCTTTCTTTTAATTTTTTATTTGATTTTATTTCGTTCTGTGTGCTTTTAAAAAATGTCATGTTCAAATTGAATACCTTTTATGTTTATAACATATAGCAGTAATGGGAAACTAATTTTACCATAGAAATTAAAATTATATTAATGTTAAAATAAACATATTTTCAGATTAAATGTTTGGGAAATTTACAAAAATGCAACTTATTTTTTAATCTCATTCCACAGAATACTACCCACCATTAAAATATATTAACTGTTATGATTCTAAACCATTTTTGACATAATATTTATATTTCTATCATATATTATATGATAAAATCCAATATTTATTAAAAATGTATTTTTATTAATTTTACTCAAAACCTTAGATCATTGATGAACTTTTATTGAAAATGAATAAGGCATTTTTTGGTAGAAAATACCTTTTATAATAAACATAAATTTTGGAAAATATTGATATTAATCCACATTATAAGACTAAAATCTATAAATACCTATATCTAGGTGTATGTTCTTGACCACAGTTCAGATTAATTTTAAGGGATGCTATTTTTTGGGAAACTTTGGAAAGAGTATATTAATATTTGACCCAAACTGAGGATAAAAATCAAGGTTAGATAAAGTTAAAAGATAAAAAACCATAAAAAATAAGAATGGAAGTTAATGAAATATTTTTAAGATTAAATTTTCCTCTCTACCTTTAAAATTCAAATATATGAAAAAAAATACATGAAATAAAAAAAGAAAATGAAGAAAACCCTATAAAGGATATATAGAGAAAAAAATTATTATTTTTAATGTTCTCATTATGTTAAAATTTCATGATAATACATAAAGATTTGTGATTTGAATCATTAAAATGGAGATTTATTGAGGATACAATTCAAGAATATAAACTTTTAATCATGAAATTAGGATTAATTGTATCCAAATCCTATAATTTTACAAAGAATATTTTTACCCTATAACCAACCAACCATTTTTTGAATAAAAACTATGTAATGACCTTATAATAAACATATGTATTTTAATAACTTGGGGAGATTTAGTATCATATAAATCCTATGGTGACTCGTAAATTATTTTGGAATGAGAAAAACATTTCTTAGAATTCATAATTTTGGTGATGAGTGAAATAATCCCAATAATGTGGTTTTAATAAGTATAGAGGGTTGAAGAAATTGTGAATGAATTAAATATAATTCATGGAAACTGTAATAAAGAAAATTTATTAGGAATAATGTGTTCAAGTTTCATTTATTTTAAATATGGAAATAATATTTTCTTGTGATTTGAATTTTTCTTAGGTATTATTTTTTATGTTTAATTTTCTAAGAATCTAAGGTTTAATTGGGGTTTAATTAATATAAAAAATAAATTGATTTTATTTTTTGATATTAAATACACTTAATTCCAGAATATTTTTTAATATTAAGTTTTATGGAGTTTTTTAATTAAAGGATTATTTCATTGGAATTTTTAAATATTTTTTAAAATGAATAAAATTTTTAATTTTATTGATTAATTTAATCTATAGAATATAATTAATGATTAAATATAGAGATATCCTTTGATTTGGAATTTTTAAGGGGGAGAATAATTTAGTTTATATAGTTTAATAATGATGAAAGGATGTTTGTAATAATATATTAGGTGGTTTAGAATCATGTCTGGATTGAATGACTTTATGCCCTGAAATATTATATCAAGAAGTAATTTTTTTTGGATGAAGCATAGTTCAGAAGTAAAATTTTGAAATTATAGAAGATATTTGAACTTTTAAAAGTACCTCATATATAATAATTCTATTGGACTATGTAAACATAAATATTTAAAATATATATATATAAGAGGGAGAATTAAATTTTCAATGATTGAGGATTATTTAAAAAAGTATTTGGTTAAGTGGAAAACCATATGCATGTGTCAATTCATATCTTATATTATTATAATTATATATGTAAGAGTTTTTTCCATGATATGTAATATATTTTGTAGAATTCTTTAAAATTTGTAAAAAAACCTATGATAGTGTAAAGGGGATATGTAAGAGTTGTTTCCATTTCCTAAGAATGAAGTATAAAACCTTAAATTTGAAATTGTTTTCTTGTAAAGAAATGTACATTATTGAAAAATAAAAAGGTTTATAATTTAATTGGATACATAATATCTTCTTATCATATATAATAAATATGTCATAGTGCATGAGGTTTTTTCATTTATCATAGGGGTTGAAACACAGGTGATATATAATATTCAATCAAGGATATGTGAGGTTTTATACTGAGAAAAATTTTATACAAATCTATCATATATAATATTGTTTTGAAATAAAAAAAATTTATAAATAATACATAAAAAATTTTCATTTTAAAATGATAATTGAGAACTCAAACTAAATCCCATACACTTTATTTATATGATCCTTTGATATAAAAATACTTCCATATCATTTGTTCACTGTATGAGTTAATCTAATGGAGAAAAAGGTAACGTGATCGTGAAGAAGATTTAATTGATTTAAAAATTAAATTATATAAGTTTATAAGAATCCTAATAAATCTAAGGAGATACGAAAAATAAAATAAGAGAGGCCCTCATAAATCTTGAATATAATTAAATAAGGGAACTTATAAACTACTAAAATATGTAAGAGGAAATGAATGAGGGGAGATAAAATTTTTGAGTTTCTTATTTTTTTTATAATATATTTTTTATACATTCCTTTTATTCTACCTATAACATCTTTCATAGAGGCTTAAACCACTTTTATGATTTAGATAGGGAGAAGTAGGAACCTTTTTTAATGCTTGAGTGTGTGATTTAATGAGTAAAATATTATTTTGTTTATTGATTTATATATTCAGAGTCAAGGTATAATTTTTATAATGAATGTGTTATATTTTTTATTTGTATGAATTTTTCATTCCTTGGGTTGATAAAAAAAATTCCCTAAATTAATTTTTCTTATATATTATTGAATATGAATAATTGATTGGTGAGTACAGGAAATTGTTGAATGAGTATGTAAGGAAGTGAATTATCTCTAAATCACATGATAGTAACTAAACTTAGTTAAAATTTTCCTGAGTATATTAAGGATTATTTATTTTTGAGGTTTCATCTAATATCTTCCCACAAACATTGGATGAAGGTTTGATATGTATTCATTACTTCGTGATTTAACATCACCCTTATCATAGGGTGAAGGATAATGTTATTGTGTTTTCCATTACATCAATGATAATAAGAAGAATAGTGTACCATTTTTAAGACTATGATAGAATTGTAATTGGTAATAAAACAATTGATCCAATAATATATCATTAGTTTGATGGAAATTAGTTTAAAAAAATCATGTTCTTTCAACCTGAAATTCACAAAATTCCCTTTTACTAATTGTAACAAATTAATTTACGTCTTTACAAAGATAATATCTTTGGTCCACACTATTTTATAGGATATAATTATGTAATTAACAGTCTTTTCACCACCCCACAATATTTTAGTAAATTATAATATGTGAGGTGTTGTTCTAATAGATACCCCTATATGTTAGGTCAAAAATTTGGTTTTAAGCATTAGGTGAAAATTAACGAGAAACATTATATGATAGGATGCGGGAGGAATAGAGTTTAGTTTTTTCATATAATCGATTTGGGAAAAGTTTTCCCTGGTAAACTATCTATAAATAAAATAAAATATTATTGGCATAATGGCCTACCTAAATAGATATGTTTTAATATTACAATCAAAATATACTAAAGCATAATGAAATATGGATCTTGGACCATTAATTGTAATGGTGTATGGTGTCATAATTTTAGTGATACTATTTTTATTAAAATTACTTGATGAAAATATATGAAACATGATACTCAAACATAGATATATATTTATTATATATTTTTTCACGTGTCATGATTATCTTATTGGTATATTTATAGTTATAACCTATAATATAAATCTATATTGTTATCTATAGTTTATAAGAGTTCTCAAAGGTAATTATTCTGAGCATATGGATTTGAGTTTTATAGAAATTTGTTTCTTTAACACTGAATCAAGGGAATTAAATAATGGGTGCACATTACATGTTTCTAAGGATAAAAATAGACTTTGAGATTGGAGATAGTTTAATAAGGGTGGATTAGATCTAGGTGTTTATAGTATGGAAATAGTCTCTACATTGGAAGTCATCCCTTATGATCTATGTCAACCTACTTGATTAGTCATATAATTTGAAATATCATGTAATGTTATATTTATAAACAGAAAATTTTATTTCTATATCTTCTTTTCATGATATGGGAAATTAATTAATGATTATGAATAAATTTTCTTTATATATATGAACAAAATGTTTTATTTAATTGAAAATGTGGTGAATAGTTTGTAAATTATGGATATGGATAATTTTTTCAATAAAATTCAAAATAAGAAGATCGAGTTTGATTATAGATCCACTTATATTTGGCATTATTGACTATGGAAAAAAAATAATAAACACATAGAAAGACTCTATATAGATTATTTTTTATAATCAATTGATAAATATTCACTTGATAAATGAAAATATTTTTATCTAGAAAAATAAACAAATAAAATTTTAGTATAAAAAGTGAAGTGGATAATGTCATATTTGATAATATTAATAGTGATATATATTTGGAGCAATGAATACACAAGTGAGTAATGGGTATTGGTAATGTTTAACCTATACTGGATATTTTAGTGTGTAGAGACCCGAAGCTTGACGTACATGGACATTACATTACTTTTTTGGAATACTTAGTATATAACAAAAACACACACACAAGGATCATAATAGTTTAGTGTATTTGGAAACTCGGAATAAAATCTTCTAATCGTGGTGAAAGATCTTCAAAATATCCCATAAAGATCTTCCTTTTTTTACCTAAAACCTTTATTTATATCCTGGGGAAAAGAAAACATAAAAGGGTGAGCTCAAATGCTCAATAAGGGTAAAAAATATAAATATCAATCACATCATATTCATAAGAACATAACATTTTGGAAATCATAACCTTCAAAAGAAAGCATAATTTCATAACATGGGATAAATCATAGTAGTGAAATAAAATCCCAATAATCATAACTTTAAACCTGAAACTTTGTGGAATACACACATAATCATAGAGAATCATTTCATGTTAGTCAACACTCATTGCCAAGACTATCTTAATGGACAAAGTCCCTTTCTGAACCGAGTCACCCTCGTTTCAGTCCTGTTTCACTGAACCGGTATAACCTACCGTTCCAGCCATGTCTATCTCATGAGATATAAAATCTTTACCCAATTCATTGGAGGGATATATAGGTTCCACCCATCTCATAATGATACCATTCTTATGTGTGCCACAAAATCATAAATCATACATCATTGCATAACCCATGTAATACAAATGGAAATCTTAAACATCATGACATCATAAGACAATTCATATAAGATAAAGGAATTCATAAAAATAATTCCATCACAACATAATCAAATCAATGTAATAATAGGGATAATAACATAACCCTTTATTATCTTAGATGGAAAATAATTTTTGATAAAACACTTGAACTCCATTCTTGAGGAAAATATCCTTTCTACTTCAAAAACATTTTTCCTTTCTTAACATGTCATACAATTTTAAACTAAAAGAAGTTGATTAAAAATAAACATGAAAACTTGTAAAGGAATATTCTTGTAAATATTGTTTTAAAAATCCATTCATGCCGTATAAGTTAAAAAAACATTCTTCCCGTACTTTTGTCGGAAAAGTTAAAAAGTACCTCGTACGAAAAACGACAAAAGATTCCTTTCATATCTTTTACTAAAAACTCACCGAAGGGTAAAATTGGATTTAAAAAAATTGTAGGTGGATGGAAATAATATTACATATTGAGGAAACATGGATTTGGATGATAAAATACACCCCAGTAAATACCAAAGTATAAACAATCTCGGATAAAAATGAGATTGTGATATTTCCCTTACCTTAGGTCCGATTTGCTTCGTAAGTGTCCGAACCTCCTGTATAATGATTTAAATAATGGCATTGACTTATTAAAGAATCATATTCATTGTTATGATATCATATATGGTTCACATATGACTTTATATTGCCCGTTCTTTTGTAAATTCCATGTTAAAGAGCGTTTTGGGTAAAATTGTTTCATTTGTCGTCCGTGTTTTGACTTGTAATTATTAATATGATTACTTAGATCATGATTACTTAATTCCAAAATATAAAACATGATTTATATATATATATATTCAGAATATACATATATATAATAAATCAGTAAATGGAAAGAAATACACCGTTCATGGAGACGGTAGGTCGTACGTACGCATGAACGCTGTTTTCGTTTCCTTATTGAGTTGAATGGAATTAAGTAGATGACATTCATATATATACACATAAATCCAGTATCATTATTATGTCATATATTTCATGATTACTTATTATATATACTTTATAATCATTCATGAATGGTTAAAGTGGAGAATGAATCTCATCGTGTCGTGGAGACGGTAGTCTGTACGTACGCACGAGCGATGATATCATTCTCATGATCGTGGGACTGTATTGGAGTGTATGTATACTATTTCAGAATCAATATCACTTTAAAATAGTAATATATAGTTATTATTTACACCATTATACCCATCCAAGTAAGGTGGTGGTGGAAAATAGATTTCACCACGGCGTGGAGACGGTATTCCGTACGTACGCACGCGCGGTGATTTCGTTTTCCGTAGGATGGATAGATGGTGAAATAGGATTGTTTCATACTTATAATAACATATCAGTATATGAGTGATACTGATGTTATTACTTCATAATGAAACAACATAATAAGAAGAAGTGGAAGAAGAAATAAAGGTGAAAGAATCGGTAACGGAAATTACCTCTTCTTTGAAGCGCCTCTTTGAGACCTCCTCTTTGGGGCACTAAAATTGGTCTTTGAGGAAGACCAGAACCTCTAGGATGTTTCTAGGGAAGTGGAGAAGAGAATTTTTCAGGGGTTGGCCGAGCTTGAAGGCTCAAAGTTGTGTGAGAAAGAGAGGGAGGAGGTGCCCTTTTATAAGGGAGGAGAGGGGCACCTTTGGAATAACTAAACATATTATTTTATTATAAAGTCAAGTTCGGTTTTAAATAGCTCCAAATTTATTTATTTCGAGGCTAAGGTGGGGATGGGTCGAAATCCTCTCATCCAATAGAATTTAAACAAGTTTAGGTTCCTATTTTAACCTTATCATTTAGATTTAACATTAAGTTAAATAATATTACTTTTACCGTGTCTTCTTGTGTTCTTACACTATAAGGTTAATAAACTTACTATAAGAAGCCAAACGAACCCCAAATTGTTTAGTATTAATATATATAACTTTATCTAAGTCATGTGGCCTAACCATAGATTTTTAAGAATAAAATAACAATTAATAATATAATATTTGTTTTAAAAACTATTTTATGTCTATTTTGACACTATTTAGTAATTGATTTTTGTGAAAATCTTAACAGAATGATAAGTTCTAATAAAGTTAATTACATCAATACTAACATGTCATATTAACCTAGAAAATTAGTGGAATTCATAAAAAGTCTCAAATTATATTTATTTGGGTATTTATAACATCAATTATGTAAATATTTCATTAATAAGATAATTACTGCATCATTGTTGTGTCATAACTAAATTAAATTATTTAATGTCTAAAAATTACAAATAAAATACCATTATTTAGGAAATCTTATTATATTTCTAATGAATATTTATAGTCTAATTTATCTTATGTATAACCCCATATTAAAAATGTTTTAGTAAATAAACTTTGATTTTAACTCTTTTAACCCTTCTTTAAATAAATTAATAATAAATGTCCTAATCTAATCCAAGTGGGCCTAAATGGTCATATTTTATTCCTAAGTTTGTTTTTGGTCGAATTACACTTGTCCAATAGAATTAGGACATGTGTTAGGGTAATAATAATATCATTTGTACCCTTAATTACCCTATTTACTTTTAACCGTGGTAAATAAAAGTAAAAAGTTACTATTCACCAAAAATTATTTTCATCTCATTGAACCACATTTTACTTACTGACATCAACCATGTCTCTCGGATTTTTGAAATTCCACTCACAGAAGTGGTAAAATTAAGTTTTATGAAAAATTCAGTTTTTTTTAACTACCACTTAGTGGTTTCACTATTCATAAAAAATTGAAAGTTTTCAGATAAATACCAAAAATTAGGCCTAAGCTATATTTGATATTATGAACTCAAAAATGATTTCTATTTTACCAAATTGAAAACATATCAGTTTCATTAATTAATTTAAATTAATTCTCGTCGTCAAAACAAAAGGCGTGTTTTTAAGAGATAATAACTATCAAAAGATTGACACTTGTTTATAACTGGTTTAAATGTGAAATTACATCCAATGACCAACATTGTATTAAATTGTAAAAATATATTCTAAATATACTTTAAAACCACTAAAATTAATAATTTATCACTATTAATTATTTCGATTGAAAAGGTTGTTTTTAATTAAAATTTAGTAATTTCCACTATTCATCAAAATATGAAAGTTATCCGAAAATTACCAAAATTTCACCCTAAGCTAATTTTGATATTCCGAATCCAAAAATGAAGTCCATTTTGAAAATTAAAATTTACAAAATTTCAAAAAGTGGTTATTACTATTCATAACGGCTAGTTTTAATAATATTTTAATAGCATATCGTTGTTTAGTGAAACTCGGTATTGCGTACTACACACGCTATCGAGGAAGGTCGTGATTGCGTGTAATACAAGGCAAGTCAAGGATGTGTGTTGAGCAAGCTCCTTTTGGTGTAGCGTACAACACAAGACATTAATGAAATTAAAAAGAATATTTTTCATAAAATCTCAGGGTGTTACATTCTACCCCCCTTAAAATGAATTTCGCCCTTGAAATTCGTCGGGGTTATAAATGGTTTACTATTCGAAAATTTCTTTGATAGAAACCCACATCGTAAAAAGGAATACCAAAACTAATCTTTAAAAACAAAAGTATGAAACGTAATGGTTACCCAAATAAACTAATCACTGGGTTTCCACATAGGTGAAAATATGGATATGGAAGAAAAATCTAACCATCATGTTCTGATGGAGAGTGGTAGAGAACATGGCTATGGAAAAGCCAACAATCACAAATCCATAAATTTGTGACGATCTAAGGTACCATCTGATTAATCAGATATAAAAGCACTAGGACAACATTTTTGGTTTTCAAGATCGTTTCCCTAAAGTTGAAGAATTTGAATTAGAATAAATACTTACTTTATTTTGGTACAATCTCACTATTGTTTGTGCCTTGAACAATTTCCACTTCATCTCTTAAATAAATGAAGTTGAATTTGTTATTCATGAAGTGTTAGCAGATCATGTGATAGAATGACGGGTCATTCCATCTATCTCAAACAAAAGGTTAGCAAAAGTTATTAAATATACATAAGTCATTCTATAGTGAGATTAATCATATATGGTTCCTAAAATGGACTTATACTTCATATATCATACTGCTTAATATAATAAAACTAGTTTCTACTAAATAGGGACTTCCTGTAGGCCAGTGGTAGGCGATAAAGGCCAGTCGCACTTCGGTTGTGGGTTCGATTCACACAGTTTTGTCCAACGCGATGGGTTGTCGCCCGCCCTGCAGGTTTTCCTTTTTCTAAAACTACATTACTATAACATCACATAAATAATATCAAAAGTTATATCCTTAAACAATACTAACTTATGTCCAACATAATCCATTCCAATATTTAGGAAATACTTCAGTCCAAGCTCATAATATAAAGAAAATGATTATTTGAAATGTCATCAACCATGCATGTGAATACCATCATTTATCCCTCATATATCTTGTTGGTCACATTCCAATCATGTGAATACCTTAATCATGTATTCTCTTGAAAAATGAATACCCATTAAACCTTAGTGAAAACATGAATGCTGTCAAAAGTTAACTCCTTCCACATACCAAAATCCAAAAATTCTATATACTCAATCCATTACATAACCTTCTCCTTATATCAGTCATGATCTCATGAATACTATCAAACATTTAATTTTCTCCTTATCCCTTCATTATCCACATATCATCTATATTCCAAAAATATCTGAATATCCTTTAATGGATACTGGCACCATTAATAATACACTTTAAAAACTCAAGGAAAGACAACAGTGTAACAATAATTAGATGTCTCTTTATTCCATATTACCATGAGATTACTTATACAACATTACACTTGATAAACATGTAATCATTCCACTACCTTCTTAAACCATTGACCGAGCTTCAACAATTCTTTCATCTCACATATCATTTGTAGTCTCTTCATCATCATCAATATAAATACTACCCATACGGTCGTACTGATTCTCTTCATGAGACTTACCCTTAGGGCATTGGTTTGCATAATGCCCGTACATTCCACATTTAAAACATTTAACCATTGTTGATGTCGTAGCAATACCATTATCCTCATCCCTGGTGTTAACTGAACCTTTTCCTTTTCACTTACTGGATTTGTGTCCTTCTTTTCCACACCCAAAGCATCTTGCAGTTCCTTTGAAACATTCTCCTTGATGCCTCTTCCCACATGATTTACATAGGGGAAATTGAACATTCTTTCCTCTATGATCATCATGAAACTCCATCTTTCTCTTATTAGCCGAGTCAGGAAACTTACCAAATTTTACTTTATTGATCATATTATGAGATTGCTGATTCAGCATAATAATGATGTTTAGACCTCCAAATCCCATTTCATTTGGTTGCTCATGAAGAATATCATTCCATTGTCCATCATATCCTCCATTATCGTGAATCATCTTGTTTCCATCCATTTTCTAAAACCCAAAACGAATAGTGTGAGAGGCAAAAATCATGCTAGGGAAAACAACATTATAAAGGGTGAGTATACTCAATATCTAACTTCTTAGGTTAAATTCTAAGATCGTTAGAGCAATTCTAGGACTATAACCTATACGTATACTAAACCTTAGGGACATCCCTAGACATACTTTAGAAATATCTCTAGGGATCTCACTAATGTTTTCGCATCCTAGTTTCCAAAGGTTGACTAAACCTTTCCTCTGATACCAACTGTAGAGACCCGAAGCTTGACGTACATGGACATTACATTACTTTTTCGGAATACTTAGTACATAAAAAAACACACACACAAGGATCGTAATAGTTTAGTGTCTTTGGAAACTCAGAATAAAATCTTCTAATCGTGGTGAAATATCTTCAACATCTCCCATAAAGAACTTCCTTTTTTACCTAAAACCTTTCTTTATATCCTAGGGAAAAGAAAACATAAAAGGGTGAGCTCAAATGCTCAGTAAGGGTAAAAAAAAATATCAATCACATCATATTCATAAGAACATAACATTTTGGAAATCTTAACCTGCAAAAGAGAGCATAATTTCATAACATGGGATAAATCATAGTAGTGAAATAAAATCCCAATAATCATAACTTAAAACATGAAACTTTGTGGCATACACACATAATCATAGAGAATCATTTCTTGTTAGTCAAGACTCATTGGCAAGACTATCTTAATGTACAAAGTCCCTTTCTGAACTGAGTCACCCTCGTTTCAGTCCTGTTTCACTGAACCGGTATAACCTACCGTTCCAGCCATGTATATCTCATGAGATATAAAATCTTTACCCAATGCATTGGAGGGATATATAGGTTCCACCCATCTCATAATGATACCATTCTTATGTGTTCCATAAAATCATAAATCATACATCATTGCATAACCCATTTAATACAAATGAGAATCTTAAACATCATGACATCATAAAACAATTCATATAAGATAAAGGAATTCATAAAAATAATTCCATCACAACATAATCAAATCAATTTAATAATAGGGATAAAAACATAACCCTTTATTATCTTAGATGGAAAATAATTTTGATAAAACACTTGAACTCTATTCTTGAGGAAAATATACTTTCTACTTCAAAAACACTTTTCCTTTCTTAACATCTCATACAATTTTAAACTAAAAGAAGCTGATTAAAAATAAACTTGAAAACTTGTAAAGGAATATTCTTGGAAATATTGTTTTAAAAATCCATTCATGCCATATAAGTTAAAAAACATTCTTCTCGTACTTTTGTCGGAAAAGTCAAAAAGTACCTCGTACGAAAAACGACAAAAGATTCCATTCATATCTTTTACTAAAAACTCAACAAAGGGTAAAATTGGATTTAAAAAAATTTTAGGTGGATGGAAATAATATTACATATTGAGGAAACATGGATTTGGATGATAAAATACACCCCAGTAAATACCAAAGTATAAACAATCTCTGATAAAAATGAGATTGTGATATTTCCCTTACCTTAGGTCCGATTTGCTTCGTAAGTGTCCGAACCTCCTGTATAATGATTTAAATAATGTCATTTAATTATTACAGAATCATATTCATTGTTATTATATCATATATGGTTCACTTATGACTTTATATTACCCGTTCATTTGTAAATTCCATGTTAAAGAGCGTTTTGGGAAAAATTGTTTAATTTGTCGTCCGTGTTTTGACTTGTAATTATTAATATGATTACTTAGATCATGATTACTTAATTACAGAATATAAAAAATGATTTATATATATATATATATTCAGAATATACATATATATAATAAATTAGTAAATGGAAAGAAATACACCGTTCATGGAGACGGTAGGCCGTACGTACGCATGAACGCTGTTTTCGTTTCCTTATTGAGTTGAACGGAATTAAGTAGATGACATTCATATATATACACATAAATCCAGTATCATTATTATGTCATATATTTCATGATTACTTATTATATATACTTTATAGTCATTCATGAATGGTTAAAGTGGAGAATGAATCTCATCGCGTCGTGGAGACGGTAGTCCATACGTACGCACGAGCGATGATATCGTTCTCATGATCATGGGACTGTATTGGAGTGTATGTATACTAATTCATAATCAATATCACTTTAAAATAATAATATATAGTTATTATTTACACCATTATACCCATCCAAGTAAGGTGGTGGTGGAAAATAGATTTCACCACGGCGTGGAGACGGTATTCCGTACGTACGCACGCGCGGTGATTTCGTTTTCCGTAGGATGGATAGATGGTGAAATAGGATTGTTTCATACTTATAATAACATATCAGTATATGAGTGATACTGATGTTATTACTTAATAATGAAACAACCTAAGAAGAAGAAGTGGAAGAAGAAATAAAGGTGAAAGAATCGGTAACGGAAATTACCTCTTCTTTGAAGCGCCTCTTTGAGACCTCCTTTTAGCGGCACTAAAATTGGTCTTTGAGGAAGACCAGAACCTCTAGGATGTTTCTAGGGAAGTGTAGAATAGAATTTGGCAGGGGTTGGCCGAGCTTGAAGGCTCAATGTTGTGTGAGGAAGAGAGGGAGGAGGTGCCCTTTTATAAGGGAGGAGAGGTGCACCTTTGGAATAACTAAATATATTATTTTATTATAAAGTCAAGTTCGGTTTTAAATAGCTCCAAACTGATTTATTTCTAGGCTAATGTGGGTATGGGTCGCAATCCTCTCATCCAATAGAATTTAGACAAGTTTAGGTTCCTATTTTAACCTTATCATTTAGATTTAACATTAAGTTAAATAATTTTACTTTTACTGTGTCTTCTTGTGTTCTTACACTATAAGGTTAATAAACATACTATAAGAAGTCAATATAACCCCAAATTGTTTATTATTAATATATATAACCTTATCTAAGTCATTTTTCCGAACCATAGATTTTTAGGAATAAAATAACAATTAATAATATAATATTTGTTTTAAAAACTATTTTATGTCAATTTTGACACTATTTAGTAATTGATTTTTGTGAAAATCATAAAAGAATGATAAGTTCGAAAAAAGTTAATTAAATAAATACTAACATGTCATATTAACCTAGAAAATTATTGTAATTCATAAAAAGTCTCAAATTATATTTATTTGGGTATTTATAACATCAATTATGTCAATATTTCATTAATAAATTAATTACTGCATCATTGTTGTGTCATAACTAAATTAAATTATTTAATGTCTAAAAATTACAAATAAAATACCATTATGTATGAAATATTATTAGCTTTCTAAAGAATATTTATAGTCGAATTTATCTTATGTATACCCCCATATTAGAAATGTTTTAGTAAATAGATTTTGATTTTAACTCTTTTAACCCTTCTTTAAATAAATTAATAATAAATGTCCTAATCTAATCCAAGTGGGCCTAAATGGTCATATTTTATTCCTAAGTTTGTTTTTGGTCGAATTAAATTTGTCCAATAGAATTAGGACATGTGTTAGGGTAATAATAATATCATTTCTACCATTAATTACCCTATTTACTTTTAACCGTGGTAAATAAAAGTAAAAAGTTACTATTCACCAAAAATTATTTTCATCTCATTGAACCACATTTTACTTACTGACATCAACTGTGTCTCTTAGATTTTTGAAATTCCACTCACAGAAGCGGTAAAATTAATTTTTATGAAAAATTCAGTTTTTTTTAACTACCACTTAGTGGTTTCACTATTCATCAAAAATTGAAAGTTTTCAGAAAAATACCAAAAATTAGGCCTAAGCTATATTTGATATTATGAACTGAAAAATGATTTCTATTTTACCAAATTCAAAACATATCAGTTTCATTAATTAATTTAAATTAATTCACGTCGTCAAAACAAAAGGTGTGTTTTTAAGAGATAATAACTATCAAAAGATTGACACTTGTTTATAACTTGTTTAAATGTGAAATTAAATCCAATGACCAACATTGTATTAAATTGTAAAAGCATATTCTAAATATACTTTAAAACCACTAAAATTAATAATTTATCACTATTAATTATTTCGATTGAAAAAGTTGTTTTTAATTAAAATTTAGTAATTTCCACTATTCATCAAAATATGAAAGTTATCCGAAAATTACCAAAATTTTACCCTAAGCTAATTTCGATATTTCAAATCCAAAAATGAAGTCCATTTTGAAAATTAAAATTTACAAAATTTCAAAAATTGGTTATTACTATTCATAATGGCTAGTTTTAATAATATTTTAATAGCATATCGTTGTTTAGTGAAACTCGGTATTGCGTACTACACAGGCTTTCGAGGAAGGTCGTGATTGCGTGTAATACAAGGCAAGTCAAGGATGCGTGTTGAGAAATCTCATTTTGGTGTAGCGTAAAACACAAGACTTTAATGAAATTAAAAAGAATATTTTTCATAAAATCTCGGGGTGTTACATAGTGGGTATTGTTATGGGTTTCAAATGAGTCACTATTTTGAAACAATTGAAAATTTTTAATTGTTCCATATTGAAGTACATAATAAAAAAGGAATAATTTTTATGATTATCCAATAAGATCAAGGTGGTGGATCCTTATGTTAATAATTCACTAATCATTTAACAGATTCAGTAATATTTCCACAACTCACTCCTCCTATGACCCCATAATGGAATGGTGTATCTAAGAGGAGAAATTTTACCCTCTTGGGAAAGGTTCAATCGATGATGACACAGATTAAAATCTCTATATAATTTTAGTGATATTCCCTAAAAACAATTGTATTTCAAATTAAAAATATTGGATATAAATAAATAAAATACACAGTATGAGATATAGACTAGGAAAAATCCCAATATTCATTTTATGAGGATTTTGGTTGTGAATCATACATAAAATGTTATGCTTCAACCAAAATAAACCCTAAATTTAAATGGTGCATATTTTCTGGATAGCCTAAGAAAACTATGGGATATTAATTATATAATAATAGAGAACACAATGTGTTTCTAGATTTATATGTTTTTTTTCTTTGAGAGGTAATGCTTGATTGTGGAGCTGATGGGAGAATAATTCAAATTGTATAAGTTCAAGACCAATAACATGAAGTTGAAATTTTGGAAGTAAAATACCAATAAACATTAAGTTTTCTGAATATTGGAGATTATTTATACAATGTGTTGTGGAAAAATAAATAACTTAGGTTACACAAGAACCTTGAAGGTCTGGTAGAATCTCTTGGGAGAATAACATATTAATTTTATATGGAAAAGAATGATGAATTAATATTTATAGATAATGAAATACCTACTGATAGTGGTTAATGATTTAATATGACCATAAAATGAAAAATTCCATAAAATAATTGATGAATTCTATTTACACAAACCATGTTTGAAACATAGTGGATGCACATGAATTAGTGTGTCCCATAATGTGAAAGTGGGTTTTTCATAAGAAAACATACATGGATAATATAGAGTCTACCTATAAATCTTGGATGTTTTAATGGTTAAAAATATTCATGGAATTTACTATATAAATAACTTCTCATATGTTATGATAATATAATTAATTTAGATATTATTTTTTATATCATCTCTTTATGATTATGAGATATATCATATGAAAATTAAAACTTATTTCTTTAATAAGATTTTAGTCAAGGCTGTGTATATGAGACATCCTTATGGTTTCAAAGTTCAAACTAGGCTCTTTTTTAAGTTATAATGGTTTATTTATGCATTAAACAAAAATTCTTAGTCCATTAATAATTGGTTTGACAATGCAATCAATGATTTTGGTATCATGAAAATGGATTATTTTTATGTATACAAGAAGGTTATTTGTTGTATTGTGGTATTTATTATGTTGTACATATATGATGTAAAACATATTGTAAATTATATCATGATATTAAAATAAACAAATGTGTGGTTGGTATAATGATTCTCAATTGAAAACATGAATGAATATGTCTACATACTAGGTGTGAAAATCTATTGAGATAAATCAAAGTGGATTCTCGAATTAAGTCAAAACTAGTATATTAGATATGTATAAATAAATTTAGAATTGAAAACTTCAAAATGTGGACTTTACCAATGTTTTATGAAAACAATAGTAGGAATATACAAAATTATTCTATATTTTTTAAAAGAATGTAAATTATTCTTTATGTTTCCTCTATAAAATCTATCAGGTATTGCATGTTATGTACTCAACCTAATTTCACTAATTATTTTATCATAATAAGTATATAACTATCCAATCCTAGTGATATTTACTAGAATTCATTAAATAATATCCCTAAATACTTAATAATAAGTATTGATATGTTATTGATCTTTATAGGAGATGATAATATAATAATAAGGGGTTACACTAAATCTAGTTTCAAATCCATCATAGATGATAATATATATCAATTTGATTCTATGTTTTTTATAAATGATGGAGTTATTAGTTTAAAAATATTTAAACAATCCACCTTATAGTAATTAATAATAGAGGAAGAGTTCATTTAAAAATTAGACCTTATGAAAGAAACTATTAGGATTAAGAAATTCATCACCCAACTTGGAGTAATTCCCAAAATTGAGGGATAAATTGAGATTTTATATGAAAATAACAGAAATATTTCTCTATATAGGGAGCTATTATCTCACCAAATGATCAGAAACGAACTTAAAAAATACCATCTCATATGAGAGATCATTAAGAGGGGAAATATAATAATCTGTTGGGTGGTTATGGGAAGTTATATAGAATTTCCATTGAAGAAACCATAATCCTAGAAAAAGAATGAAGGTTTTGATATATATAATGGTATTAGATACATGACGGATAAAATATAATGGTTATAATATGTATCGTGGTTTTATAATAAAGTAAATATCTATTTTTCAATCATTTGTGTTAACTGTATTTATATTGTATGAACAATTGAATAAATATATCCCCTCAAAGTATGAATTTTAGTTAACCCTAATTGATGATCATAATGATGTATTATGGTTTTTGATGTTATATTAATATCTGTGTGGGTACAATCATTTATGTGATACAAGGTGTTTTATATGATACAAATAGTAGACTCATGGCATAATAAGTATAAACTTATTACCCAAACCTGATGTTGAATTGTATCACATGGAATGTTATATGGTCTGAAGAGACTAGATAAAATAAAGAAAAATTGATTGGTGAGAATCAGTGGTTCCAATATTTTATAAATTATTCTAATGGAATTGAACCACTTTGATAGGTTACATTTGTTATTCACACTCTTGAGTTTCTTCCTCACCCATATGAACTAATAGAAAATAAGAGTAGCATATGGGATCTTTTTACAATGTTTTACATTGATATGGGAGACTAATCCTTATCAAAATCAATATTTAGTTGGGTGAAAGATTTTATTATCACTATGATTCTCAATTATTAAAGATTCTTATAATCACCACACAAGGTTCAAGAAGTTTTAACCCACTTCTCTATATAGTAAGACATCATAAACTTCGCACTATAATCTGATTGGAGTTATTTGGAGTGGAACCACTAGTATATTATAACTTCTTCTCCACTCTTATGTTTGAATCTAAAAATCTAATAATCAGAGTATTATTCAGCACTGTATGATAGATCTCCTTCAGGGAAGAATTAAACTACAAGATAATAATGTTGAAATAGTAGTAGATCAATCTTTCACTCACATTTCTTAAAAATAATCATCTCATGAATGTGATCATAAATTCATGAGATATCCTTCATCATTATCATAGTAAATCACACTATAATATTTCAATAATAATGGATTTCCTTGACCCATTTAAGAAAATGAATGTAGCACTATTCATTCTTCTCCAATCACTATATCTTCAACCACACATAATATCATAATTTATCTCAAAGATCATAGACAAATTCCACATATAATTTTCTTTGAAATAGATATATGAAAACTCTATGAAATAATATTCCATAAATACATCAGATAATAACGCTTCATTTAACTCATTCAAAAAATTAATTTTAATATTAATCTAAATCTAATAGATGTAGGTATTCTTTTTTATGGAATTTAAAACATTCATGGACCAATTCTTCAAAAGATATTACCTTTTTTATCCTTATAAGGACTTGGAATAAATTTTATGAATTATAAGAATCATTGAATATTAATATTATGTCACTTATATATTTAATCCGCATTTAAGTTTTTATCATGCTACCTTGAATAATTTTAGCATTCACCTTAACCATTATTTTCTTATATGGAATTAAGTCATCATGCGACATGTATATTTAATTAATGATTGTTTTAGATGTGGCTTGATCTCTATAATTAATTTAATTTTGTTTCATAAATTTCACAATTTACTGAACCAACCTTTGTTACCCTCAAACTTGCCACTTGACCCATTCCATCACATACTCGAAGGGCGTTCTGGATCCTCATGGGCTAGAAATAAGCACCCAGGAATTGAACAAAAAGTCATAGGGAACAATTTTCATTTGATAATGAATCGATCCAAGTTACCCTCAAACCTAGCACCTAACCCATTCTGTCACATACTTGAAGGAGTTCATGATCCCTATAGGATAACTACAACCACCTGAGCATCAAACAAGAAACCAAAGAGAATGATTTTTCTCAACATGAAAAAACACAAGGAATTTATGTACTTAGAGAAAGAAAGAATAGTGGAAATCTAAAAAATATATACCAAAACTGTAATAAAATAGTTTAAATAAAACCACTAAAATTATCCAAAATCTTCAAGAGACAAGCCCATCTACAAAAGATGAAAACCAAATAGCTACTCCAAGTGGTAGTGTGGATGAATTCTAACCATCTCACCACCAGCTACCAAACTCATCTAACACGAAATCTTGTTGACTCACTACAGCGCCTTTCCTTCCCCTACATTGGAAGACATACATAGGAATGAAAACCACTATAAAGGTATGTGGGGTGTGAGATAACAGAATCAATAGGATCCCACCCAGGTGTTCCATAACAAGTTTCTGTATAACAATTCATGTATGCTCAGTCTAATAAAACATGGAATGATATGTAGAAAATCGGTTTTATAGAAAACATGGTAAATTTTCCCTTTTTTGTAGTTCTAAAACAAAAGAAGGTATATCATTTTCAAAGAAAATTTTCTATACGATCTTTCACAATCATAAACATATATATCTGGGCTAAAACACAAAATCCAATAAATCATAAACAAAATAACATGTATTAGCACCAAGGATCACTATAAGTCATACTAGCAGAATACTTATACCACAATCAATCATATGAACAATATTGTTCCTAGAATATAGGCCTAGGAATAAGAGTAATACCCCATGAGTATACCCCCCTAAAAATGTCAATATTAATCCCCTAGAATAACAGACCTAAGAAATATAAGAAAACACCATGAGAAAACCTCCCGATAATCACTAACAAATGGATGATAAACACAAGATAAACCTTCTACCAAAGTACCCAAGGTAACCCATGTTTTCATTTTCATATTTCATTCCAAACCTTTGAAACCCATTTCAAAACTATTTCCCAAATCCATTTTAATGCTTTGGAAATACCCCCTTTTCTTTCTATTTATTAGTAATCAAGGAAAACCCATTTTTTTAAAAAAAATATATTCAAAATATACAAAAAAATTTGTACAATAAATTTTATAAATGATTTTATAAAATAATAATAATAAGGTACATCAACATAGCCTAGAGACATAACCACCTACCTCAAAACTCGGGTTACACAATCCCAAAATAGGATACACCAAACACAAAAATTAAACAACATCTACGAAGGCCCCTGAATCCAAACCATATCTCAAGATAGATTCATTTTAGAAATAGTGGTGGATTAAAGGAGTACACCCACATTCTTCAAGAAAAAACACCTTCCACGCCAAAACCAACAAAGGAATGGCCTCTGGAATGAGATATCACAATGGATACGGAAGAAGATATTAATAAATACCAATTCAGACCAATGAATCCAATAACATAACTCAATGGTGATACCACAATCAATGGAAATGAATATGTGTAATGTTTACTTACCCTAATAGTTTCACCAAAATCACTGGCAAGGAACCATCAGTGAGGATAAAAAGAGAACTGGTAGCCAAATGGGCACTCAATACCCGAAAAACACCCTAAAAATCACTTATCTAGAAATTACAGGATGTGTAATATCATTACACATCGTGAAATCCTTGATATCCAAGTACGTTGAAAAATAAGTCACCTCAGATTAAAATCTAACCTTAAATTATCTAATGATGTATAAAATATCATCGCATTATTTAAGCCTTCACAGAGTGAATGCTTCTCATGGGTTTTATTGAGAAACCATTACATGCCGTGTAACCTAGTCACACAGCCTGAAATTACCCTGAAACCTATAGAAAATGTTGAAACCAACATCTAAAAACTCTTTTCTATAAGGGAACTTCAAGAGAAGGAAAACGTACCTAATCAAGGTAACGGGATGTTATAAAATCCCCACTATAAGGAATTTCTGTCCTTGGGAATTCATGGTAAAGATGCAATCCTTGGAAAAATATGAGTCTACTTCTCCCTCATCAGAGACTCATGTTCCCAAGTTTCATGATAATCTGAAATGTGTTTCCATAAAACTCTAACCAATAGAATCTACTACCCATAAAATACATTCACTTGAGATCTAATAATTACAATTTATTTCTTGAAAATAGATACATCTATCTCTAACTCTATTTATTCCCAAATCATAATGTGAATGGGATTAGGATGGTACTTTGTGAGATGATATGTGTTGAAGACATCAAGAATACCTATCAACTAAATCGATAATGCTAACCAATAAGAAACCTTTCAGAGCATCTTAATGAAAGAAAATGGTCTAACATATATTGGATCTAGCTTTTCCCATTTTCCAAACTGATTGTGACCCAATCGAGGAGAAACTATCAAGAAAACCTAGTCACTTATGGAAAACTCCAATGGATGATGTCATCGATCCTCATATGATTTATGTCAACTTTTGGACATTACCAGATGTTGATGTACATCTCAAACAATTACTGAATTATCCCATAACAAACTTGGTTCATCCAATGCTACTTTTCCCACCTCGGACTAATAAATAGGTGATCTACATGGGATACTATACAACACCTCAAACAGATCCAATCTGGTCAACAATTGATAACTGTTTGTATTAACAAACTCAACTAGTATTAGATTGCTATCCCATGATCCACAGAAATCCAAGACACATAAATGAATAATATCCTTTAGGATCTCTGTCAAATGATTTTTCGGACCTTCTTTCTATGTATGGTAAGTTGTGATTAACATGACATGAGTTACCATCGCCTCTTGGAGACTCCTCTAGAACCTTTAGTAAAACCTATAATCCCTATATGAGATAAAGGCATAAGGACTCCCATGTAACCTCACAAACTCATGCACATACAACATACTCATATCTTCAACCATAGTGGTATCCTTGATCGGAATGGAATGAGTAGACTTCATCAATAGATCAATAACTATCCAGATAGAGTTCATCCCTCATGTAGCTCATGGTAATATAACAAAACAAATCCATGGATACCTCATCCCACTTCCAGACCGACAATAGAAGAGGCTAAAGAAAACTAGAGTATTTCATGTTTTATTCATTTATCTGTTGTTAGGTGCAATATCGGGACACATAATATGAAATTTCACCCTTCATACCCTGCCACTGGAATCAACATCTATTTTTCCAATACATCTTCATAGTACCTAGATGAAAGTCCCATGAAGACATATTACAATTAAACAAGACTAAACTCCTCACAGGTTCCGGTATGACAACCCACATCCCAAAGTGGATCATACCATCTAAAGAGAGACACCAACAAGAAACAGTCTTTCCACCATAAAGGCCTTCCCAAATTTTACTAAACACATCATCCTGCTACTAACTCTGTAGAATAGACTCCATGGGAGATGATGATAACTAAAAACTATTCATAACCACACCTAAAACACCATCCTAATCATGCAGGGGAAAATGAATGAAAACCCCTATAAGATTATACTCCTTATTCGATTCTAGAATAGCCTATGATGGTACTTTCTTTCCAAGAGCATCTACAACGGAATTCCCCTTCCTCCGGGTGTAGGCAATTTCGAAGTCAAATGTTTCAACATATTCTACCAATCATCTCTATCTGTGATTTAATTATTTATGAGAAAATATATAACTAATACTCTTATGATCATAAAATATTGTGAAACTCTCTACAAAAGATTTTGGAACCAAAATTTATGTGGATGAATAACTATGGAATGATCTAAATCATGAGGGGGTAATTCTTCTCATGTGGTTGAAGCTGATGGGATTCATAAGCAACCACATAGTCATCTTGCATAAAAACATATCCCAAACTAGCATCAGAAGAATCAAAAACACAATGTACCGCTTACTAGGATAAGGTAAGATCAAATTAGGAGATGATGTCAGAAGTCATTTTAGTAAATTGAATGAAGACTGAAACTTTTCATCCCATATAAATTTCACCACTTTACTAGTAAGAGCAGTAAAAGGTGATTCCATCTTATAGAAATACTTGACAAATATTTGGTAGTATCCAACAAGACCTAGGAATTTTTGTATCTCAAATACATTTTATGGTTATTTCTATACCAAGGAAGCCTTCACTTTTTTAAGATCAACTGATGACCCATGTTTATAAATAATGTTCCCTAAGATCTTCACTGATTGAATATAGAAACTATACATTGAATTTTTTTCCTAAAAATGGTGACTTACATAATTTCTCAGAGAAAACTCAGATAGTTCTTGTCCTCACACTAAGATCTCGAATAAACCATAATAACATCTATAAACACTTCCAAAAAAGTGTCAAGATATTTATAGAATATTTAATTCATCAAATCAGTAAAAACTATTGAAGCATTAGTTAGACCAAAAGGATTCACAAGATATTCAGAATTGTCATAACTAATCATGAAATATGCCTTTAGTATATCATACTCCCGAAGACTAGGCAGATGATAACTCAACTAAATATTAATCTTCAAAACCCACTCTCCCCTCTTCAACTAATCAAAAAAAATCATCCATATGAGGTAAATGATACTTTTTTTAACTATTACCCAATTCAACATCTGATAGTACACACACACAACTAAAGTGAACCATCTTTTTTCATGGAAAAGAGCACAGGGGCTGGCCATGGTGACACACTAGGGTGAAGGAAACATTTTTTCAATAGGTCATCCAACTAAATATTAAGCTCTTTCAACTCTAATGCTACTATATGATAACAAGGTATTGATTCCGTATGTTTTCTTATAACCAAGAAATATTAAAATCTACCTATCTCTATAGAGGAAGACAAGATAAGTCGTCCCAGAAAATATCATAAAAGTTCCAAACAACAATGGGAAGATCAAAAATAGAATAAAATCCAACTATCTTAATCATAATAGCAGAAAAAACACTTGATCTTTGGGTAGGATGGCCCTGCATGACTGTACCTCAGGTCCCACACCCCTAAAACTCAAGATATATTCCATTGACACCATGAAACAAAACATACTGATGATAAAAAACCTCATCTTAATGAGATACAAGACAATCCATATTGATGATGACGTCAAACTGATCCAGATCAAGAATGAGAAAATAAAAAACCAACTCAATATCTGATATTATTAACGAACCTGAATGACACTGAAATCCCTTATTTTTCCTCTTACAAATAGGTGTTGTAAACTCCAAAAAAAAGGAAATAATTTCCATTGGATGTTTACTAATATCAAAAAAAACATGCAGATATAAACGAGTGGGAGGAACCAGTATCAAATAAAGTAATCACTATGGGGGATTCAATAAAGATATACCTATCACTATTTTCAGACCTAAATCAACCACCACTGGGAACTATTCTAATAAATTAAATTGATTCACTCCTTATACATGTTTCAGGATCTATTTATCCTTCGAATAATTTAAATTCCCCATAGTAACCTTTAGAGTTGATGAACCTTGATCATAATGAGGTGTAGTCAAAGCCTACCAGAATTGTTGTAAGTGTCCAATGCATCTACATTTATTGCAAATATTTACAATTAGAGGAAAATAATGACTTTTTTGTCTAACCTTGACACACTAATTGTAATATGGAGACATATTTCTAGATATAGAAGATGGTGTAGAGGAAACTCGTTATTGAGACCCACCACCACTCCTACGATGATCCTGACACTTCCTCTTATTCCAATATGCACCACTGAATATTCCACTGAATGGAATAGAAGAGGTGGAAAATATAATCTTTCTTTACATAATCATATCTTCCATTATAAATCATTCTACCATATCTATTTAGTTTTAAATATTTAACATAAAATATGACGATCTGATATCTGGTTTCAAACCCTACATATACTTCTAAACCTTAAACTAGTCTTTCTTCACCATGTAAAAAGAATAATGGACATGCTCAACAAGTTGGTTGGTGTACGTAATAACAAAACACTCTCCCTGATTCAAATATAGGAACTCCAGTGAATTTTCCAAAACCAAGGACTCTGGACAGAACTACTAGAGGAACATGGTTTTGTAACCCTTCCAATCCAAGTCTGCATGTCTGTCTTCTTAGACTATGGAATCCCACCACCCCTTACCAGAACCCTTGATCCTGAATAATACACACTCTACCTTGATATTATAAGGTGACTATAGGAAGTATAAGATTTTTTTGATCTTATGCATGTATTCCTCTAACTCTTGATATTCATTTGTTCCTTTAAAGGGTGCTGGATTCTCATGTAAGAATTCCCACGATTGATCCCTCTCTCCTCCAGCTCTTGGTTGTACCTCAACAGCTATATTATGAAGTCATGGTACGTTATGATCAACAATAAGAACAACCCATATGGTATTATTGACATTATTAAGATCTATAGGTAGATTCCCTTGAGGAGAATCAGTTTTACCTACCCGAGGAACTCATGGAAAACATCGGGGAGTCATACTGCTACACACTAAAATAGAAGGAAAAGTCGTACAAAAGAATAAATCTCATCTAAAACTAGACAACCCATAAGTATAACTGATATTTAAAACACAGCCCATCAATAGAGACACATATCCCAACATCCCATTGAAACTTGAGTCTCAGTATGATAAGAGTTGTCCAGGAACTTATCATAATGTACCTTTCAAGTCCCAAAAAGCCTATCTCTAGTTTAACAAATGTCCCAAAACAAGTAATCTTGAATACAAACTTCTCTTTGAATCCATATTTAATGAACCGACCCGATTTACCCTCAAACCATGAACCCGACTCATTCTATCACAAACCTGAAGGGAATTCCCCATCCCCATGGGATGATGAAAAGAACTTGGTAATCAGACAAAAAACCAAAGTGAACTATCTTTCCCAACCTGAAGAAACACATGGAAAATATGTACATGGAGAAAGAAGGAATAGAGAAAATTGAAAAAAAATGTCATAACTATAAAAAAAAAAGTGGAAACATAATGATTATAAAAGTATCCAAGATCTCCAAGAGACAAGTCCAACTTCAAAGGACCAAAACCAAATAGCTACTCCAAGTGACAGTGTGAATGAACACCCACCATCTACCCAAATCATTTGAAATGAAACCTCATCTCCTCATTATGGCACTTTGGATTTCCATAATTTGGAAGACATACATAGTTATGGACACCACCAAAGAGGTTTGTAGTGTGTGAGCTAACTGGCTCAATAGTATCTCACCCAGTTGTTCTATAACAAGTATCTATATAACAGTGCATGTAATATCATTTCCAATGAAACATGACGTTATAAGTAGTAACGAAGTTTTATTGAGAACATGGTAAAAATTCCCCTTTTTGAATGTTCTAAAATAAAATAAAGTATATCAATTTTGAAAACAAAAATTCCACATCAAAATTCTCATGCATAAACATGTATTTCAAGGATAAAACAATAAATCCAATAAATCACAAATAGAAAAATATGTATCAGCACTAAGGATCACTATATCTAAAAATAAAAGACTATTAATACCATAATAAATAAAGTGAACAATCAAGTTCATATAACACATTCATTGGAATTATAGGAATACCCCATGAGTAAACCCCCTTAACAATGTCAATATCAGTACCCCAGAACAACAATCCAAGGAATTAGAGGAAATCCTTCTGAGGAAACTTCATGATAATCACAAACAAATAGACGATGGACTCAAGATAAACCTTCCACTTAAGTTCCCAAGGTAATCAATGTTCTCATTTTCATAATTCATTCTAATGTTTTTAAAAAAAATTAAATCCATTTCAATGATTTGAAAATACACTTTTTCTTTCCATTTATCAACAACTAGGGAAAATTATTTTTTCTTTAAAAACTCTTTTCAACACACACAAAAAAAATCATGCCAATTTCTTTTAATTATTAGTTTATAAATTTGGAATAATAAGGTTCTTTATCATAGGATATAGATGGAAATACCAACGTTGAAACTTGGGTTGCACACACCTGTAATGGGTTCCACAAAAAAACCCAATGATGTATACGAAGGCCTTATAATCCAATCCATATCTCAAAATAGATTCAATTTAGATGAAGGGGTCCGTGTAAAGGTGGAAACCCACATACCTAATGAACAATAACCCCCACACCACAACCAAAAAAGGAACAGCCTCTGGAATGAGATTTCATAATAGATCTACAAGAAGACATGAAGAAACAATGATTCATACCATTGAATATGATAACAAAACTCAAGGGAACAATCGTGGTCAATGGAAACATATAATAGGAAATGTCAATTGCCCTAAGAGATTCACCACAACCACAATTATGTTTGAATGCTGAAAGGACCAATCGGTGTCTCTAAGAATCATCAGAGATAAACCCTCGGTCGAGAGAAAAAAAGAACTGGCAGCCAAATGGGAACTCAAAACCTGAGTGGTTCCCTAAAAATTCCTGATCAAGAAATTACACAAAGTGTAATACCATTACACACTGTGAAATCCATTTTGCCCAAGTATGCTGAAAAATCAGTCACCTCAGATTAAATTCCAACCTTTAATTAACTCTAGATGTGTAAAATCTAGTCAGGATGTGTAACCCTTCATGTCATGGACCTTTCTCATAGCTTGTACCTAGTAACCATTTCGCATAATGTAACCTAGTTACATGACCTGAAATTCCCCTACATCCTAATAAAAATCGTGAAACCAACATCTAAAAACTCCTCGCCAAAAGGGAACTCAAAGAGAGGGAAAAACATACCTGATCAAGGTAATGGGATGTTACATGCAATTATTATGAACTCATCTTATGTGGTGGATTTATCTATTGATTTCATCATGATACATTCTAATATGAATCATCATTCTTCTTATCATTTGATGAAATCATTCTCATATCACATGCATATAAGTTGAAGTGCATGAATTCCATGTAATATCAACCAATATCGTCTAAAAGTTTGGTTAATAATTCTAGTGGTTCCCTCTACCTTGTATGGTTCAGCTAAACATTTTCAAAATATCAATATGCTTAGAGGAGTCTCATATTGATTTTTGGAGGTCCATTATGAGTTCTAAGAATTCTTCCTGTGCATATTGATATGAGGCCATTAAAATGATCATAGTTGATGAAACATACTTCATAAGGTAGGTTTTCCGACTGTTTGAACCTTGTCAACGATCATCCTATCATGTGAAACTCACATTTCTTGAAAAATTACTTTATATGGTAGTTCATAATATCATCAAAACCTCACAATTTATTAACCTAACATTTGAATCTCATAGCAAATCTAATGTATGAAACCTTTTTGGATGATATAATATGATTTATTGATTCAACATAGTGCATGGATGGTTCTTTTCATGTGGTTATCTAATTTTTCATAGTTCATCTTTCATAGTCACAAGCATTATCCTCAGGTGGTTGATCTTTATTTTTACCCTATGAATATAATGTTAAAGAAGATGTAGTGTAGAATCATTTTAAGTGGCCCACATTTTATCCAAATGTAACAAGTACATTATCATTATGCAGGTTTTAAAACCATTCCCACATCGAAACTCAATAACGGAGTGTTCTGATTAAAAATCTGTGACATGGAATCCAACTCTCATCAAAGGTATACAATTCAAGTCTAAAAACTCTCACATACTTCTCATGGTGCATGCCGCCCCACATTCAATACATTTTTCATATGGATTACATGAAATTTCCATGCATCATATGTGCCATGCGTATGAACTATGTGTGTGGTATGATGGACTTATAATCCCCCATGTACTCATTCCCTTTCATCCACAGGCTATACCCCCTTAATTCACACATATACTATCGTGGTCAGTTGAGGTCGAGCTATCTCTTACCTTTGAAGTTGAGATGGTTTCATGGTTGTTAGTGGTTGGACAATTTTTTTATAAATAGTTATAAAAATTCTAACCAATTTTCATCAATATAAAAACCATATAAATAGAATTCATTCCAAAAATAGACTTATTTATTAACATATTCCTCTATTCAAATTAATTCTCAAAAAAATAAAAATTCATCTAATTTGATGGTACTTCATTAAAAAACATCATAGTATAGTTCATAATTACCTCTAAATTGATGTAAAAAGTGTTACATCTCTAAGAATCATCACCACATGTGTTAAACATTAATAATAGTTTAATTAATTTTGTAACATTGATATATAGGATTGTTAACAAAAACAGCTTATTCAACAATTCAAAGTTCACTTTAATCTCCCCCTTTGGATTTTTCATCATCCCATAAAATTTATTGCTCAAATTTAAGATAAGACTAAATTTATTCTCATTCAAGTGACATTAAATAATAGCCTTTCTAAAAACAAAAGAATCCACAAACCACACTATATATTAGAGTAGTGATTTTTATAGAACTCAATATTTCAATGGTAAGAAATATTTTTTCGATCTTACAAGATACCCTCCTTAATGAAAGAACTAACCTATTCAAAAAAACTCTCCCTTTTCAAAATTTACATATCCATTGAATATATAAATATAATGAAAGAAATTAACTTTTCAAGAAAATAATTTAGAACCTTCTCTCCCCCTCTGAAATAATAATACCTGGAATATTGGGGGTGTACCTCCCAAATCATCATAATTATGTGAGTGGGGATAAAAACCCATGTTCATACTTAAGAACTAAAATATTAATTTACGGAGAGCCTTGATTAATATATTGGCTATCTATTAATGATGATGAATAAACTCTTGAATGATATCTCTATTTTTCACCATCTCTTTTATGAAGTGAAATATGATATTGAAATGATTATACATTGATTATTGTACATGATTTTTAGACATATAAATATCACATTGATTATATTAATGATTTTTAAGAGTTATCTTAACTTTTAACCTCAAATAAATTTGTTCCTCCTTTATCCAAATCATTTGAGTAAAATCACAATTAGCATCGACATATTAAGAAAAAATAGTACTCTATGGGAATGAATTCCATTTCGTACAGTGACAACTCATGGAACAATATCCTAGGTGGAAAATTACACCTAATGTGTACCTTCTATCATTAAAATCATCATCCGAATAATAATATATAAACTAGGAATGACATAAATCTTTTTTTCTTATAATGTATTCCATAAATAAAAATCCATTTAACATATAGATGATCCCCTTTAACAATGACAAGATGAGACTAATTCAGGTCACTCTTATATCATTCACATATACTCACAGCATAAATAATATATGGTCTTCATGCTATGAGATAAAGTATCAACCAAGTTAATCTTCTGATTTCTATTTTAATAATGAAATCACTATCAATGTCTTTAAACAAATTTACTCCCACTATAATGGGTTTAGATTCAATCAAAATCTAATTTTTAAAAATAAAGTCGAATTATGGTGGAGTGGGAACCAATACGGGAGAACCTTCATGAAAAACATAACTCCAACCAAGGAATCTCATCCATAATAAAAATTTAAACATATATAATAACAAAAAAACCAAATAGCTACGAAATCCTCATGAAAAATCAATCACTATCACAAAATATCCTTAACCTCAATCTCACATCACCATCTCCCATAAATCCCATGTATCAACTATCATCAGCCTAAAACTCTTCTGAACTCTTGTGGCAGATCCCCTTACTTCTATCTCCCAACAATAATTTTCATCACTTCTAACATCAGTTACCAACAACCTCCTCCTCCAACCTCTAACACCATCTCTCCAATTTATCTAACTTCTTGTATCACCTCCTATAAAACTCCATAATCTCCCATGATCAACCTTTAGCATAGCACCATCTATCCAAAATCAACCTTAATCCTAGAAAATATCTAAAGAACCATAAAAACCCAACTAAATTGGAAACAAAAAGACCATATCTATTCCCAAAAAGTATATCTAAAATTAAAAAACCTAGGAACACTATAGAGACCCAAAGCTTGATGTACAAAGATATTACATTACTTTTGCGGAATACATAATACATAACAAAAACAGACACACAAGGACCGTAATAGTTTAGTGTCTTTGGAAACATGGAACGTAATCTTCTAATCGTGGTGAAAGATCTTCAACATCTCCCATAAAGATCTTCAACTTTTTGTTTCCTTACCTAAAACCTTTATTTTAATCAAGAGGGAAAATAAAACATAAAAAGGGTGAGCTCAAATGATCAGTAAGGGTAATCATGGATAAAATAAAACATACCATATAAATTTGAACTTAAAAACATGAACATAATGTTTAAACATCAGAATCTTGAGCAACGACTTAAAACATGGAAGTACATAAGGCATAGATCATAATGGAACATAAATCATGATAACATAGCATGGTAATAAAACATGTAATTGCGGCATCCATTAATCATATGTAATTATTTCCATAGTAGCCAAGGCATTGTTTCCATGACCATCTTAGTGGATGAAGTCCCTTTCTGAATCGATTTCACTCCTCGTTTCAGTCCTATAATACTGAACCGAATTAACTTAACGTTCCAGCCATGTCTATCTCATGAGATATAAATTTTTACCCAATGCATTGGAGGGAGATATAGGTCCCACCCATCTCATAATTAAATCATTCTTACTTGTGCAACAAAATAAACATACATCATTCATAATAACCCATTAAATAAAATGGGTTTCATAAACATCATCACATCATCAAATAATCCATATAAAAGAAATGGATATCATTTCATAATAAGAAAAGTAGAACCATTTAAATCATATAGACATTATAATTTAAACATACACATATGAAAATAATGTCATCTTAGATGGAAAATGGTTTTGATAAAACACTTGAAATTAATTCTTGAGGAAAATATCCTTTTTTCTTCAAAATCATTTTTTTCACAAAATGTCATGCAATTTTAAAAGAAAAGGATTTTGTTGAAAATATTCATGAAATATTTTGTAGTAAGATTCATGAAAATATGGCTTTATAAAACCATAAAAAATCATTTCATTCCATATAAGTTAAAAAACATTCTTCTCGTACTTTTGTCCGAAAAGTCAAAAAGTACCTCGTAAAAGAAAGATTCCATACATACCATGTAGTAAAAGTAAAAAATGGGTAAAAATGACTTTAAACATACATGAATACACTTTTATAAAACACGAACATGGATGATATCAATAACCCCAGCAAATACTTACGAAAAAGCAATCTCGGTTAAAAATGAGATTTGCAAAATTATCCCTTACCTTAGGTCCGATATGCTTCGTATGTATCCAAACCTCCTGTATAATGATTTAAATAATGTCATTGACTTATTAAAGAATCATATTAATTGTTATTATATCATATATGGTTCACTTATGACTTTATATTACCCGTTCTTTTGTAAATTCCATGTTAAAGAGCATTTTGGGTAAAATCGTTTCATTTGTCGTCCGTGTTTTGACTTGTAATTATTCATATGATTACTTAGATCATGATTACATAATTCCATAATATAAAACATGATTTATATATAATATATATTCATAATATACATATATATAATAGATTGATAAATGGAAAGAAATACACCGTTCATGGAGTTGGTAGGCCGTACGTACGCATGAACGTTGTTTTCGTTTCCTCTTTGAATTGAATGGAATTAATTGGATGACATACATATATATATACATAAATCCAGTATCATTATTATGTCATATATTTCATTATTACTTATTATATATACTCTATAATCATTCATTAATGGTTAATCATTGAGAATGAATCTCATCGCGTCGTGGAGACGGTATTCCGTACGTACGCACGAGCGATGATATCGTTCCCATGATCATGGAATTTTATTGGAGTGTATGTATACTATTACAGAATCAATAATACTTTACAATAATCATATATAGTTATTTATTTTCACCATTATACCCGTCCAAGTAAGGTGGTGGTGGAAAATAGATTACACCACGGCGTGGAGACGGTATTCCGTACATACGCACGCACGGTGATTTCATTTTCCATAGGATGGATAGATGGTGAAATAGGGTTGTTTCATACTTATAATAACATATCAGTATATGATTGATACTGATTTCATTACTTCATAATGAAACAACTAAAGAAGAAGAAGTGGAAGAAGAAATAAAGTTGAAAGAATCGGTAACAGACATTTCCTCTTCTTTGAAACGCCTCTTTGAGACCTCCTTTTAGGGCACTAAAATTGGTCTTTGAAGAAGACCATGACCTCTAGGATGTTTCTAGTGAAGTGGAGAAGAGAATTTGGCAGGGTTTTGCCGAGCTTGAAGGCTCAAAGTGGTGTGAGGAAGAGAGGGAGGAGGTTCCCTTTTATAAGGGAGGAGAGGGGCACCTTTGGAATAACAAAAAATATTATTTTGTTATAAAGCCATATTCTGTTTTAAATAGCTCCAAATTGATTTATTTCGAAGGTAAGGTGAGGATGGGTCGAAATCCTCTCATCCAGTATAATCTGGACATGTTTAGTTTACTATTTTAACCTTATCATTTAGATTTAACTTTAAGTTAGATAATTTTACTTTTATCGTGCCTTTTTGTGTTCTTACACTATAAGGTTAATAAACTTACTATAACAAGCCAAAAGAACCCCAAGTTGTTTATAATTAATATATACAATCTTATCTAAGTCTTTTGGCCGATGCTTAGATTTTTAAGAATAAAATAAAAATTAATAATATAATATTTGTTTAAAAAACTATTTTATGTCAATTTTGACACTATTTAGTAATTGATTTTTGTGAAACTCATAACAGAATGATTAGTTCGAAAAAAGTTAATTAAATCAATACTAACATGTCATATTAACCTATAGAATTAGTGGAATTCATAAAAAGTCTCAAATTACATTTATTTGGGTATTTATAACATCAATTATGTCAATATTTCATTAATAAGATAATTACTACATCATATTTGTATCATAAATAAATTAAATTATTTAATGTCTAAAAATTACAAATAAAATACCATTATGTAGGAAATTTTTTTAGGTTTCTAATTAATATTTATATTCTAATTTATCTTATGTATAACCCTATATTAAAAATTATTTACTTATAAAAAGTTGATTTTAACTATTTTAACCCTTCTTTAAATAAATTATTAATAAATGTCCTAATCTAATCCAAGTGGACCTAAATGGTCATATTTTATTCCTAATGTTGTTTTTGGTCGAATTACGCTTATCCAATAGAATTAGGACATGTGTTAGGGTAATAATAATATCATTTTTACCCTTAATTACCCTATTTACTTTTAACCGTGGTAAAAAAAGTAAAAAGTTACTATTCACCAAAAATTATTTTCATCTCATTGAACCACATTTTAGTCCTTGATATTAACCGTGTCTCTCTGATTTTCGAAATTCCACTCACAGAAGCGGTAAATTTATGTTTTATGAAAAATTCAGTTTTTTAACTACCACTTAGTGGTTTCACTATTCATCAAAAAATGAAAGTTTCCAGAAAAATACCAAAAATTAGGCCTAAGCTATATTTAATATTATGAATTCAAAAATGATGCCTATTTTACCAAATTCAAAACGTATCAGTTGCATTAATTAATTTAAAAATTAATTCTCGTCATCAAAACAAATCGCGTGTTTTTAAGAAACAATAATTATCCAAAGATTGATACTTGTTTATATCCAATTTCAAAGTGAAATTAATTCCAATGACCAACATTGGATTAAATGGTAAAAATATATTATAATTAAACTTTAAAACCAATTAAAAAGATAATATAACCATATAAATTATTGTGATGAAAAAAGTTTTTTTTAATTAAAATATAGCGTGTTTTTACTATTCATTAAAATATGAAAGTTATCAGAATAATATGAAAATTTTATCCAAAGTAAATTTTTATACCTTGATTCCAAAGAAGAATTTTATTTTGTCAATTTTAACTTATAGACATGTCAAAAACAATATTTAAGGTGGGTGCACCATCAAAGGCGACAAAACTACATTTTTTGAAAAATACTTATTTTACTCAAAAAATTGATTTTGTTCTCATACCATGTTCTAGAAAATGTGTAGGATGAATAATAATCTTATAAAATTCAAAATTTAGTTAATACTATTCATAACTTCTAGTTCATAATAATAATATATCATTGTTTACGAACACCCGGTATTGCGTACAACACACGCTATCGAGGAAGGTCGCGATTGCATGTAATGTAAGCCAAGTCAGGGTTGTGTGTCGTGCATGCTCCTTTTGGTGTAGCGTACAACATAAGACATTAATGATATTAAAAAGAATATTTTTTCATAAAATCTCGGGGTGTTACATTCTACCCCCCTTAAAATGAATTTCTCCCTCGAAATTCGTTGGGGTTATAAATGGTTTACTACTCGAAAGTTTCTTTAATAGAAACCCACATCGTAAAATGGAATACTAAAACTTCATTTAAAAAAAGAATGTTAGAAACATAACGGATACCCAAATAAATCATCACTGGGTTTCCACATAGGAGAACATAGGTGAAAATATGGATATGGAGGAGAAATCTGACCATCATGTTCTGATGGAGAGTGGTAGAGAACATGGCTATGAAAAATCCATCAATCACAAAGCCATAGATTTTTGATGATCTAAGGTACCATCTGATTCATCGGATATAATGGAACTAGGACAAATTTTTTGGTTTTCAATATCATTTCCCTAAAGTTAATGAAATTAGAATTAGAAGAAATAATTTCGTGATTTTGGTACAGTATCACCGTTGTTCGTTCTTTGGACAATTTACACTTCATCTCTTAAAGAATGGAAGTTGAATTTTTCATTCGTGAAGTGTTAGCAGATCATGTGATAGAATGATGGGTCATTCCATCTGTCTCAAACAAAAGGTTATAAAAGTTATCAAAAATACATAAGTCCATCTATAGTGAGATTAATCATATATAGTTTCTAAAATGGACTTATACTTCATATATCATACTGCTTAATATAATAAAACTAGTTTCTACTAAACAGGGACTTCCTGTAGGCCAGTGGTAGGCAATAAAGGCCAGTCTCACTTCAGTTGTGGGTTCGATTCCCATAGCCTTGTCCGACGCGATGGGTTGTCGCCCATCCTGTAGGTTGTCCTTTTTCTAAAACTACATTACTATAACATCCCATAAATAATATCGAAAAAAAACTTCTATCCTTAAACAATACTAACTTATGTCCAACATAATCCATTCCAATCATTAGGCTTATCCATAATATTGTAGTTCACTCTCATATTATAGTGAAAACGATTACCATAGATTTCATATAACAAGCATGTTAATTCCATCGTTGATCCCCATATATCATAAGATATGTCTTGTTGGTCACATTCCAAACATTTGAAGGACTTAATCATGTATTCTCTTGAAAAATGAATACCCATTGAATCTTAGTGAAAACATGAATGCTGTAAAAAGTTAACTCTTTCTACATACCAAAATAAAAAAATTCTATATACTCAAACCATGATATAACCTTCTCCTTATATCAGTCATGAGCTCATGAATACTATCAAACATTTAATTTTCTCCTTATCCCTTCATTATGTGCATATCAGCTACTTTCCAAAAATATCTGAATAACCTCTCATGGTTACTGGTACCATTAATGATACACTTTCAATACATAAGGAAAGACAACAGTGTAACAATCCTTAGATGTCTCTTTATTCCATAGTACCATGAGATTACTTATACAACATTACACTTGATAAACATGTAATCATTCCACTGCCTTCTTAAACCATTGACCGAGCTTCAACAATTATTTCATCTCACATATTATTTGTAGTCTCTTCATCATCAGCAGCAAAAATACTACCCATATGACCATATTGATTCTCTTCATGAGACTTTCCCTTAGTGAATTGGTTTCCATAATGCCCGTACATTCCACATTTAAAACATTTAACCATTTTTGATGTCGTAGCAATACCATTATCTTCATCCATGGTGTTAACTGAACCTTTCCTTTTCACTTACTGGCTTTGTGTCCTTCTTTTCCACACCCAAAGCATCTTCCAGTTCCTTTGAAACATTCTCCTTGATTCCTCTTCCCACATGATTTACATAGGGTAAATGGAACTTTTTTTCCTCTATGATCATCATGAAACTCCATCTTTCTCTTATTAGACGAGTCAGGAAACTTACCAAGTTTGAGTTTATTGATCATATTATGAGAATGCTGATTCGGCATAATAATGATGTATGGACTTACAAATCCCATTTCATTTGGTTTTTCATGAAGAAAATCATTCCATTGTCCATAATATCCTCCATTATCGTGAATCATCTTGTTTCCATCCATTTTCTAAAACCCAAAAAGAATAGTGTGAGAGGAAAAAAATAATGATAGGAAAAACAACATAGTAAAGGGGAAGCCCCCTCAATATCTGACATCTTAGGTTAAATTATAAGATCGTTACCTTAGTTCTAGTACTATATCTTATACGTATACTTATCCTTAGGGACATCCCTAGACATACCTTAGAAATATCACTAGGGATCTCACTAACGTTTTCGCATCCTAGTTTCCAAAGGTTGACTAAACCTTTCCTCTGATACCAACTGTAGAGACATGAATCCTGACATACATAGATATTACATTACTTTTGCAGAATAAATAATACATAACAAAAACAGACACACAAGGACCGTAATAGTTTAGTGTCTTTGTAAACATGGAACGTAATCTTCTAATCGTGGTGAAAGATCTTCAACATATCCCATAAATATCTTACACTTTTTGTTTCCTTACCTAAAACCTTTATTTTAATCCTGGGGGAAAATAAAACATAAAAAGGGTGAGCTCAATTGATCATTAAGGGTAATCATGGATAAAATAAAACATACCATATACATTTGAACTTAAAAACATGAACATAATGTTTAAACATCAAAATCATGAGCAACGACTTAAAACATGGAAGTACATAAGGCATAGATCATAATGGAACATAAATCATGATAACATAGCATGGTAATAAAACATGTAATTGTGGCATCCATTAAGCACATGTAATTATTTACATAGTAGCCAAGGCATTGTTTCCATGACCATCTTAGTGGATAAAGTCCCTTTCTGAATCGAGTTCACTCCGCGTTTCAGTCCTGTAATACTGAACCGGATTAACTTACCATTCCAGCCATGTCTATATCATGAGATATAAATCTTTACCCAATTTATTGGAGGGATATATAGGTCCCACCCATCTCATAATGAAATCATTCTTACTAGTGCCACAAAATAAACATACATCATTCATAATAACCCATTAAATAAAATGGGTTTCATAAACATCATCACATCATCACATAATACATATAAAAGAAATGGATATCATTTCATAATAAGAAAAGAGGAACCATGTAAATCATAGAGACATTATACTTGAGACATACACATATGAAAATAATGTCATCTTAGATGGAAAATGGTTTTGATAAAACACTTGAAATGAATTCTTGAGGAAAATATCCTTTTTTCTTCAAAATCATTTTCTTTTCCCAAAATGTCATTCAATTTTAAAAGAAAAGGATTTTTTTGAAAATAATCATGAAATATTTTGTAGGAAGCTTCATGAAAATATGGCTTTATAAAACCGTAAAAAATCCTTTCATGCCGTATAAGTTAAAAAACATTCTTCTCGTACTTTTGTCGGAAAAGTCAAAAAGTACCTCATAAAAGAAAGATTGCATACATACCATGTAGTAAAAGTAAAAAATGGGTAAAACATACTTTAAACATACATTAATACACTTTTATAAAACATGGAAATGGATGATAGAAATAACCCCAGTAAATACTTACGAATAAGCAATCTCAGATAAAAATGAGATTTGCAAAATTATCCCTTACCTTAGGTCATATATGCTTCGTAAGTATCCAAAACTCTTGTATAATGATTTGAATAATGTCATTGACTTATTACAGAATCATATTCATTGTTATTATATCATATATGGTTCACATATGACTTTATATTACCCATTCTTTTGTAAATTCCATGTTAAAGAGTTTTTTGGGTAAAATCGTTTCAGTTGTCGTCCGTGTTTTGACTTGTAATTATTCATATGATTACTTAGATCATGATTACTTAATTCCAGAATATAAAACATGCTTTATATATATTATATATTCATAATATATATATATATATAATAGATCGATAAATAGAAAGAAATACACCATTCATAGAGACGGTAGGATGTACGTACGCATGAACGTTGTTTTCGTTTCCTCATTGAATTGAATGGAATTAATTGGATGACATACATATATATATACATAAATCAAGTATCATTATTATGTCATATATTTCATTATTACTTATTATATATACTTTATAATCATTCATGAATGGTTAATCATTGAGAATGAATCTCATCGCGTCGTGGAGACGGTATTCCGTACGTACGCACGAGCGATGATATCGTTCCCATGATCACGGAATTTTATTGGAGTGTATGTATACTATTAAAGAATCAATAATACTTTACAATAATCATATATAGTTATTTATTTTCACTATTATACCCATCCAAGTAAGGTGGTGGTGGAAAATAGATTACACCACGGCGTGGAGACGGTATTCTGTACGTACGCACGTGCGGTGATTTCGTTTTCTGTAGGATGGATAGATGGAGAAATAGTGTTGTTTCATACTTATAATAACATATAATTATATGAGTGATACTTATGTTATTACTTCATAATGAAAAAACTAAATAAGGAGATGTGGAAAAAAAATAAAGTTGAAAGAATCGGTAACGGACATTACCTCTTCTTTGAAACGCCTCTTTGATACCTCCTTTTAGGGCACTAAAATTGGTCTTTTAAGAAACCCAGGACCTCTAGGATGTTTCTAGGGAAGTGGAGAAGAGAATTTTTCAGGTTTTGGCCGAGATTGAAGGCTCAAAGTGGTGTGAGGAAGAGAGGGAGGAGGTGCCCTTTTATAAGGGAGGAGAGGGGCACCTTTGGAATAACTAAAAATATTATTTTATTATAAAACCATATTCTGTTTTAAATAGCTCAAAATTGATTTATTTAGAATCTAATGTGGGGATTGGCCGAAATCCTCTCATACAATAGAATTTGGACAAGTTTAGTTTAATATTTTAACCTTATCATTTAGATTTAACTTTAAGTTAGATAATTTTACTTTTACCGTGTCTTTTTGTGTTCGTACACTATAAGGTTAATAAACTTACTATAAAAAGCCAAACGAACCCCAAGTTGTTTATAATTAATATATATAACCTTATATAAGTCTTTTTGCCGAAACTTATATTTTTAGGAATAAAATAACAATTAATAATATAATATTTGTTTAAAAAACTATTTTATGTCAATTTTGACACTATTTAGTAATTGATTTTTTTGAAAATCATAACAGAATGATTAGTTATAACGTAGTTAATTAAATCAATACTAACATGTCATATTAACCAATAATATTAGTTTAATTCATAAAAAGTCTCAAATTACATTTATTTGGGTATTTATAACATCAATTATGTCAATATTTCATTAATAAGATAATTACTACATCATTTTTGTATCATAAATAAATTAAATTATTTAATGTCTAAAAATTATAAATAAAATACCATTATGTGGGAAAGCTTTTCAGGTTTCTAATGAATATTTATAGCTTAATTTATCTTTTGTATAACCCTATATTAAAAATTATTTACTTATAAAAAGTTGATTTTAACTATTTTAACCGTTCTTTAAATAAATTAATAATAAATGTCCTAATCTAATCCAAGTGGACCTAAATGGTCATATTTTATTCCTAAGGTTGTTTTTTGTTGAATTACACTTATGCAATAGAATTAGGACATCTGTTAGGGTAATAATAATATCATTTTTTCCCTTAATTACCCTATTTACTTTTAACCATGTTAAAAAAAGTAAAAAGTTACTATTCACCAAAAATTATTTTCATCTCATTGAACCACATTTTAATCCTTGATATTAATCATGTCTCTCGGATTTTCGAAATTCCACTCACAAAAGTGGTAAAATTAAGTTTTATGAAAAATTCAGTTTTTAACTACCACTTAGTGGTTTCACTATTCATCAAAAAATGAAAGTTTCTAGAAAAATACCAAAAAATAGGCCTAAGCTATATTTGATATTATGAATACAAAAATTATGTCTATTTTACCAAATTCAAAACATATAATTTGCATTAATTAATTTAAAAATTAATTCTCGTCGTCAAAAAAATCACGTGTTTTTAAGAAACAATAACTATCAAAAGATTGATACTTGTTTATATCCAATTTCAAAGTGAAATTAATTCCAATGACCAACATTAGATTAAATGGTAAAAATATATTCTAATTACACTTTAAAACCAATTAAAAAGATAGTCTAACCATACAAATTATTGCGATGAAAAAAGTTGTTTTTAATTAAAATATAGCATGTTTTTACTATTCATTAAAATATGAAAGATATCAGAGTAATATGAAAATTTTATCCAAAGTAAATTTTTATACCTTGATTCCAAATAATAATTTTATTTTTTCAAAATTTAACTTATAGACATGTCAAAAACAATATTTAAGGTGGGTGCACCATCAAAGGCGGCAAAACTACATTTTTTGAAAAATACTTATTTTACTCGAAAAATTGATTTTGTTCTCATACCATGTTCTAGAAAATGTGTAAGATGAATAATAATGTTATAAAATTAAAAATTTAGTTAATATTATTCATAACTTCTAGTTCATAATAATAATATATCGTTGTTTAGTAACACCTGGTATTTCATACAATACACGCTATCGAGGAAGGTCGCGATTGCGTGTAATGCAAGCCAAGTCAATGTTGTGTGTCGTGCAAGCTCCTTTTGGTGTAGTGTACAACACAAGAAATTAATGAAATTAAAAATAATATTTTTTTCATAAAATATCAGGGTGTTATAAACACCAAATTGATTGCCTCTCTCCATAATGAAAAAAATATACAACATAATATAGTTGAGTAATAGTGATTTTCCCAGAAAAAATCTAGCAAACAGTTCCAATCGACACAGAAACATTGAAAAATGGTGGCGGTAGTTTTAATTTCATACTAGAGAAAGGTTTAACCATAACCAATAAAAAAAATTCTTATAGTCAACCAGGTACTAACCTTGAATGTATCCACTAATTTCCTTACCCTTTATGTGCCCGACTCATCCCCGCATATCCAAAATATTATCTTGTGATTATAAAATTAAATTTTCTCCTTGTATAACATGTAACACCGAGAACTATCTTAACTCACTCATTATATACATCTCATACAATTTCTTCATTTGGTAAGAAAACATAGGGTTGAAATTCCCATAATAATCTGGAAATGATATAGTCAACATATAATATAATAATAAGAGTATTAGTCTTCATTTCATTGATTTTCATGTTCACGTATACTTTGACTTTAATGAATTTTCATTCATTTAAGAAATTTTTATGCCTGGTGTGCTAGTCCTGTGAGGCTTATTTTTAGAAATATAGAGCCTTCTTAAATTTAAAAACTCTTATTCCATCATTATAAATCACAAAATCATATGGATACTCAATTATAACTTCATATTCCAAATCACCATTTAAAAATGGATACTTGACACACATATAATATAAACATGAACTAAAGTCCCTATAAAATATAGTTCTTTGACTTGGGAATATCCCCTAAAAACAAGTTTATTCGTGTTCTTTATTACTTATCATTTTCTATTTAATTTGGTTCTGAATATGCAATTGGTCCTAATGACAATTTTTTCAATATATCTTGGAATAATATCCCAAGTGTAATAATTTTAAGATATAATTCACCTCATAATTCATACCCTCAATCCATCCCTTATTATTAAATACAGTTTCATTAATTGTGGTTTAACCAAAAAAAGGATTAACTTTGAAACCATAGTCTTCCTCTAGTTGATTTTATTACAGACATGTCATATCAATGTTTTTTCTGATATTCATAGGTTCATACCATTCTACAATGATATTATTTATATCCACATGTTTATTTATCTTATAAAACATTTTTATTTTACTTAATTCCCTATATCCTTCCCATCATCACTGGTTTGATCCGATTCATCGTCTACTTATCTTGGTTCAACCTTTGCCTATCTTTCACCATTCCATCCAAATTTATTCTCATAGCTCAATTACTTTTTTTAAGACCTTCTAGGTCATTAACACTTATTATGGGTTGTTTTCAATAATATTTACATCATAAAAATAAAAAAATCTCTTAACTCTCTTATTACACCATATATAGTTATTCCAATTTCATAGGTTCTCAAGAAAGATATATTTATTTGCTTTCTCATCAAAATTTCCCATTCTTGATTATTTAATTTTGACAACGCATGTATAAATAAAGACTTTTAAATAACTCAATGTTTAATTCTTATTATACCACATCACATGGAAGTTTTTATTTGATTTATGTATTAGATAGCATCAATTTTAAATTTTCACAGTAGTTCACATAAAGTCTATCATAAAGAATTTTGACCTATCAAACTCAATAATCATAGTTCTCCCCATATCTATAATTTTTATATTAATTCTCTCATCAACCCCATTATATTAGTGTGTTTAAGAGGTGTTATATTTATGTTTAATCCTATACTTAGCAATGTAATATTTAAAATCACTACCAGTTTACTCCTTCCCGTTATTTTTCCTCAATATAATTATTTAAATACCAAGTTCTCTATAAGATTCCCTTATATAAATATTAATCATAACATATTTATGGGACATGGGATTTATATAGAAAATATTTTTTTCTTTTATATTCATCGATGAATGAGGTAAATTACAAGTACACTTTTATAGATTTTTGTCTCATGGGTCCAGACTAATCTGGGTGAACTAATTCAAACTGTATAGTTAATTGTGTCTAAAATCATTTTTGATTATCATTAACTATTTTAAAATTATTTTAGTTTCTGAAAAATTTATTTTTATATCAACTCAATATAGTATAATCTATAACAATATTTTTATTAGTGAGTTTACTTATATTTTTCTAACCAATGGAGCCAACTCTTCATTGATAAATATGGTTTTCTTCCTTAGCACTGATATAGCATGAGTTAATGGGATCTCTAATAAATAATAGATTTCTACTAGTCCTTTATCATGTTATGATAATTTACCCATATTAAACTCTTATAATGAGACATGTGTTATTTTTTAAGATCATCTCATTACCCTTATCAAATAATTGACTTAAATATAATTGGTTTTTTCTTGGTCCCATCAAAAAATATATCTTATTCTTAATTTTTTTGTGAGGTTTAATCATAATCAAACAAACTACCTATATTTTTAAGTAAATTTCATGTCTAAAAGTTATTGCACCATAATCAGGTTCTATAATGAATTTTATGATCTTTTTATCTTCTATAAATAGGGATGAGTGAAAGGTCACATGTTTTTGAATGGTTAAGATTAGGTCAATTTCATTGGTAAAATCAAATATTAATTTAGAGAATGAAAATGATTTATTAAATAGTATTTAGATCAGTTTTAAGGCCCGATAACTGTCTCAGAGATCCCTTTTAGTTTCAAGAGTGACTGGCTTGAATAATCAATGTTTATTAGGAAAACATCGGGATCACGGTTGGCGCGCGGTTAGTGCTAACCGTGCGGCCCAAACCATGTATCTTATTTCAACTAGATAATTCTTAGAAGAAACATAGTGAGGTTATAAGAAAACCATGAAAGTCACAAAAAATAAATTACAAATGGTGTGCATGGGTTGGGAATGGTTTGAAAAACCTTGCTTCTAGTTATGTGAGGTGGATGTGCCTTTATATAGTACAACCACATAGTTAGTACACAATTATCCAAACTATTCAATCTAACCATGTGTTTCATCAAAAGAGGTTGGATTTACTAAACTTACCCTCCCTAATTATTTCTTTCTTCCTCCTTTTTTCTTCTCACATGCATGTGAATCCCCTAAATATGGGTTCTCCTCTTATTCCCCCTCATTTCATTTGCCTATCTATTTCATTTAAGCTCTGATTATATCATCGTTAGGTGAATTGGATAGCTAGCAGTAAGTCTACATATCCCCTTTATTTTATTCTTCTTTTCTCTTATGATTTGGAATACTGGTTCCAAGAGAGGTTTATTCCCTATTTCCAGTGAGTTTTACAAAAATTATAATTTCTCTCATCTTGTATCATATTTGAGGGGGTATTTGTCGAGTGAGCACCTACAAAAATAAGTTTGGTGTTTTATATCATTATCATTATTTCTAAGTGTGATCTAGTATGTACATTTAAATATTCATGAGTGTTGTGGCCCAGGTGTTGACTTTAAATTCAATGGATTGTCTATAAAAAATAATCGGTTGATGACTATGGACTTATTTTGTTTATTTAAGTGTGTTGAGTCATGAATGGAACTGTGTGTGTGAATTGGGTGTATAATTTGGACTAACATGAGTTTCTGGTAGATTAATTAAATGAATTGTGATTTGATTATATTACCTCTATGGGAATGTGTTGGGGTTGGCCCATGTGACTTGAGGTGATGATGATCCCTCGGATTGAGGTGATGAGGTCTGTTAGGATGAGGAATAGGGTGATGAACCTTTATATGTTTGGGAAATGAGGCTTGAAAGTTGTGATAGAGTTCTACCAGATGGTGTGGCTTAGGTTCGGTTGGCGATTATCGCTCACCATGATTGGCCAATAGCATTTTCGGAGTCATATTCACTTAGATAAGGACTCGGTGATGTGGAGTTGACCACTCGATGTAGGTGGAGGCCTATTTGGATTTAGTGACTTGGGAGATGGTGATAGCCATCAATTATAGAGGAGGTTCTCACCATAGAAATCCATGGGTGATGGTGAGTGAAACCATTGGTTGGGGGATGAGGTGCACATATATGTTTTAGCTTATGAGATAGGTTTATTGAAGGATGGATATAATCATTCCTTGGGACATCAGGTTATTAAGTCAATGAAGGTTGTTTAAGCAGAATTTTGGGGGACTTATGATTTATTTGGGGACATTGGGTTTTGTTTCCAATTATATATTGAATCACAGAAGTCCAAGGGACTTGTGACATATTATATGGGAATTTTTATATGATTTAAATAGACTCTACATTATATTTATGTAGTATTGGTTAAAAAGAGGTTATGGGTGACTTGTGAGTGGAAATAGCTAAAATACCAATGGTTACCGGGGTATGACTAATCAAGGATGCATCATTCCTTTTATGATATTTTCCCAAGTATGTAAATGATTCACTATGGTCATTGACCATGACTAAAGTGGGTCATTTATTTATGTATGAGTGTACTTTCTATTTATTTATGTATTCAAAATTGATATAAATATGGATATAAATAGGCACAGATTGGAGTTGGCCTAATAAGTTCATAATCACACCCTACACGGGCCACTTGGGATGCATGTCTAATTTACAGATTTGAGATCATGTAAGAGACTAAGATCATTAACTAGACCATAGTGATCAGGGATACGTAGGTGCATGGCATGGATAGAAGATAAACTATGTGTGTTCTTCTATGATGATCTAGAGTCGCTATTGGGTTTTTTAGTACATTCTTATATGATCATCCATGGGTGAACATTCATTTAAATATGTGTATGACTGGAGGACATATATATATTATATGATATGTATGGTTGTATTATTTTGGATCATTGTTGGCATTATTTATTATTGTTACCATTGAGTTTTTATATTACTTCCAAATTGTTGATATCATATGACAACTATTATTATATCATCACTAGAGGGTATAGTCTCCCCACTATCACCAAATTTTACCCTAACTACGAGAAGGAAAACTTTATTTTTTGAGGTTTCATACCTAAGTCTCAGTGGACCTCTGGCCTAGATCATAGGTTCAATGTCCCTAGGGTTGGGGTGTTACAAATGGTATCAGTGGTGTTTATTTCTATTTTGTCTTATTATTTGGTTTGTGGTAGGCTATAGAGTAGAATATAGAACGAACTAGGTAAGGAGATCATGCTTGGGTGCCTATAACCCAATCTATATGAAATAAACCAAGATTCTAGGGGGTGGGAAATTGATGTTATGTTTGGTTCTATTACTGTTACTATATTTTCGCCTTCAGTGGCTCACTTGGGTGTGATTTTATTGGTAGGAGAAAATTTTACCCTTGTACCGGTATGGAAAGGGAGGCATGTTTATGTATCTTGGTAAGAACTTAAGCTCATAAGATATATATATATTTTCTTGTGAATATTTTCTGAAACACGGATTATGTGAAAACGGGTTAAGGTGTTTAACGTTTCAACAAAAATATATACAATTGTTTCCTATAAATCTTGTTGGTGGTATTATACTCATCCATCCTAGGTAAGTGGATCTTGATGAGATGATATATGATCCTATATGTATAAGAGAAAAATGGTAATGGATTTTATATGGGTATGAATGAATAAAATAATGGGGTTAGTTGTTTAAAATGTCAACAAAAATCTAAACATCATTTTTCTGTATGGATTCTTGGTGGAATTCTACTCAACCACCCCAAACTAGTGATTTTTTCTATGAATGATATGTGATACCTACCTCCGATATGGGTAGGTAGGGGGTGAAGAGGTTGAATGATATATGATATGGGTGTGATGGGGATGTTTAAGGGTGTTGATATTTGTTACCTATTATAGATTTCCTTATTTTATATATATATATATATATTATCGATGTTATTGGCCAATGTATTTGGTCTTCTGTGTGATTCCACCTAGATGGGATATGGTGGAGCATTAGGAGGGAGGATATGTGGTAATGCTATATTGTACACAAAATGATGTCCTTGGGGGTCAAGACGAGGTCCCTGAGGGTTGGGATGATTAGGATCCATTGGTAGAGGCTATGATGAAGGCATGGAAGCTGAAATAGATGAAATATTTTGGGCCATTTATATATGAGTAACTTAGGGAAATCCTAGTGTGAGTCATAGAGTATTAATAGGCGATATAGGGGATATGATTCATCCATGGATTGTCTACTTTGATAGTTCTAGTCTTAGTAACCACTATTATTTCAGGGTGGGGTCGACCTCATGCAGTATTGAATTGGATCGAGTTAGTGATGAAGATATTTGAATAGCTTTAGACACTCCCAGGTCAAAGGGTGAAGTTGGAACTTATATTATCAAAGGAATAGAAAGGTGTTATTGGTATGTATAGGTGTAAGTTGTAATACATTATGTACTATCATGGAAGGATTTTAGGACCGGGTTCTTTTATCATTTATTCCCAGAGACATTGACAGTTCATTGAGCCTCCGTGTTCAATAACCTATAGCATGGGGATACATATATTATGAATTATATAAGTAGTTTCATAGAACTATATAGTTTTATGCTTTATATGGTAGGGGATGGAATTTATTTGGTGAAGAGTTTTGAGAATGTCTTGAGGCATTCTATTTGGGTGCATGTAAATATCTTCATGGTGACCACATTATTGAGGTGGTAAATTAGGCGCAGATTATCAAGGGAAACATAATGGATAATTCTTATTATAGATGAGTGAGAGTTCCAATTGAGACAAGAATTTATGATTTGGGTAGTCAGAAGTGGGATCATCGGGACTCCCAAGAAGGAATTCAGTCTAAATATTCGGGTAGACCCCTAAAGAGTGGGTCACCGATGGTGTTCTTTTAGTGTGGTATGTTGGGTTTGGTTTTGATTTTCTATGAGTGAAATTGAATGGATTTTAGAACATGAATCCAAATGGGGAACTCTGAGAGGTTCTGGAAGAAGAATTCCCATAATGATGGGAGTCAGTGACTCAGCCAATGTCAAGAATTTGAGGTAGGACTGAGATTAATACTTGAATCTAGTATTCGGGATTCTTCTACTTGCACAAGAAGTGGCAGGGAGGGAGATACCTAGCAGTGGGTTCATTTACTGGTAACTAGTGTAACTTCATAGGGAGGTTAGGCCTTGGGAATTCAAGCTTCAGGACAGGTACATTCTATTGATCAGGTTGCTATAGAGCTTTCCTAGGTGCCAATTATGGTTTTAGGTACTCTGTGAGCATGATTGTGTCTTCATTTGGGTTTTATCTGACTGATTTTCATGCACAAGGTTCATGTGTGTTAGCTGAATTAACTAGGTAAGGGTTAATGTGTGGGAATCAAATTAGTTGCATGATTTTTATGAGATGTGTAGGCATCAAGATGTTTTTCAGTCATGAATATATATATATATATATATATATATATATATATATATATTACGTGTGGTCTATTATGATCATTAGATGTGATTCAGGTTTTTTGAGCATCGATTATAATGTAAGACCCTGTGGGCATTGTGGATGATGCGGGAAGGATTTGATCATTATATGTGATGTAGGAACACTTGGGCATCGGTTTCAATGTGGTAATGTGGGTGAAAATAGTAACATGGGTATGATTTGAGCATCTAATGTGCTTTTAGAATGATGGTATGTCATGTGGGGATGTGTATGTATGGAGGGTTGTAACAATCAAAAAAAATTATTAATGAAAATTCCATTCTTATAATTATTTAAAATATTATAAACCACATAAAATAACTTTGAGAACACAATACATACTTTATAAATGAAGAATTAATGACATAAGAGGTATTTCTAGAAGTTAAGTAACCTTTACCAATGGAATAGTAATGTGACCTTCGGAATAGTAATGTCACTATTAGGAATAGTAAATCGGCTAATGGAATTGTAACCTCATAAAAAGTATAAATAAAATTTATTCATCTTATAAATGAAAATATGAAATAATTATATCACAGTATGTGTAAATAAATATTTTAAAGATTATTAATTAATTGTTGGTAATTTTATAAAACATAAATGTTTGATTATAATTTTATTATTAATATAATGATTTAACAGAAATTTTATACACATAAAATATATTCATATACTAATTGTTTTTTTCTTATAACTGTAAGAATATTTTATGATACCTTAATTAATTTTTCAAAGTGTTAAAAAAATCAGTTATAATTTCAAAATTGATGTTTTACAAGTAAATGATTATTTTAATTAAAAATTAAATTTTATTATTTAGAAACTTATTTTCATAAAATGGAGTACATTTTTTAATTCTACAGAATGAAAAATAGTTACACTTAATTTTTTAGATTTTTCTAAAATACTTGAATTGTTTTTGAATATTGAAATATGGTAACTTACGGTATATATACATTATAAGTTAAATACACTAATCCTTGAGTCCTCGCTAATGTAAGAACCATAATATCAAACTAAAATTAATTATTTTGATATATTTTGTCATAGTTATCAAACTACTCATATTCTTGAGCCAAAATAATAAACTAATGCATAAAATAATGGGAAAACCCTGCTATAGTCCCCTATAAATACCATCGCTCACAACCTCTTATCCTCACACCATATAAGATTTTATAATTTCAAAAAATTTAAACAATCCCCTTATCAAGACCCTCCCCTATTCCCATGATCCCTTGGTCTCATCAAAATACTAAACCCTTTTCCCTAAGGAGGTTCTTGAGGAGCAGAAATTCCAGAGGTAAAATCCTCTTTCATTTTCTTTTATTTCTTTTTCAATTTCATTATTTTCTTATCCTCTCCTCACCTACACTGATCCAATAAGAATGATAAATACATTATATTTTATATAAAGTAATTTTATTAGGTTAATGTTATAATTAATCTTCAATTCTCTTCCATTTTTCTTTTTTTCAAAATAAGAAAATGTCATCTATTGTGTGTCAGTTTACCACCACCGTAGATGATTCATTTCCATTTTTCACTACTTCATTAAATGATGTTCAAAAGGCCATAATTATGGTCAAATTATATTTTATTATACATATTATATTTTTATAATGTTTTGGAACGCATATATAAACATGATAAAACTATATAAAATCATAATGGTTGTAAAAATGATATAACTAATTTAATCATTTTCATTAATGTTCAATCTAATAAGACATCCTTATAACATATAACCAAATGATATATAAGATCATTTAATCTTCTAAATTTTCATTAGTAACATAAAATTTCAATTCTAGATAACTATTCGAAATTTACATGAACTTCCATACTCATATATAAGAGAACCGGTTATGAAAACCAAGAAAACGACGACTCCCAAAAAATGAAATTAAACTCTATATTCATTGAAAATCATATAAATTAACTTAATAAATATATAATGAATCAAATTCTTGAAAAAAAGTTCTTTATTTTTTAATTATTGAATTTAATTTTATTATCTATTATATTAATGTGAAGAAAGTATTCAGACCTAAGGTAAGGGGTATCATGAACTCAACTCTCTTCCTTTGGGTTTTCTATCTTTCACTCCATTTTTAGTATATATTTTCCTTCAATTTTCCTTAAATATCATTTATTTTTCCTTACCTTTTATTTTTTTGGGAAATATGTGTTTCAAATCTTCTTTTATGTCTAGTGAAAATGTTTCTCCAACAGAACTATTCTTTCCAAAAGTAAAACTTTTACTTCTCGTGAGATTGTTTCTTCTTCACTCAAGATTGATGATTCTTATATCATGTATGATATTCCCCATTTCATTTTTGGAATTAAAAGTTTATTCATGAATTTATTCTTTATGAAATGAAAACCATTTCTATCAATTAGTTATTTTATGCCCTATATTGATACATAATCTATGTGGCTTGAATGATAATTTAAATATTATGATGTGATGGGTGCACCTGGAATTATATAGTGCATGTAAATGTTATGATATTATGGGTGTGCCAAGAAATATATATCACTCTAATTAATTGGGTAATTTGAAGTATCTCACAAGATAAAGTGAAATATGAATGAATATTTCGGAACCTTGGTTCACAACTATGTTCAATATTTCACCACTAAGACATGATGTATCATTTTTATGAATTTCCACATTCCATTCCTTAATCAAATGTTTCCTCTAATGATTATTATGATGGTCATTTGATAATTTTATGAAAACGATGATTTTGATCACCCATGCTACATGTCTCCTATTCAACCTTTTACTACAATTTTATCTCATCCCTTTATTTTATGTATATCGTCATGTGAATAATTATACAAAGGAGAACATTAGGGCCACTAAGAAGCTATAGAGGAAGAAATTAAATAAATTTATATGTTTTATTATGTTAAATTTATGTATGTTCATAATTTTCCCAAGCTAATAAACCTTTTTATCTTGGTTTTTTAAACCCTTTATGTTGTTTATCTTTAAAATGAATTAATAATCATGTAAGAAAAATAGGTCTGCTATAGTTGGTATTAAAGCATGGATTATATAATTTGGAAATTAGGATTAGATTACCATAGTAAAATACCTTAGTATGAGACTATGTATATGAAATCACCCAAGAATCATTTTTTAGAAAAATGATAATCATAAGGATCCCACAGGAAATTCCATCAGAGTTAACTTTATAAAGGAATAAATTATTTATTCATGACTTGTTGACTAATTTTTTGTTCAAACCTTTTATATTTTTTAAAATGGTAAAAACCATGAGAAACTAGGCCAACAACCCATGTGAGGTACAATTCAGTGATTTCCCAAAAGATATACCCAATTCCATGAAGGTAGAGTTCATAATTTTTTGGTGATGTTAACCTAGATTTCTCAATCCTTGAATACTACCCTGAATAATGTGGAATTTCCTCCTTCACCTAAGAGGGATAAACTAGATATTCAGTATTTTATGTAGAAACAACTAATGACAATTAATGGATCTTCTTATCCACTAGTCAAGGACTAATGGGTCAACCCGATGGAGAATAGCTTTTCAGTGCTCCACTATTCTAATAAGGATATGTTGAATCAGTCCATTTATCATATATATAGATAGGTCGATCAATGGTAGTTTTTGATTAAAAACACCAAGGTGAATGATGAAATTTATGATATTGAGTGGTAATACTTTAAGATAATGTTTCTTAAAAAGTTTTTCCATTAAAAACATCAAAAAAATATGGATAGAGAATTCATAGTTCCAAAGAAAAAGGAAGGTGAATATTTCTCAGCCTACGAACCAAATTTCATAATGAGTCCAAGGTACGTATTGGGTATCTTTTATCAAAAACAATATAAAAATTGATAGTTTATCTAGTTGTTTAAAACCGCTCCTTTGTAAGGATCTATCAATTTGAGAATTTTTTAGTTATGAATAAGTTTTTCATTGTAATATAAATGTGAATATATATTTTGGATAATAGTCCCATGTTTATGGTGATATGAAATGAAAGATAGAGTTTCAGGTAGTGGGGTCTAATGAGAAAGATGGAAAGAAAACTCAACCACTCACATGTAAAAAATGTCGAAAGAAGCATCATGGGAACTACCACAATGGGATAGGGAAATGAAATAAGTGTGTGAGAAAAGTCCACAAAACTCATGAATATCGAAGAGACATAAAGAAGGTGGCTGATATTGTGGAGGAAAGTAGAGAACCACCCATGGTTCAATGCTTCAACTATAAAGATCAAGGGCACTATGAAATCTAGTGCACTAATGCTTGGATCCTAAAGGGTAATCAGTGTAATCAACCAGAAAATCTAAAGGAGTTAGTAAATAATTAGGTCATTACTAATGTTGACGTTGTTCCTGAAAATGATGTGGTGAAAGGTATATTGTTTATTCATTCTAGAATAGTGAATGTACTATTTTATTATGGTTCTACACATTATTTCATATCTTAAAAAGTTTAGTATAACTATTCAAACACCACCTCAAAATATTGAGGTTGGGTTATGTGTGAGAATATAAAATGGGGACAGCATTGTGTCCAAAGTACATAACTCCCCCCCCCCCCCAGTTAATTTTTTTGGACTAAACCTCCCATAAAATCTGGTCTTACTTCCTTTGGTGGAGTTTGATGTTATTATGGGCATAGATTGGGTATATTTATCCATAGCCAAAATCAACTTTTGAGAAAGGTAGATCACTCTTTACATACTGATAAATCCTCTAATTTTTTACAAGTGTAAGGAGGAAAATGAATCTATATTAGAATCATCATCTCAATTAGTGATACAATTGACTTATGAGAAATCATATATAGCTCAAATGATTGAGACAAATTAGAGTATCATGCTCGAGGACATGGCTATTGTGAGGGACTATACTAGAGTATTCCCCAAATAATTTCTTAGTATTCCTACTGACCATGAAGTTGAGTTCTCAATTGAACTTATTCTTATATTTTTTTTCCAATATCAAAGACACCTTATAGAGTGCCCACCATTTAGTTGGAAGAATTGAAGAAGAATTTGCAAGAGAATCTGGAAAAGTGTTTTATATGTCCGAGTACTTCACCATGGGGTGAATCATCCCCCTTTGTCAAAAATAAGGATAGTTCAATGAAATTATGAAATGATTATCATGGGCAAAACAAAATCACAATAAAGAAAAAGTATCTCCTTCCATGGATAGATGACTTGTTTGATCATCTGCAAGGGGACAAGTATTTCTCTATGGTGTACATTTTGTCCAGATATCACCAATTAAATGTGAGGAAGGAATATATTATAAAGACAGCCATTTGAACAAGGAATAGACACTATGAGTTCATAGCGATTCCATTCTGACTCACTAATGATCCAGAAATATTTTTTTATTTAATAAATATATACTTTAGAGATTACCTCAATAAATTTTTGTTTATCTTTATCAATGATATTCTGATATACTCCAAGATCAAGGATGAATATGAGGTGTATTTGAATATTGTGTTAAAGAATTTATGAAAGGAGAAATGTTTTTCAAAGTATAGTAAATATGAGTTCTTGATGGAGGAATTATTATTTTTGGGGAATGTTATCACCAAAAAAGGAATATATGGGGACCCTTCCAAGACAAAGGCAATTGAAAATTGGCCTATTACAATATCTATAATGGACATCCATAGTTTCCTTGGTGTAGATGGGTGTTACTAGTGATTTTTGAAGAACTTATCAGGATTTCAAACCCCACTAATCAAGCTTACTCGTAGAGGAGAAAAAAAATGGTCCAGGGAATGTAAAGATTTCTTCAAACAGTTAAAAGAGAGACTTATCAGCATGCCAGTACTCACACTTTCAATAAGTGGGGAACTATTTGTGGTATATAGTTATTATTAAAAGAAGATATTAGGTTTTTTAATAAGTAAAAATGATAAAGTGATATCATATACCTTGCGGTAGTTGAAAATTGAATGGAAAAACTTTCCAACGCATGATCTAGAATTGGAAGCTATGATATTTGCATTGAAAATCTAGTGGAATTATCTATATGGGGAGAAGTTTGAAATATATACTAATCATAAGATCCTAAAATACATATTCACATTGGATTTTAATATACGCTATTGAAGATTGTAAGATATCATCAAGGATTATGACTTCTCAATACACTACCATCGTGGAAAAAAATAAAGTGGTGGGTTCTCTAAGTATAAAAGATATTGTAACATTATAAATGATGAAAATTTAGAAGAATCCAATATTCTTATATTTTTACAGGATGGAAATGGGAATCATTAAAGAAGGAACATCACCATTCCATTCTTAAATGATTTCTAAACCATCCCCTATGGAGAAAATAATGGATTCTCAAATAAATGGTGTAGAAATTCAAAATAATATGGAAGATATAAAAAAGGTGAAATCCTCAGAGTTTAAAATTTATGAGGATGGAATTGTATGATTTGTGATAAGACAATTTGTACCATAAAATACAAAGATAAAGAAGGGTCTTTTGAATGATACATATATCGCAACCTTCTCTTTTCACCTATAGAGTATAAATATATATTGATATCACTGAGAGAACTATTTGTGGGGCAATATAAAGAAAGAGATCATAGAATATACATCAAGGTTCCTGGTATATCAACAAGTGGTGGATTGAAGACAAAATAATAAAGGGATGATACAACCATTACCCATACCAACATGTATTTGTTAAAAATTACCATGGACTTTGTCACTAGAATTCTGAAAAAATCCAATGGAAACAATGTTATATGGTCTGTTGTGGATCATCTTACAAATACAACTCAATTTATAACAATATGATAGGATTTATCATTGGATAAACTTGAAAAAATACAAATCAGATAAGTGTTAAGGATTTATGGAGTACAACTATCGATTGTATCTGACCGAGATATGAGACCCACATCTAAGTATTGTAAAATTATCTAGCATGATCTAAACACTGAGATGAACTTACGTAGATCCTATCATCCTAAAACTAATTTCCAACCATATTGGACTATTCAGATACTGAAAGATATGTTGAGAGCATGTTTTATGGACTTAAATAGAGGATAAGTCTAACATTCACCTTAGGAAAATTTCTCTTATAATAACATTTTCCACTCGACAATACAATTTTATAAATATAAAGATATTTATCAGAAAAGATGCAGAACACTAATGTGATGGGATGAAGTTAGTGAATGTAAGCTTTTAGGATATGAAATGGTCGAAGAAATGGTTAAAATGTTGATAACCATTCAATATCATATATGGGTATCCCATAGTCTATATAAGATCTATGTATACAATCATAAATGAGACCTAGATTATAAAGCTAGAAAAACAGTATTCCTCTGCATTTCTCTTTGGAAGAGGATCACGAGAATTCATAGGAAATGAATTCTGAGTCCCAGGTACATTGGCCCCTTATAGATCCTTGATCGTGTAGAAGTTTTGGCCTATCAATAAGAACTTACACCTATTATTTCTCAAGTACATGATGTATTCAATGTATCCCTTTTGAGGAAGTACAAACCAAATTCCTCACATTTTCTGAATCTGTAGGTGGTACAGCTGGAAAATGACATCTCTTATGAGGAGTACCCATTAAATATCTTGGACCATAGAGATATTTTTCAACACAACATGACTACTCACCTGGTAAAAGTACTATGGAAGAACCATATATATGAAGAGGAATAAATGTGAACCAGAGGATTCAATGACAGAGAAGTACCCTTGCATGTTTTAAACATGGAATTTAAAACCAAATTTCGAGGTTGAAATATCTTATGGGGGAAAATGTATAGAAAAAAAATATATAAATGGAAATTACCTTCTTTTTATAATGTCATATAGTATAAACCAGAGTCAATTTTATAACATAATATAAACCTTATAAATAAATAATGAATGAAATAAGAGGTATTTCTAGAAGTTAAGGAACCTTTAATAATGGAATAGTTAGTTAACCTTCAGAATTGTAATGTGACCATGAGGAATAGTAAATAATATAATAGAATAATAAAATCATCTATGAAAGTATAAATAAAATTTATAAATCTTATAAATGATAATATAAAATAATTATATCACAGTATAAGTAAATAAATATTTGAAAAATTATTAATTATGTGTTGGTATTTTTATAAAACATAGATTTTTGTTTAAAATTTTATTATTAATATAATGATTTAAATGAAAATTTATTTTCATAAAATAGATTTATAAACTCATATTCTATTTTCATATGACAATAATTAAATTTTATAAGATCTTAATTAATTTTTTAAAGTGTTATGAAATCAGTTATAATTTTAAAATAAATATTTTAGAAGTAAAGGATTATTTTAATTAAAAATTAAATTTCATTTATTTATAAAATTATTTTCATAAAATAGAGTTTATTTTTTTAATTCAACAAATTGAAAAAAAAATTGGTAAATTTTTTGGATTTTTTTGAAATGCTTGAATTTTTAGTGGATGATGATAAACGGTAATTTAAAATATATATACATTATAAGTTAAATACACTATTCCTTGAGTCATTACGTTTGTAAGGATAATAATCTAGAAATAACCATCAGTATTTTAATATATTTTGTGAAAATTTTCAAACTATTCATATTCTTGAGGAAAAATAATAAACTAATGAATAAAATAATGAGAAAACGCCATTATCCTACCCTATAAATACCACCCCTCACTACCTATTCACCACACACATTAGAAGTTTTAAGAATTTCACAAATTCTTCCAAATAATATTCTAAATCCCTTCAAAAATGTCCAAGATCCCTTGGTCTCACCAAAATACCAAACCCTTTTCCCTAAGGATGTTCCCATGGAGCATAAATTCAAAAGGTAAAATCCTATTTATTTTTTTATCTTCTTTTAAAAGTAATTATTTTATTATAATATCCCAACTGACACCTAAACAAGATTCAGGATAACTCCATTATATTTTATATAGAATAATTTTACTATTTTCCAGGAATAATTCATCTTCAAGTCTCTTCCTTTTTCCTTTTTTCTATAGATGAAAATATTGTTCGTTGTGTGTCTATTTACCACCACCATGGACAATTCATAATTATCTTTAAATACCACCTTAAATGCTTGTCATAAAACCATAATTATGGATAAGGATTTTTTGTACTTATTATAAGTTATATAATGTTCTGGAATCAATATATAAGAATGATAAAATTATATAAACTCATAATGGTGGTAAAACCGCCAAAACTAATTAAATCATTTTCATTAATGGTCAATATAATAAATCACCCTCATTAAAAAAACCCCAAGGATATATAAGATCATTTAATAATATTAAATTTATTTAATAAATTATAATTTCAATTCTCGATAACTATTTCTATTTTACATGAACTTCCATACTCATATACAAGAGAATCTATCATGAAAACCAATAAAAACACTCTTAAAAGATGTAATTAAACTATATAACTCATTAAAAAGCCCATAAATTAACTTAATAAAACTATAATGAATAAAATTAATGTTCAAAAAGTTAATTTTTTTTTAATTAATGAATTTAATTTGATTACCTAGGATATTAAAGTGAATAAATCATTCGAATATAAGGTTTGAGGATTCTCGAACACAACAATCTTCCTTTGGATTTTTCCCTCTTCCACTCAATTTGTAGTATATATGTTCTTTAATGTTTCTGAAATATGATTTATTTTTCATTCCCTTTTCTCTTCTTGTATATACATGTTTTGAATCTTATTTTATGAAAAATTTAATGATTTTTTCAAAAGAACTCTTCTTTCCAAAAAAAATACATCTTCTACTTCTCATGAGATTGTTTCTTCTTCACTCAAGATTGCTGATTCTTAAACCAATTAAGATATTACCTATTCTATTTGGAAACACCAATGTTTATTAATAAATTTATTCTTTATTAAATTAAACTTATTCTTATTCATGCGTAATTTTATGTACAATACTGATATATGTTCTATGTGGCATGCGTGATAATTTTAATGTTATGATGTTATGGGATAGATTGGAATTATATAGCACATGTAAATGTCCTAATGTGATGGGTGGGGAAAAAATTATATATCACACTAATTAATTGGGTAATATTAAATATCTCATTAAATAAAGTTAAATATTTCTGAACATGATTCTAGTTTTGTTCACAACTATGTGTGGTATTTGACCACTAAGACATGATATTTCATTTTTATGAATTGCCACATTCCATGCCTTTATATACTGTTTTCCCTCATGATTATGAGTATTATCCTTTTACTATGCTATGATAATGAAGATTATTCTAACCCATGATTCATGCCTCTTATTCACCCTTGTACTATCCTTTTAGTTCAGCCCTTATTTTTATGTATATCCTCAGGTGAATAATTTTACTAAGGGCAACATGAGGGATACTAATAATCTAGATAATATGGAATTAAATAAATTTTTGTGTTTTATTGTGTAAAATTTATGTTTAGTCCTAATTTTCCCATGATACTAACCCTTTGGATCCTAGTTGTGTAACCCTTTTATGTTTTTTATCTTTAAAATGATGTAGTAATAATGTATGAAAAGTATGGTCATTATAAAGGTGGTTAGAAGAAACATAGGAATGTTGGGTTGGGTCGGTGAGTGACTGAGTAGGTAATTATTATGGTGTGGTGTTCCACAAGAAGAATTAATCATAATTAAGTGATCAGGGTATTCCAAGAAAATTATATGAGATGGGTATGTTTGGTACTATTTAGGGTCAATACCAAATAGCTTTGGGATTATCTATTTTATAGTTGGGAGATTATAAAATCTTTGATTATTGGTTGGTTCAGATCAGGTCAGATTCTTGGGTAAATTCAAATTTTATGTTTTGTGGATGGGGAAACTTATAAATTGGGATTCAGAGTTTAATTTATGAAACTGAAACACATTAATATTTTGGATGAGGGTTTAGTCATGATAAGTGTCTTGGAGGTCTAGTTAAGTTTTTAGAGTGACAGGCTATAGGAATCAAGGTTAGGGAGGCACAACACTAGGAACATGGTTTTCACATGACTAGTTCTAAGCATGTTTCCCAAATGGTGAGGCTCATTTGAAAAAGAAAATGATGTGAAAAACTATTACGGGTGCCCAAAGAACCATGTGATCAACCTATAATAAATTAAAAAGGGTTCTCAAGGGATTTTCATATTTTGACAAAACAAGCGTCTAGCCAGGCAATGTAGATGTTAAATTGGACATTGGCATCACACGGTTAGTGCAAGGTTAGCCAAATCGTGCAGCCTAATAGTGTGCCTCATTAAATATGGTGAATTTACTTAATTACCCCTCCCTTAATATTTCATTCTTTCTTCTCCTTTATTCTACCTTGTGTACACATCATCTTGTCATGGGATCCACTATTCTTCATCCTCTGGGATTTATCCTATCTTCTTCTTTAGGGAACTGATTTGAGAACTATTGGGTGCATTGTATAGTTAGAGGTAAGGCGATGAAACCTATTTATTCTATTCTTATTTTCACTAACCATTAGTATTTATAATTATATGGAATCAATTTTTCCCTATTTATAGGGCTTTTCTATAAAATCCCAATTCATCTCATCTTAGATCAGATTAGAGTACGTTATTCTATGAGTGAGAACTTACAATAATAATATAGAAAATTCCGAGATTCATCTTAATTTATATGTGTTCCATGGATGTGAATTTAACTATGTGTTACTAGGGTGGTATGGGTGTGTCCTTTTAATTAAATTATTTATCTATTATTATTGTTTGATGCCTATAATATTTGAGTGTTTAATTGGGTTGATCCTTGAATGCAATGGAATGTGTAAATTGGGTTTCCAATTTTTCTTGGTATGAGGTGTTAGATGATTAATTAAATGAATTTTTATGTGATTATTTCAGTTTTATGGGAATGTTTTGGGATTAGACTAGGTTAATTGAGGTGATTATGATCACCAGGATTGAGGTAATGAGGTTCATCAAGATGAGGCAGAGGGTGATGACCATTGCCATGTTTATGGTATGAGGTTCTCATGTGGTGATGGAGTCCCATCGGATGGTGTGTCTTAGGTTGGGTTGGTTATTTATTATCATTATTATTGGATGATATCACCATTTGAAATTTTTGCACACAAATAAGGACTTTGTGAGGTGTTTTTGACCACTCGATGTGGGTAGAGGCCTCCATAGATTTAGCGGCTTAGGGGATGCTGATGACTATTTTTTATGGAAGAGGTTCTCAGTGTATAAAGACATGGTGGATGGTGACTAATACCATAACTTGTGAGATGAGGCTCATCATATACCATTGGTCCAATGGGATATGATTATTAAAGTATGGATATCATCATGCCTTGACATATCAGACTATTGATCTGATGATATTTGCTCAAGAAGAAGAATGAGGGACTTGTGATTGATTTTAGGATGTCATGTTGTCGAGGCAACGATGACTTGACTAATGAATGACTAAGGGACATGTGACAAATTAGTTAAGTATATTTATGGTAGATTTTTTGAATCTATATGGGATGCATATAGTATTGGTTGGAACAATATGTAGGGTTATTTTTTAATAGAAACGGATAAGGCCCCAAGGGTTCTCGGGGTCTTATTATCCAAGGGATGCATCGTTCCATTTCTAGTGTTTTCTAATTTAGGAAAACGCTATCTCATGGCTATTTAGGAAGAGTAAATATGGTCATATATTTATTCTTGAATATTTTATATATATATATATACACACACTATAATAAATATGGATGTTTTATACAAATATGCTAGTGGTGGCCTACTATGTTTATAATCACACCCTAAATGGACCCCTCAGGACGCGTGTAGAATATATTCCTTTGAGATTAGGTAAGGGAGTAGAATCATACACTAGACCATAGTGAGAAAAAATGTATAGGTTCTTGTGATAGAGGGAAGAAGGTCCATGGGGGTTCATATACATTTAGATTGAGTCACTTTGGGGATTTTGAGTATGTTATTATAAGATCTGCCATGGGAGACCCTACCTATCTTTTTTTAACTATCTGACATGTATACATTATCTGATTTCTATGTTTGTATGATTTTGGACCATTATTTCTATTTTTTATTATTTATGCTGAGTTTATCCATTGATTCTGTAGTGTTGGTATCATATAACCATTATTATTAAATCACTTACGTAGTTCTATTAAGTATCCATTAGTGTATAGGGAGGCACACCTAAGGCCTAGTGGCCCTTCGGCTAAGAGGATAGGTTCAGTGGCTCTTGGGTCAGGGTGAAACAATTGGCATCCAAAATCCAGGATCTAAGGCCTGCCCCTATTTCTAGGTTTTTGATCTACCTTAACAATAAATAATTTTTCTTTTATTTATTATGTTTGATTCCATCCATCCTTTTGAATTATATTATTGCTTACCTTCAATCATAGTCAAACCCTCTTCTATATAGTGACTTTTCATGTCACACCTTTCATATATTTCTTCAATATAGTCAAATCTATTTTGAGTAGGTACATTGATAGAGATAATATTTTCCTCACTTTTTATATGTATTTCAATTATTAATTCTAAAAAACTCATCATTATGAGCTTAATTGGTCAATTTTTATTTATGGTGTGTTTTGAGCTAAAATATGAAAAGTGCTTAATTCTGGATTTTGGGAAGATATTTACATCAAGGTTATTTTGGTCATTTCTTTAAAACAATAATTCTAAATAGAGTTATTAATTTTTGGTTGAAATACTATATTTATTTTATAAAACTTTTTAATCAAGACCTATAGCTTATTGGAACATATAGAGGCCTGAGAAATCATTGAATTTGGGGAATTTTCCAGGCAGACAGGGTGGACCCTACCAACGTAACAGAAGAACAAATCGTCATAAACACCCCCAATTGAGTTGATAACACCTGTAATGGGATTAGGAATCATATTAAAGTTATTTAAATAAATTTCATGTAGTTATTAGATCATTATGATTTCCTATGGATGCAATATTTTGAAGGAATCTTCCTTGAACCTTTATCTAGAAAAGTTACAGTCAATAATAAGTTCATAAAACCTATATAATGTGGATAATGTTTCTGATATTTTGAGGGTGGACACAAAACAAAATTGGAACAACATTAATGAAGGCTAAAATGCACGAAGAAGAAGAAGTTAATTCATGAATGAGTCATTTATAGGGGCTATAATGTGCAAACATTCAGAGGACAAATTATGCCTATAAAAGGAGGGGATCTTCTACCTATCAAAGCATTCCATTATATCCCCAAACCATCTAGGTCACCAAAAAGATGAGTCCAATTCCCATTTAGGACCTTTCTTTTCTTTTCTTTTATATTGTTTTCTTTTATCCTATAATGAATTCCTATTTTTTATATTAAAGTGTTTCCCTTTCCTTCTTACATCCTTATTTTTCTTCCAACACTAATTATCATTATCTATCATCCATCATTCCATTGTGATCTATTTTAATAATTAAATATAAGGTGACTAATCTAATTCTTTTCTCTAGTGTAGGTTTCATGGTGTTATTTTTTATTCAACTTAAATTCAAAATATTTTAAATTTAATTATGGTGGATAGAAGAGTTTTGGATGGGTGTGTCAGTCATCCACCATAGAACTATTAAAAAATATACTCTTTTCCATTGATTTAGTATTTCTTCCTCCCATATCTTAGTAAAACCCTTCATACTATAGAGTTTGAGTTTCCTAAATTGATGAAATGGCATGCGATGGAGTCATGTCTTTCATGAATAACATTCTCGGTTGAGGTGTTACCCTAATTAACTATTAGAGGATGTGTGGTTTAGTGTTCCAGATGCATACTAAAATCACACACTCTATATAAAAAGTAAATTAGTTCTTTAATTATGTTTCATAAAATGAATTATCAAATTTAATTTATACAATAAATAATTAATGGACATGTGTTTTCCAACCCTAGTACCAAGTTCTTTCTTCCATAATTTCATTATATCTGAATCTACATCTACATTTAGATTTAAAGTTTTCATTTCCTTATTTTAATTTCACTATTTCCCAAAACCTTTAAAACCATCATCTTTAGTAAATTATAAAAACAAACAAAAATAAATAGAATAGGTGAACTAGAATCTGTGATTGAACTGACTGTGATGCTCCTCATGTGAGACAACCCTGGTTAGCCACTATGTTACAATAGTAAAATAAATTTTCTTTTTCCATGCCCTAAGACAGGCGTGCATCAAAATTGGAACTGTTTATTGCAGATAAATAGTAATATAAATCACTTTTTCAAAATTAAAATATTTTGTAAACATTTTTCAGTTTTTATTTATAAAAAAATCTAAAAAAGAAATTATTTTTCCATGATGTATTCAAATTGAAATTATTATGAATGGAAAGATTACTCACATGGGTAATATCTAGAACCAAAAGTGGATTATAGATATCTAAATGACCAGGTAGAAATTATGATCAATACTCTGGATAACATGGGGAGGAAAATCGAAGGATCATTTGAATATGTTCATGCCTTGATAGAGAAACGCAACCCTGAACCGGAAAAAGAACCTGAGGTAGTGGTGGAAGAAATTTCACCAATAATCATTGAAGAACTAGAGGAGGTAAATGTGGAGGTACCTAAAGATTCATTAGTCCCCACTCAACCAATTATACCAAAGATAGATGAAAAGAAGGAAGACATGACTATGTATCCTTGTGTGATAGATCAACGGGAATCAGACTAATTCTGGAATGAATGTAAGGAACTTATAGATCTCTCCATGCCTTGCAAAGGAGAAGAGATAGAACCACTGAAATAATACACCACCCAAGTGGTGGAATTTTAATTCAAGATAGAGGATCCTAACTACCTACCTCTATCTAGTAAATATAAACTCCAATAAGTAAATTAAATTTAATAGGAGATTATATACGAACCAACTCAGGGAGATGATACAATATTTTACTCAAACAATTTTAATTTTATTGAAATTAATTTGAGTATCATCCCAAATAGTTTTTAATTTTTATATTTGTTGATCTCCTATAACTCTCTAGATGATGAAGATAAAAAAGAATAAACACATGTTAAGTAACACTTGGAACTCCCTAAAGACATTGAATATTCACTAGAGGGAATACAAGAAGAAGAAAATAATGTTGCACAAGTAGAAAAGATTGAGGAAGAGGTTTAAAAATTCATCCTACCCCCACCATGAAAGATGTACCAAATTGAGAAGGGGGATGGACTAGTGTACTCTTTCCTTGGAGTGATCCTCAAAAAGAAAAAATAACTGCAAGTTGGGAAAATCCACATGTGGTGGTTCAAGTCAAAGAAGCCTCATCCACCATCGGATTATGGATAATAGCAGGTACTTCCCACTAGAGGTCATAAAAATATAGGGCCCACTTGGGGTATCACACCAAGACTTTTCCCTTACATGATTTTTTGGAATTTATATTTCAATTTCATTTCTTAATAATGTAGTCTAGCATACAGCCCATCCCTCCTTGTCTTTTTGAGCTTTAATGATATGTTCCTTATTCTTAATTAAGTAATTATCTTTTATAGGTTCATAAATGGGAAACGTAAGCCTCATATAGTCTAATAGAATTAATAATATTCATGGTAAAGGGAGTTTATTTTTATTTTTTAAACTCTTAAACTCTTTAAATTTTTTTCCAAATAATGTTTTAAACATTAAAGGAAAGATTGCAGACCCACACTTGAATTCATGCTTTACTCAAAATATCTAAGAGACATGAGATTCTTAGGAATTATATGATTCAATGATTTAGATTTAAATGTTAATAATATTGAATTATTAAAATGTAAAATTGAATATTTCAAGTGAATCGTGGATATTGAAATGATGACTCGTGGTTTGAGGGAATTTATTGATTCATGTAAATGAAATTACATGACCATTTTTAAGGCTTTAAATTTCTTATATTTATGTGAATTGATTTGTTATTAGAAATAATTCCTTGAGTGATTTTCCAATATTATGTACCCATTCCTCAGAATATTTCTAGTCAAATTACATTATATTTATTTTTGAGCATATTTCTTTTGTGATCTTCAGACATGTCACCTACCAGAATGTGTATTGGAACATTCCAAAGCTATGACTGCGAAAAAACACATTTAAAATTATTAAGAAATGTTTTTAAAAACCATTATACTTAAATAAAACCTTTACATTAATACATATTTATCCCATAGAATCTATGAATGACTTTTATAGGAATGAGCTATTTTTTCAAGCCATTTTTATCCATTCCTACCCTACTCATGGTTTTTGCATGATATTTTAAAGTTGAAGTGTGGGGGTAAATAGAATATGGTGGAAGAGATAATATGAATTGTTAAGAAAATTTTTTGGTTTCTATATTGGGTAATTAGAAAGGTTATTTGATTCATTCATTTTACTATTTATTTATTTTCCCCTACTGAATAAAAAAATTGAAAAACCCAAAAAATTATAAACATGGGTTATTGTTTGGGAAAACCAAAAATCCCAATTTTCCAAATCGACTATCTTATAATTTTATGTGGTTATGTTATGGATGTTAGGTTTGATCTAATAATAACTATCAAAAAAAGTAAAAAATTAAAAAAAATCAAGAGGTTTCACAAATCATTCATTATGCTTTACTTGATCATAACCTTACTTTGAGTTTTGGGGAAGTGAGTGTTGCTACTTTGAAAGGGAGAAACTAATTACACTTTTATTTATGATATCATGGATTGTACATAATATATAAACCTCTTCCTTGTGCCTTAATTTTTAAAATCAAAAATATCCTACCAACGCTAAGTCTCAAAGTCATTGGAAACTTTATATCAAGTCCTCATGATTTTATGTGTCAATTGTCTTTATAAAGTGGAGAAATTAGTTCCATTAAAATACTGTAGATAATGAGAATTGCCTCATGATATAATAATAACTCCACTTAAATTGTATCCTGAGATATGAGAGAAAATATTTATGTAAGGTAAATCATGATATGACATGTTTAATAATAATAAATTGAGAAGCTTGAATGAATGAAAGGATAAGTTCCATTATTTTGAAAAGGGACAAAGTAAAATGAATTAATTAATTTTTTATTTGAAAATTAAAAATTAAATTGATACTTCATGTGTATTTTTTAAAATTTGATTTGACATTGAAAATTGTCTGATTATATTTCTTTGGAATTTGAATATTGGTAACATTGGTGTCCTCTAATTTCCATGTTGAGATTTTATACTTGAGGAAAATCATGGTCTAAGTGTCGAGTAATTGATATATCTAGTATTTTCCTCATTTTTAATTTTTATTTAATTGATTTCATTTAAAAAAATTCATCAATATGATCTTATTGAATCAATTTTGGATTTATGGTGTCTTTTGAGCTGAAATGTGAAAGGTGCTTAATTTTAGATTTTTGACATATTTTCACATCAAAGGTATTTTGGTCATTTAAAAATAACTATAACTACAAATTGAGTGATAATTTTTATATTTAAATCCTAGATATATTTTATACAACATTGTCTTCATGACCTATAGATTATTGGAACATCTATAGGACCAAAAGATTCATTGAAGTTGAGAATTTTTTCACGCAGACAACGTGGACACTACCACCGTAATGGAAGCACAACTTGCTCTAAACAACTCAAATTGAGGTTATTCCACCTTTAATATGACTAGGACTTATATTAAAATTGTAGGAATAAATTTTATGGAGTTATAAGATCATTAATGTGGCCTTTGGACACAATAGTTTGAAAGAATCTTCTCGGAACCTTCATCTAGAAAAAGTTTCAGTCCATAATAAATTCATAAAACCAACATAATGTGGCCAATATTTCTGATATTTTTAGGGAAGACACACAACGGGTTTTTTAACAACATTAATGAAGTCTCAAATGCTAGAAGTAGAAGGAGGAAATGCATGAATCAGTTATTTATGGGGCTACAACGCGCAAAAAATTCGAGGAAAAATTCCACCTATAAAAGGAGGGGAGATACTACCACTCAAATAATTCCATTATATTCTCACACCATTTAGGACCAAGTAGAGGAGGCCAATTTCCAATTTTCACTTCTCTTTTCTTTTCATTTTTATTTTTTTTTCCTTTTCTCATGTAATTCATTCACATTTTTATAATAATCTATTTCTCTTTCCTTCCTCCATCCTTATCTTTCCTTCAAATAGAATTATAATTATCTATCTTCCATCAATCCATCATTATATCCTTTCACACAGCAATGGAAATTGACTAGTCTAAGTCTTGTCCCTTAGAGAGGTTTCACGATGTTCTTTTTTATTTAGCTTTAATTAAAAATGTTGTAAATTTATTTGTGGTGGATGGAGTATTGGACAGGTGTGTCTGTCATACACCACTAAAATATTTAAAAATCCATTCCTTTCCATTGATTCATTGTTTTCCCTCCCTTATCTTATGAAAACCCTTCATATGGTGAAGTTGTGCTTTCTTGAAGGGATGAAATAACATATAGTGGAGCCGGTATTTTATGAATAACATTCTCACTTTATATATTACCCTAATTGACTATTGGAGGAGATGTGGTTTGGTGTTCTGGATGCATACTAAAATTAAACAAACTCTAATTAAAAGTAATTCAAATCATTAATAAGGTTTCATAAAATGAATTATAAAATAGAATTTAGACAATAAATAAATAACGAATGAACATGTGTTATTTGAAATTAGGACCAAGTTATTTCCTCCTTAATAGATAGAGAAAACATTTTCCGCATTTTTTATATGTATTTCAATGATTTAATACAAAAAATATTCAATATGAGCTTATTTAATCAATTTTGGATTTATGGTGTGTTTTGAGCTAAAATATGAAAAGTGCTTAATTTTGGATTTTTGACGGGTTTTTACATCAAGGGTATTTTAGTCTTTTCGTTAAAAATGTAATTCCAAATTCAGTGATAATTTTTTTATTTAAATACTAGATTTATTTTATATAGATTTTTCTTCAAGAAATAGAGTTAATTCGAACAATAGAGGCCCAAAAAATTCATTGAAGTTGAGAAATATTTTGAGTGGACAGCATAGACCCTACCACTGACACATAAGCAAAACATAATCTTTACACCTCCAATTGAGGTTGTTATACCTGTAATGGGACAATGACTAATATTCACATTCTTGAAATAAAATTTATGGAGTTATGAGGTCATTAAGGTGGTCGTTGGACATAATATTTTGAAGGAAGCTTCCTGGAACCTACATCCAAAAAAATTTGTACTCAATAACAAATTAATAACTCCTACATAATGTTGCCAATTTTTGTGATATTTTGAGGGTCGAAGAACCACAATATTTTCCAAAATATTCATGAAGGCTCAAACATGTGAATATGAATTATTTAATTGGTGAAATTTCATTTATGGGGGAAATAACACTCAAAATTTTAAAGGACAAATTCTACCTATAAAAGTAGGGGAGATCCTACAACTCAAAGCATATTATTCCATCCCCAAACAATTAGAGGCACCAAGAAGAATATGGAAATGGAAATTTAAGACTTATCTTTTCATTTTTATTTTATTTATTTTTTCTTTTCTCATATAATGCATTTATATTTTTTATATTAAAGTGTTCATTTCCTTCTTTCATCCATCTTTTTCTTCCAACCCTAATTCTCATTATCTCTCTTCCATCACTCCATCATGATATATTTTTACATTAAAATGGAAGATTAATAATATGAGGCTTGTCCCTGGGGAAGGTTTCACAGTATTCTTCGTTATTGAGATTCAATTCAAAAAAAATTAAATTTATTTTTTATGGATGGAGGAGTATTGGATGAGTACAGTGGTTGTCCACCATGGAACTATTTAAAAATCCATTAATTGTCCATGATTCATTATTTCATCCTCTATTATCTCTATAAAACCCTTCATTTAGTGGAGTATGGGTTTCTTTAAGGGATGAAATGACATATGGTTGAGCCAGGTCTTTTAGGAATAACATTCTTGGTTGAGGTGTTACCCTACTAGACTATTGGAGGTGGTGTGGTTTGGTGTGTCACATGAATACTAAAATCACACACTCTATAAATAAAAGTAAATTAATCCATTAATGATGTTTAATAAATTTAATTATCAAATTGAATTTAAATAATAAATAAATAATTAATGAACCTTGGTTTTCCACCCCTAGGGTCGAGTTCTTTTATCCCTAATTTCATTTTGTCTGCATCTACGTCTGCATTAAGATTTATAATTTTCATTTCATTATTTTAAAAACACTATTTCCCAAAACCTTTAAAATAATAATTTTCAATAAATTAAAAATAATAATAATAATAATAATTAAAATAGTTGACCAAGAATCAGTGATTGAACTGACTATGACACTCCTCTAGTGAGACGACTCTGGTCAGCCATTGTGCTGCAATAGGAAAATAAATTTTCTTTTTTCCATTCCCTACAACATGAATGAGTCATACACCTAATGGTCTTCCATTTTTCGATTACTACTAATCAAATCTATTACTCTTTTTTTCAAAGTATCTTCCCCTAAACATCGACCTCTTTCAGTCTAAGGGAGAGACATATTGTACCAAGAAAATATTGAATTTATTTATATAGGATCAATAACAATAGCAATAAACCATGAACACAAATCTTTCATAATACTTTTGTATCACTCCTAGAAACATTTATCATTGTTTTGGTATAAAATCATCATTATTTATCATATATTTTTAATGTATTACTTCTTTAAGTCACTCTCCACTGCCTTGACTCTAGTAAAATTCACATGGTGGAATTTTATAAAATAATCTTGTCTTTAATTTCTTATGAGGTATTCACAATTAGACTATAAATATTTTAAAAAATTATATTTATAATGTACATATTTTACCTGATTTGATGAATGAGGATTCACAATGTTTTTTGATAACTCATCCCTAATATCAGTACAATTTTCAAAGCTAAACATTATTTTTTTACAAGGGTATTTATTTAGTAAGTGTGCTTTTAATTAGACTAAGGGAGTTTTTTCTTGATCTGTCAGCCTTTTCTTTGATCCATTTGTAATTCTATCTTGGTTAGCAATTTTAAATTTGAGAAATTTAATCTCCTCAATTTACTCATTCTCATTTCTATGAAACTCAACTTCAATATTATTTATCTTATTAATTTATTTCATGAATTTTTTTCAATCTTTCCTGATTATAGTATTCCATGTATAATATACAAAAAGTTCTATCATTGCCATATGAGTCATGTAATATTCATATTATTCATCTTCTCAACCACAATAATTGTATTATTTTACTTAAATATGTGAAAAAAGTTAATATCTTTTATAAAATATTCCCCTTATGATTCACCACATCACAAAGAGTTTTGTTCTTCTTATTTACTTCACATGATTCTATTTTAATTTTTAAATTTTTTATTTCTAATTTAAAAATATTTCTTATAGTTTTTATTACATTTACATTTTGACCACCGTTTTGGTATTTCTTCTTTTTCATCACCATAAAACTCCAATGTTTTCTTTTTCTTAGGAAAATGTATAGAAAAATATCCAATTCCTCCACTTCTAAAATATTTATGTGGAATTTTTTTATATTTACCTTTTTCCATTAATATTTTTTAGATATGAGATCCATTATTTTTTTATGATTATCATCCCTCTAATAATATTATTCTAAATCACTTGGGGGATAAAATAATTTTTCATCCTTAATCATCATAAGTGTGTTATCTAGAACATTAACATATATTTGATGAATCTATTTCAAAGGTGATATATTTAGTTTAAATATATCTCAGAAGTTCCTCATTAATTTTTTGACTCTAATTGAATTATCTGGTTTTTATCTAAAGAATATGATATGTCTAACTATCATTCACAAAAGTAAAATAGTCTTTAATATTCTCATCTTCATCCATCCAGATGTCTTCAAATTGTTTCCTCTAGATTTCAATATTTTTCTCCTTTTATCTTGATATTTCACTCATAATTAATCTCATGATTAACCCATATTTCTATAGATTTTCTTCCTCAACCATATGAACAATTATGAAATAATTATAACACACATGAAATTTTTACAAGGTTTATCCTTGATTTTATAGCCTACTCCATGTTGTGATCATCTTGTATCCACTAGTCTCTATGAAAAGGTGTCATATATTTACCATTATAATTTTTATTTTATTATTTATATTGGAACCATAGTTATATTAGAACTTTTAATTTTTTATTGTTTTTGAATTATATATTCATATAATCATGGGATACCTCATCACCATAAGTTGTATCCTCTTCATGAATGACTTTGACTACTAGAAGATAATGGTTCTGTAGTAGAGAATCAATCATACACTCACTTTTCCACAAAATATCAATCTTGTGGAAGAGATAATGCTTGCATGGGAAAAACTTATTTTTTGCCACCAATAATTACATAAAATATATTGACCTTGTGTATGATATATGGCCATTCCCATTTGGGTTACATCATTGAATGTTTCTTTCTTGGTATCATTGGGGTTATAAAATCCAATACCAATTCTCCTTGAAGGAAGAAATGGAGGTGGATCTTTTTATTGAAGGCTCTTTCAATCTGATTCCAATGGAATTTATGGTTGATAAATGTATGAAACCTATTCTCAATGATCCATTCCAATTCATCCAACCATTTTTGTGATAGATCATAATCTAAGTGTTGTCTATATTTAGATATTCCAAGCTAGGGAAACAAGAATTATATGGGTAACACTTACTCGGTTCCATACACTAATAAATATAAAGTTTTTTTTATAGTAGTATGTGTTGTGGTATGGTAGGCCCATAAAGCATAGAAGATCCTTTCTCTCCTGGTTTTCTTGTCCATGTTCCCCATATTCTGAAGTATATTCAATATAGTCTTATATAAAGAAAATATCTATCCATTTTACACTGAAATATAGTGGGATGAGTGATTGGACTCATGGTTGTACTCCTAGAATAATTTATTCAACTCTATTGAAAAGCATTTGGTTCTATTTTTAGTCAATATCATGTGAAGTAATCTCGATCTAGTAATGATAAGGTACTTCGTGATGTTTATGATACTCTTCATCATTAATTTCTATGGGGTATCACCTCATCCCATATAAAAAATAAGTTGTTTTTAGTAAGTGTGTACATGAACTACTTAACAATTGATGGGGGGATATGGACCCATAACATCCATTCCATATACGAAAAATGTATAGGAATATTTAGCTTTATGTTCAAGTTTTGGGGGTTTATGGATGAAATTTTCTTGAATATGGAATGCATGAAATTTCCTAGTGAATTCAACATAGTCCTATATCATGGTTTTCTATTAACAACCCTACCTTTTAATTTGGTGGGAGAGACTGGTCCCAGATAGATGATCATCACAGGATCCTGTAAGGACATTTTCCATGATGGTGGTGATATCTATTTCTGCTATCAATTTGAGGAGTATTTCATTGAAGCCTCATCTATAGAGGGATTTATTCCCATTTATCCCATCCTGGAGGGTAAATTTTGATGCTCGACACTAAATTTGTTCCCTTCTGGATTGATCTGTCAGGAGGGTCCCATTTTGGAGATACCCAATTATTGATCCATCCATCCATGGGTGTATATCAGTTCATCATGGTTTAGGGTGGTGTTGGCCTAATTGATTTCTTCCATGTCATAGATGATGATTGATGAGAACATCCTCTAGTGCGTGATGTGGAAGATTTGTTCCTGTTGATCAGGGCCATCTAGGATTGTGGATGTATTATCCAATTTGTCAGCACAAGCATTCTATGATTGCGGGACATGATGCAACATGGGATGAAAAGGGAACTCTTCAATTAGTCCTCTAACATAGCCAATGAAGGGCTCCATTTCTTCCTTTCTAAGGGAATATTCCCCATTGATTAGTTTTATTACTAGATTGGAATCTCATTTAATGTTTATATAGGCTATTTTTAGTTGTTGGGTTAGGTATAAGACAGCGATGAGGGATTGGTATTCTTTCTATTTATCCTTGTAGCCTTCAGATAGTGAGAAAGAGTAGGTCAAAATTTATTTATATAGAGAAACAAATTAAATCCTTAAGCCAAGCCAATTGAGTTTCATGATTTTCAATATCTTTCTTGAATGGACTTCGGTAAGAAACATCAAAATACATATCCTAGGTCCAAGGAGTGTCATGTTTATAGAAAACCTCATCATCCCGATGTTCGGTGTCCACTGGTGTACTTTATAGGGATAGATATGTCATGAGGAAATTGGTGCAGGATTTACATTTCATTAACTTTTTGACACAAACTAAATGATGTATAGTTATAGAATGATCTCCCATCAAGAAAAATGCCCAGTTGGCATGGTACAACCAAGGATGTACCTGAGAAGATCAATATGAGAGATAATATGGACTTCTTGGAACTCTAATTAATACCTTGTATTTTTTACCCCAATATGACTTTGAGGTAGTTCTTCTTGACATCAGAATATTGAGTCTCAGTTCCTTTTATCATTTAACTAATGTAATAGAGACTTTTCTAATTACCTATAGAATTTTTCTATGTGGTGATAGTTCCAAGTGATCGCTTTATCACGACCACATATAAGATGATTGGATTCCCTTCTACTGGAAGCATAAATACTGGTGGGTGTAGTAGATACTACTTGAGACTCTCAAAGAATTTTTGGCAGCCCTCATACAATTGATAGGTGATTCCATTCTTCATTATCTAGGTGAACGGGATAGATTTTATAGATATTTTGTCTATGAAACATCTAATGTAGAAGAGATTCACTTGGATCCCCACCAATTATTTTAGAATCTAAGGGGGTATCATTTCCAGGATTGCACTAGTATTATTAGGTTCAACCTCAAAGACATGGTGGTATACCATATTCTAATAAAATTCACTAAAGTTACCCCAAATTCCCATTTCATTGAATTCATCTTTAGACTACGCGATTATAACATAGAGAAGTCTTTTTTAAGGTACATTGAGTGATCAAAGTGATATCAGGATTTTAAAACCAGGTTATCCATATAACATTTAGTTTTTTATCCCAATAAGGGATTAAAGATATGTTGCATGGTGTGTTGATAAGTATCTCTATAATTATTTAATCCAAATGGAATAACCTGATAGAAAAATATCACCTAGGGTGCTCTGAAGTTAGTGGATTCCTCATATTCAGGGGAAATTTTTATCTAATTGTACACCAAGTACCCATATATGAAGGAAAGTTCCTAGAAGAAAGAATTTTCATTGATCAAGTGTTCTATAATAGTAAATGGGAAGTCATCCATGGGAAATGTTGATTAAGTTCTCTTAAATCGATGCATACCCAAATCTTCCCATTCATTTTCTTAATGGGGACAATATTGGAAATCCATCTTCAGTATTTCACTTCTGAAAACATAATGATCAATTTTTCAAATTCTGCTCTACAATAGTGTCATTAGAGGAGTTCATCCTCTTGGCTGCCTATTTGAAAACTTTATGGTCATCGAGTTAAAAAGCATAGTGCATAGTGACATCTAAATTCTATACGGTCATTTCTGTATAATTAAAAGACAGCAAATATCAATTTTTCTTTAGAAATTCAATATACATCTCTTTCTATTCAAGAGGAGTAGAGGTACTAATTAGTGTAGATCACATGACATCTTCTATTACTTTATTTATCTACCCAATATCATCAATGGTGGTGCAGAAACCTTCCTCAAATACAAGAGTGGGGTTCCTGAGGTCATCCTCTTCTTCTTCCACCAATGAGTCTATAGGGGTATTTTTAAACAAAGATGGAAATATGGGGGCTTCTATATCACTATTAGTGTGAGAGAGTCCCTAAGAAAAATCATTATAATCCTTTTTTAAACGTCATTAAAGATAGATTCTGGTGCTGATTTTGTTTTACACTATCACTATAGACAGAATGGGTTTTGAAATTTAGGGTCAGGTCTATTTTCTTAATCAGATTTGTGGGTAGCATAAAATTGTTTTATAGCATGCACTAGGGATTCATAGGGGCAGTCCCTAAGCCATTGGGGTAATCAAACTGTATATTTTCATCCACCATAGGTTGTTTTCCTAACATTTTATAGAAACCTACCTCATCATATGTGGATTTTCTATTCGCAAAGGGGTAACTTTTACCATGAAGTGTGTCAACCCTTCCATCACTCGGGTATTTCAAACACTGATTTAATGTTGAAGGTGTTGCTATGTGGCTGTGGAGCCCGGTCCTTTTAAGAAGAACATTATATGTTATGTATTATTGGATAACAATGAACTCATTACAAGATGTGAGATCCCCAAACTTATTTTTCACTTCATCTTTTGGAGATGTCTTAGGTCACACTTATCATACCCTTAAAGGGTCTTCTTAGTGGGAGATAAGTATCCCTTTCTATATCATATAAATAGAAGTGATAGAATTATGATGAGGTTGATCTTGGAACCATTTTCTATTAGATACCTTTGGATGTCAACATTATTGATTCTTCCTAAAACAAATAGGGGTATGATGTGACCCTAGATGATCTCTTCCTGATCTGGTTCTATGAATGAGATGGCAACATTGCATTAAAATGGAATTGTCTCTAGTAGATAAACTTAATCTACAATGACTTCTATTTTAAAATATTGTGGGATATATATGGATTCAATGAGTTTTTCTCTGAGTTATTTTGAAAGATGTAGTGTATATAGGATTGATATATTGGTTGGAACAACCGCCAATTTTTTCAGAATGTTATATTTTATGCCAGAGGTTGGCACTTCCAAAGGTTTTTTTTTCTTCTTAACATGTGTTTTAGGAGCTAGGAAATCTAATTTATGAAGGTATGTTGCCTTTGTAGAGTTATAATGATCATATTCTATTAGTGTAATAGGTCTAGCCTACCTTCCCCATTGTTTGGGATGATCATACAACCACACCCCTTCTAGTCAGTCGTCTAAGATGACTGGGCTCAGAAAACCACTATAGGGTTCTAGGACACATCTATGTCTCATTTTGGATTGATGGAGTGATTTACCAAGAGTCTTAGCTACAAATATGTCCTTTGTGGGGATGTGAACCAAATATTGAGTCTAACCACATCCGCGTTGTCCAATATATCCTCAGTTCTTGTGCATGTGGCGTCCTCTTCCCTAGTTTGGTACATAGAACTCACACTTGGAGGAATATTCATCATTGGACAAGGGATATTCCAAAATTATTACATTAACATAACCAAATATGAGATATTTATTCAATGAGGGTTCCGTTTTTGGGGCGGTTCTCATGCTTCGAATTTTGTAGGGAAGAAATCTACAAGAGCCAGAGCTTACATCAGAGTTGAATATGACTCTTCCTCTTCAGTATGTTATAGTTTATGATGGTCATGTCCACCTTTATGATATATATTTTATGTCACCTATATAGGTGACATAACCTTTATGGGTCTATGAAGTTGTTCTTTTATACTGGCATGAGGTAGGCACTAGGGTAGAAAATGTTTTTTACATCGGTTATTTTTTATTTTTTACGTCGGTTTTTAGATGACGTTAATACGGATGACGTTATAAATATTGTTTTTTAAGTTGATTATTTAAAAACTGACGTAAAAAACATAACATCGTGGTGTTTATCACGTCGGTTATTAATTAACCGACATGCAAAAATCAGGGGAGAGGGTTTATCACATCAGTTATATAATAACCGACGTGATAAACCATTTCCCAGGCCTTTATCACATCGGTTATATAATAACCGACGTGATAAAACCGTGCAGGGGGGGGGGTGTTTATCACGTCGGTTATTTAATAATCGACCTGATAAACCCCGGGGAAATGGTTTGTCACATCAGTTATATAATAACCGACGTGATAAACCAATCCAGGGGGTTTTATCAGGTTGGTTATTTAATAACCAACGTGATAAACCATTCCACAGGAGTTTATCTCATCAGTTATTCAAATAACCGATGTGATAAACCCTTCCCCATTCCTTTATCACGTTGGTTACAAAATAACCGACATGGAAGACCAATTTTTTTAAATGGAATGTAGTCCACTACTCTGCCCAGAAACAACCAGAAACCAAATCAAGAATTCATACCACAAAAACACAAGTAGACCAAAGCAAGAACCAAAGGAAAATTAAGCATTTACATTGATAACATTTAAAACTTACCCCACTAGATAGCCCCCACCACCCCCTGAACAGCCCCCCCCCCCCCCCTCACCCCACTGGAAAGCCCCCACCACACCTTTGGACTGCCCCCGACCCCTTGGAAAGCCCCAAACACCCTGGGGAACCCCCCCCCCCCCCCACTCTCATGTATAACCTCTCACACCCTAGACAGCACTCCCACACCCCTAGACAGCCCTCCCACCCCCCCCCCCCCCACCTCACTGAACAGCCCCCACCATATCCCTGGACTGCCCCCCGACCCCCTGGATAGCCCCAAACACCCCTGGAAAACCCCCCACCCTCATGTATACCCCCCCCCCCTAGACAGCACTCCCACACCCCTGGATAGCCCTCCCACACCCCAGAAACAGACCAAAAAGATACCCAAAACAAACCAGAACCCCCTCACCCCACTGGACTGCCCCCACCACACCCCTATACACCCCCCCCCCCACCCCTGGACATCACCACCACCCCCGGGACATCCCCCCACCCACCTGTATACCCCCCCCCCACCCCCTGGACAGCACTCCCACACCCCACGATAGCACTCCCACACCCCTGGACAGCCCTCCCACACCCCTGAAACAAACCAAAAAGCTACCAAAAACATACCAGAACCCCCTCACCCCACTATACTGCCCCCCCCCCACACCCCTGGACACCCCCTCTCCCTGGACACCCCCACCCTCCTGGACACCCTCCTGGACACCCCCTTGGGGGGCACGCCGCTGGAAGGTACTCATCACTCCCACATGTGAAGATTGTGCTCTCAAAATTTTTCACATGTGGGAGTGATGAATACCTTCCAGCGGTGTTCAACCCCCCGAGGGATGGCGGCGCCTCCTCTCCCACCCCCTGGACTGCCCCCCCCCCCCCCCATCCCCATGGACACCCTGGACCCCCCCCCCCCCACCCCACCCAACCCCACTGGATATCCCCCCCCCCACCCCACCCCACCCCACTGGACAGCCCCCCCACCCCACTGGACAACCCTCCCACACCACGGGTAACCCCCCTTACCCCACTGGACACCCCCACACCCCTGGACCCCCCCTGTACAACCTCCCACTCCCCTGGATAGCCCTTCCACCCTCATGGAAATGCTCCCACCCCCTGGACTGCCCCCCCCCCCCACTCTCATGGACCCCCAGGACCCCCCCCCCCCCCAACCCCCACCCCACCCCACCGAACAGCCCTCCCACACCCCTGGACACCCCCCCCCCCCCCCACCCCACTAAACACCCCCCCACACCCTTGGAACCCCCCCCCCCATACCAGAATCCATACCAGAACAACCATCATAAGCAGACCAAAACATGAAGTAGAGAAAAATTAAACATTCACATATATAGCATTCAAAACTTACACTGTCAACTTAAAAAAAACTAAATCCAACCTAAATGACTTCTAAATACACAATTAAAATGACGATGTTCAAAATTACATTTTACACTAAAAACAACTAAAATTCAATCAAACTTGTAAAATAATTTTACCACTCCACTTTTAAGTGTTTGATGTCTTGAGTAGTATAGGGTTGAGGGTCATAAAATAAATACAAATGAAAATGATATTAGTTAATGTGTATAATTAATAAATCAAATTGAAATATTTTGGCAATGTTTAAAAGGAAATCTTACCAGTTCAAAGTACACAATTGTCCCAGTTGTTATTATTTCATACATAAATCTTAACATATAATATCTGCATTCAATGACGCCTTGTTGTTCATGAAAATTATATTTGAATGAGTGTAAATTCAATATATTATTTTTATGTAATAAATCAAAAAGTATGAATTATAAAAGGATATTTACCTTCGCATTTACATATTTGATATTTGCACTCCTTTTCTTTGTGTTTTTTTGAAAGTGGACCCATCCCCTGTAAGAAAATAATACGAATGGGGAAAATTTAAAATTCATTATAACATATAAAACTATTGAGAAATTGAAACTTACTTTTAGAATATATTCTTAAAACTTTCCCGCACATCATCATGGACAGAGCATATCCAATAAAGTGTTTTAACCCTTGGGGGAAAAACCCCTAACATCCAATGATCACTGTTAAAAAAAATTTAAGGTTAGTGGTTTTTTATGTTAAAAGATAATGAACTCCTTGAGAGAGATGTGTTTCATACCTCTCACAAAAATGCATCATCCAACATTGTGTAACTATATTCTGTTCAAGTCTTTAAGCAGTATAATGCATTCTTTGTTCCACATCCAATGCACATGATTCAGGGGCAATCAATTACGGGTCCATGAATCCATATACATCTGTCAGCTCATTCCTCTCAAATATTTTATAAATATACCTAATACAAAACAGACATAAGTACACATTTTTAATAAATATAATGCAGGGAAAAGGTGTTAAGACTTACATGGAAAAAATTTGCACCACGTTGATGCCCAATATATCTCTAGTAACAAGCTCTATGATATCAGTTTTCATAATCCCCACAGTTATTGCATGTCCACAAACATGAGCTTCCATTGGAAACTCATAATTACCCGCCAACAAATTTTAATATCTTGACAACCTGTCAAGATTACTAGAATCTATATCTGATGTCATAGCCATTTGTCTTTGTTATTGTCTATACAGTATTTATTTACCTTTGAAGTATTCCTGTAAAAATAAATAGAAAAATATATTAGTTTTCAAATGATAAAACAAATTTAATAAATAAAATAATGTAAAAGATATAACATTCATACCTCTATGGTAATGAGTCGAAGAAGTCTGGATGGACAAATTAAAAAATGGTCGATATTATGTCCAAATGGCATCACCTCATCTGTAAGTAATGGTACTCGATCTGATCTATCTATAATATCCTATACAGTGACCCTCTGATTATCTACCTTTAATTGTTGATGAATAATTGTATCTCCTTTAAAATATACCAACCCATATTCAACTATATGATGTTGAGGATCATCAACATACAACTCACAATAAGTAGGAATCTACGGTGGAGTAGTAGGATAAAAAATGGGGTCTGCAGGCTGAGTTGGGGGAGCGGGAGCTACTGGAAGAGGTGGAGGATAAATAATGGGGTCTGTAGGGGGAGGTGGAGGAGTGGGATCTGCAGTATAAAATTATCTTTGCATGTATGTAAACATAAATTGTACCGACGCTCTAATATTTTCCTCCATCATCTCATTAATATTATGAACTTCAGCCTCCAAGGATTCTATTTTTTTTATAAACACCCTCAACGTTAGAATTTGAAGAAAGTGGAAACACTTTTCTTACCGATACACTTGCCAGATATCCTCTTACATGACCAGGATGTTCGGGCTTTCCCAATGCTACAGATAAAATATCTTGCCTCCCAGTGGCTGTAAATGCCCCCTGTGAGATATGATCCTCAAGAGAGTCTTATATTAATTAATTGAACATTTCTGTAATGATTTAAATTATATGAAGAAAATAGTTAACTTAAATAAATAAAATAGATATCTTACAATCCTCTTATCTACAATTCTCGATTATTCTAAAAGATATTTCCCTTTTTTCCCATTCGAGCTCTCTTCCATTTTTCATGTCTAAATGGAGGGGATGGAGGGGCCACCTCTCCAGATCTTGAAGACTCTACTCTTAGTTTTTGAAATTTTTCCGCCATCATTTGTTCTTCCAAAAATGCATATCCTCCACGAGATAAACTATGAGGGTATACATTTTTAGATAGGATCTTCTAATGAGCTTTCCTTGTTTGCTATAAATTAAGAATAATAAATCATTAACAAAACATTAATTAGATCATTTATAAAAAAATCTTATAAAAGTTTTCATTGCCCTTATCAAAAATGACTCTTTTGTTCTACTTTCAAAAAACTATCTCAATGTGTCTTCATCTATAAAAGGATATATACAACATGGATAGTCATGACTCCTATGACCAAAAATAAAATCATATGAGAGGTTTGATTTGAAATCCATCCATCTCCTGGCAGCCATCGATAAGCATTTCTTCCTGACTCCTCCAGTGTCCGGAATATCAAATTTCATCTAATAATGAAGAGGTTAAACATATTATATATACTAGAAACATTTAAAGAATAGTCAATCAAAAGAAAAAGATCTTACCAAAATTTTCTCCCACAACTTAGAGATTATCGCTTTCTCCACACTTCTCCAGTAATCATACAAAATGGTTACTTTGCTTATAGCCTAAGTTGATACAAAACTCTTAAAATCTTTTGCATTTGGACTTGTAAGAATATCATCATCATCAAACTCAACAAGTATCCTCTGATCATGCGTACGGGAAAGTGATAATTTTGGTAAATGTGTGCACCCACGTTTACCAACTCTTGAACTCTTTGTCATAATAGGAGCACATGAGGAAGATTGGGGAACATGAGGTGGAGCATTTGAATGTTCCTCCCCAGAGGTATGACCAACATGATCATCTCTAGAATCATGTGGTTGATATACTGAATGATCTGCCATTATCCTTCAAATCAAAAAAAACAAACATTAGTTCACAAATATACAAATTCAAATATTTTAATACTACTGTAATCAGAAAATAGAAAATTGTACTAAGTTACGTAATAGTAAACATTGTTACTATGGTAAGCATGTTAAACAATGGTAGAGATGGTCAAGATGGTCAATATGGTAAACATGGTAAACATGGTAAACCTGGTAAACATGGTAAAGTAATTTTCACTGAACAAAAATAATAGATATATAATTCATGTAATGGTGAACATGATAAAGTAAACTAAAAAAACTTAAAACAAACAAAAACATATACTTATTTTGTTTTAATACATGTTTTAATAAAGAAAAAACATATAATATCTAACATTTTATGAAAAAAATAAATGTAAACAAGAAATAAACATATGTTACCTGTAATTTTAGGAATGTAAAAATGGATTGTTTTCCCAAATTCCTTTGTCATGATCCTTCCTTATGGAACAAACCATGTCTTCAACATGCTCTTCATTATGTTCTGTTAATCATTCCATGGAAGTTGGGATCTCACTTAAATCAGCATATTCATCAAGTTCATCCTCACCAATATATTTCTTTTTCCCTTGTAAAACAACATCCCATCGCATATCTGATTGATCTACTACATAGAAAATTTGTTTTTCATGTGTTTTCATTATAAAATAATCAGTTGTGTCTTCCAATTTATTCAGATTAACAACTGTCATTCCAAATTCATCGTGTCTGACACTGTTGTTACCGATAAACCATTTACTGTTAAAAACAGGAACTTTAATTTTAAAGTAATCAACCTCCCATATGTCTTCAATCACTCCATAATATGCACTTGATGTATAAATTGGGTTTTAGTCTTAGCACTCAAAAAATGCATTGTTTCAGCAAACACCAATACACCACTATTCCGAACTGCACTTCTGTTGTCCTGAGCTTTCGTATAAAATGTATAGCCATTAATGTCATAACCGGACCATGTTATCACCAAGAAAGGTCTTTTTAAACCATGACAAAAATGTTTTGTTGTGCTCATTCAAAATCCACATTTCTTTTTTCTTTGGATGACATTGTTTCAACTCATTAATATGCAATGTGATATACAGTTGATCATCAGCTGTGTTATTCTAGATGTATGATTCTAACTTCTTCATTTGTTAAGATGAAAATGATTTGACTTTCAAGACACAAATCCCCTTTCCCTCATTATTAACTCGTTCATGGCGAGATGGAGGCAAACCCATGTGTTGCACCGCAGCCAAGTAGCTCGTACAAAACTCTGCAACCTCCTCAGAAATATACTTCTCAATAATTGAGGATTCAGGTCGATATGGATTCTTAACATACCCCTTCGATATTTTCATATACCTTTCAAAAGGATACATGCAATGAAGATATATAGGTCCACGGAGCTTTATTTCTCGATCCAGATGAATAATTAAATACACAATTATATCAAAAAAAATTAAAGGAAAATACATTTCCAACTGACAAAGTATAAAAATTGCATCCTTTTCCAAAATGTTCAAAGCATTCACATCAATCCCCTTTTTAAAAATTGAATTGAAAAAATAACACAACTTCATTATAGTATTTCTGACACAGATGGGAAATATTCCATGCAATGAAACTGGTAGAATTTGTTGCATCATGACGTGACAATCATGTGATTTCATACCTATCATCTTCAAGTCCTTCAATGAGACAAATTTTTTTACATTTGAAGAATGACCTTGAGGCACTTTGATATCATGAAGACACTGACAAAAGATAATTTTTTCCCTCTTAGATAATGTATGACAAACCTAGGTAATAAATTTTCATCTTCCTTTAGGAGCGGGAGATAACTCCAAACCTATTCCCATTGATAGTAAGTCTAATCTGGAATTCAATCCATCTTTTTTCTTTCCTTTAATATCTAACAATGTTCCAATCAAACAATCACAAATATACTTCTCTACACGCATGACATAAATATTATGTTTAACTTCATGATATCTCCAATATCGTAGCTCAAAAAATATTGACCTTTTCTTCCAAATATGTCTATCATTACCAGATTTATGTGTCTTTCCCAATGTCACATCAAGGTTTTTCACCCTCTCAAAATACAGAACAGGGGATAAAGGTTTTGGAGCAATATCAAATTCTTGTGATCCATTTAATGCCTTTTTTAGTCTTCTATAAGGGTGATCCATTGGCAAAAACTTTCGATGACCCATGTAAATTGTTTTCCTCCCATGATTCAATTGACAATATGACGTCTGTTGTTTGAAAATTATACATGTTTTATGCCCTTTAACACTATATCCAGACAAATTCCCATATGCTGGGAAGTCATTTATAGTGAACAAAAGGACTGCATGCCATTGAAAATATTCCATTTTATAAGAATCATACACCCTAATACCATCAGCCCATAAAAGTTTCAAATCATCAATCAACGGTGACAAGTGAAAATCAATATCATTGTCAGGTTGCTTCCGACCAGAGATCATTATACTCAACATGAAATATTTTCGCTTCATACAAACTTTAGGAGAGAGTTTGTAAATTACCAATAAAATAGGCCATGAACTATGTTTGCTACTGAGGGTTCGGTATGGATTCATTCCATCCATGCACAACCCTAGTATGAGATTTCTAATTTCATTTCCAAATGTTGAATACTGCTCATAAATTTTCTTCCATTGGGGATAATCAGCTGGATGACGTATTTTTTCATCACATAACCACTCATCAGCATGCCATATTAACCTTTTTTCATCATGTGAATTAGCAAATAAATGTTTGAAACGATGAATTATAGGAAGATTCCAAAATACCTTTGAAGGGATCTATGTAATATCTACATCAGCCTGTGATTTTTCTTTCACCTTATACCGTGATGTCCCACATTTAGGACACTCTGACAGAAATTCATATTCCATCCTATATATAAAACAGTCATTCCGACAGGCATGTATTTTCTTGTATCCCAATCCCATCAGGAATAATAATTTCTTGGCCATATAATGTGAATCTGGAAGATTGTTATCTTTTGGAAGAATGTCTTTCATCAATTGTAGTAGCTCTGTAAAACTTCCGTCACTCCATCCATGTTTTGCCTTCAGGTTAATCAATCTTAACACCACCAACAAAACCGTAAAATCTGTAAAACCAGGATATAATGGTTTTTCAAAATCACCATATAGACGCGCAACTGTCGGTTCTATCTCAATTTGTTCTGCTGCAATATCGCGAATCATTTCTTCAATTCCATCGGAGTTACCATCTTGTGAATAATCATCATCAGTGACATTCCATCTAGTTTCACCATGCTAAATCCAAGGGTTGTAACTTGGATTAAAACCATGACAAATCATATGATCTTTTATCTATTTACTTTTCAACTTCTTCATATTCAAACATTTCAGGCATGGACAAAAAAAATGTCACTACTTGGAACATTTCATTTAGAAAAATCCAAAAAGGCATCAACACCTTCCTCATATTCATTGCTCATTCTATGTGATGTAATCCAACTTTGACTCATTATTACCTATAAAAAATATCAAAATTATAAATCTTTTTAAGATAAGACAAATATATGTTTATATGAAAAAAATCATAATTTGAATGTAAAACAATTTTGAAATATATAACAAATCTATGCATATTTAAAAAAATATGCTTGAATATGATTTTAAAAAGGAAATTTTGTTAGATATAACTATTTTAAATTCCATTGAATCAAAGAAAACCATGGGGCCTCCAATGGTTGATAGAAAATTGGAGAAAATGGTGTAAACCTAAGAATCAAATTAAATTTAAAATAAAAACTCAGATAGAGAAAATCACAATGTAAAGCCAATCATCACGGCACAATGGGGTCAAGATAACTATGTTTATTTGAAAACCATGACACGGTCTCCCCCATAACCCATAATTTTCTCATATTCGATGACTGGTCAAAATATATATAACCAAATAGAATCGTATTGCAACACTAATATCCATGAAATAATACAATCATCATGTCATAATCTCACAAACCATGATGTAGTAGTCAATCCCAACTGACACTTATCCCCCACCCCCTTGGACACCCACTGGACACCACCACCCCCGTGGACAGCGCCCCCCCCCCACCCCCTGGACACCACCCCCCACCATCTTGGACACCCCAGGACACCACCACCCCCTTGCACAGCCCCCCGCCCCCTCCTGGACACCCTCACCCCTCTTGGACACCACCACCCACCTCCTACCCCCTTGGACAACCCCCTGGACACCACCCAACCCTCTGGACAGCCCCCCCACCCCCCCCACCTCCATGGACACCCTAGACACCCCCGACTTTCTGGACAGCCCCCCGAACCCTCTGAAAACCACCCCTACCCCCTTGGACACCCCCTGGACACCCCCACCCCCTTGGACATCCCCCCACCCCTCTGGATATCCCCCCCCCCCCCCGACTTCCCCCCACCCCTCTAGACATCACCCCCACCCCTCCTGGACACCACCCCCACCCCTACCCCCTTAGACACCCCCTTGGAAAACCTCCGGATAGGCCCCCACCTCCCCAGAAAACCCCCCAAACCCTCTATACTGGCCCCTAACCCCTTGGACACCCCCCCCCAACCCACCCACCCCCTTGGATATCCCCCCCACCCCCTTCGACACCCCCCACCCCCTCGGACCCCCCCCCCCCCCCCCCCCCCCGCACACACACACCCCTGGACTCCCCCCCCCCCACCTCCAAACACACCCTGGACAGCCCCCAACCCTCTGGACAGCCCCCAACCCCATGGATAGCCACCAACCCTCTTGAAAGCCTTCCAAAACCATGTGATTTTAACCTCAAGCTACTAGTTTTTGGCACATCTAGGTATTTTAACCTCAAGCTACTAGTTTTGGTATCATGCCATTATTCAAAATGAGAACCATGAACTGTATCTCCTACTAGTGTAAAATGATCTATTGTGAAATGAATCGGGTTTTAATAGCATATGAAGACTTATAATAGTCCACAAAAATAATCGGCGTAAATAGATTATGGAACAACACAAAGTGATACCCAAAATAGAAACAACCAAGGATCCAAAACAAACATTCCACCATGAAAAACCATATATACTTATAAAATCAATCACAATGGTACATGGAATGGGTGTGTCACAATGGTTAACATATAAATTGAAGTAATATAGGTGAATGAGATCATTACGTTTCGTTGACAACAAAAATTACCATCAATGTCGGGCATCCATGAAACAAAAACAAACGAAATAGAAGTAGGTGAGGCTTACATGAATATTGTGAGTCGATCTAATAGATTTGGTAATAATAAATAAGATGATGATTTCAAAATGTGGTAATAGGGTTTGAAATTGAAGAATCTTACCTAGTTTAAACAAAAAAATCGCAAAACGTAAATATAGACTATCTGGAAAAAAACGAACGAAATAAAGTCATGGGAGGCTTACCTGAGTGTTGCGAGTGGAGATGATAGATCCGAGGAGAGTAAAGATGATAAACAATGATGGAAAAATGATTTTAACGAAACGAGATCAAAGAGTCGAATAGGGTTTTCCGCGCGAGAGAGACGAGTCGCCGGTCTGTCGACCGAAAAATCATAAATGACAATCCACGGGGCGTGTTAAATTTTTAAATGTTTTATAACGTCAATTATTTAATAATCTAAGTTATAAAATATTTTTAATACATTTATAATGTCAATTATTATAATAACCGACATTATAAATGTATCATATACCACTTTTTTTATGTCGGTTATAAAATAACCGACATAAAAAATCCACGTGTTGGTTTTTTACGTCGGTTATTCTATAACCGATGTAAAAAACACATCAGAAACCACAATTTTTATGTCATTTATTTTATAACCGACGTAAAAATTTCCGGGTGTTGGTTTTTTTGGTCGGTTATAATATAACCGTCGTTAAAAATTCTGTGGGTTAGGTTGTTATTTCGGTTATCAAATAACCGACGTCAAAAAGGCCTCAGATGCCGCCTTTTTTACATCAGTTATTTTATAAACGACGTAAAAAATTCATAGATACCTCATTTTTTACATCGGTAATCAAATAAACGAAGTAAAAAATTCCACGCTTCGGTTTTTTACATTGGTTAATTTATAACCAACATAAAAAAATTAATGCACGGGATTTTTTACGTTGGTTATTAAAATAATTGACGTAAAAAATTTACTCTCCGTATTTTTTATGTCATTTATAAAATTGCTGACATAAAAAACCACATAGCACAGATTTTCACATCAGTTATATATAACTGACGTAAAAAATGGTGATGTTAAAAATGTTTTCTGCACTAGTGTCGGCTGCACAGTTTTCTCTATAATTTGTTTCAAATCACAATTTAAAACCTCAGCCTAGCCATTTTATGGGTGTGGTATTGTGTTTATGTTTTGGGTCACCCCATACATCCAAAGGAGGGAATCCAAATTCCGATTGAAAAGGTGTGTCCCTTGGTCATTAGTGATGCCCTTTGGTACTCCAAACCTACAAAAAATATGTGTCTTGACCAAGTCCACTACAATATGAGAATCATTGGTCCTAGTGGCCTTAGCCTCCACCCATTCTATCACATAATCTACAGTGAACAAAAATTGCAAAAAATCAAAAAGAACATAGAAATGGACCCATAAAATTAATTCCCCACACATAAAAATATCACATAATAATATGGGTTGTCGAGGAATCCCATGTCTCCTAGAAATGATTCTCGTGTGATTGAAACATGATAACGACTTACAAAACATATGAGTATCATGGAATAAGATAGGCCAATATAATTCAGAGTCTAAAACTTTCTTACCTATCCATTGGATTCCAAAGTGTTCTCCACATGAAAGTGTATAGAAAAAATGAAGAACAGACACAAAATATTGATCAGGAACACACCCCATAATGACATGATCACTACACATTCTCCAAAGGTATAGATAATCACACACATAATACCGAGACTCACTTTTAAATTTTTAGACTTGAAGTTTCTTTAAATTTGCAGGGATTTCAGATTAAACAAGCTAGTTCACTAAATCAGCATACCAAAGATTCGTACCTAAGATGGAATAAAGATTCTCATCAAGAAAAGTGACCTGAAGTGGTACCTGGTCTATGGTTTCATCCTCTAGTGTGTGAGTAAGCCTAGTCATGTGGTCCACCACGAGGTTTTATGACCCCTTATTGTAATTTATCTCAATCTCAAATTCTAGAAGAAGGAGAATCCATCGGATAAGTCTAGGATTTTCATCAGGCTTCTTCAAGAGGTACCTCATAGCTTCATGGTCAAAAAAACAACTACTTTAGAGCTCAAAAAATATAAATGGAATTTATCTAAAGAAAATATAATATAAATAAACTTTTTTTTTGTGGTTGTGTAGTTTTATAAGGCTGAATACAGTGTCTGTTATTCATATTCAATCACATGTGAATATCCCTCCACCCTCTAAGATAAGACAGCTCTAACTGTGAAGTTGTAGGCGTCACACATAAGCTCAAAAGGAATATACTACCGTGAGGGACGTATGATCAGTGGAGTGGTCAGAACCTTCTTTATCTCATCAAATGATGTCCTGTAAGAATCATCAAGCACAAAATCTGAATCCTTTTAAATTAATCATGACATAGAAAAAGTAGTGTTATTAAAATCCTTGATGAAGCGCCGATAAAATCTTGAATTCCCCAAGAAAGATCTAACATCATGAACACATGAAGGATATGGTAAGGATGATATAATATCTAAATTAGATCTATCAACCTCTATCCAATGTTTTGACACTACATGTCCTATCATAATTTCATGCTCTATAATAAAATTATACTTTTCAAAGTTTAAGACAAGATTATTCTCAATAAAATGATTCAAAACCTTTCCCAAACTTGAGATAAAATCATCCATAAATTTATCCATGATGGTCTTAAGAAAATCATAAAAAATACCTACTATGAATCACTAGAAGGTACCTCGATCATTGCAAAGTCCAAATGGAATCCTCTATTAAGAAAACATATTGAATGGACAAGTGAATGTTGACTTCTCTTGATCCTCTAGAGCAATAAGAACCTATACATATCCATAAAATCCATCCATGAAACAATAATGTGTTTTCCCAGCTAGTCTGTCAAGCATCTAATCAATAAATGGGAGGGGAAATGGTCCTTGTGAGTGGACTGATTTAGTTTCCCATAATCAATACACATGCGCCAACTATTTTTCACCCTTATTGGAACTAACTCCTCTTTATCATTTTTAACAACAGTAACACCACTTTTCTAAGGCACAACCTGAATAGGACTCACCCACTGGGAATCTGAAATGGGATAAATTATACCTTCCTTGAGCAATTTTTCAACCTCATTTTTAACAACTTCTATAATGGTTGGATTGAGTCTCATTTTTTGGATTCCTAACTGGTTTAGTCACATCCCCCAAAATAATCCTTTTCATGAAAATGGATTTGAAAATACCTGATATGATAGCCATGGTCCACTCGATTGCCATAATGTTCTCCATCAAAAGATTCAAAAGTTTTTCTTCATGTTCAAAAGGAATATTATTTGCAATTATAACAGGAAATATCTCTCCACTTAATAAGTCTGAGTATTTGATATTTGGTGGGAATGGCTTGAGATCCAATGAAGGGGGGTGATGTATGGATGGAGACATTGAAGGAACTAAAATATGTGCACAAATAACATCAATATCTGAATAAAAATCCTCAAAATCAGAGAATAATTCATCAACTTCATTAGTATATTCAACAGCCAATTCATAATCATGGTGAACATGATCAAAATCATAATATTAATCCATTTAAAAATCATATCTTAGAGAGTTTTGTGCATTAGAAATAGGTGTGGAAGTGATCTTAGACATCAAACTAGAACCAATAATCATAATATCCCTACTCATAGGACAATAAAATTCCATGGGGTTTTTATTTGGTGGATCAAAATGGGAGATAACAGAAGAAGAATGGTCCTATGAGGGGTACTTCATGGAGTCTATAACATTAAATATCACAATTTCATCTCCAAAATCCATGGAAATTGTACCCTCATGAACATTTATGATATTTTTTGTAGTTTTGAGGAAGGTCCTACCTAAGATAATGGGAGAACAAGAATTTACCTGATCATCTCCCATGTTAAACACATAGAAGTCTGCTAGAAATATCATGTCTCTTACGTAAACAAGTACATCCTCAAGAAATACCAATGGATATGTTATAGCTCTATTATCCAACCGTACCACTACTCTCATCGACTTCAACTCACCAACCAGAAAAGAAGAAAATATAGGGTGAGGCTTTATATTTATGAAAGCTCAAAAATCACATAAAGTATTAGAAAAGTGTAACTCCTCAATGGTGCATGGGATGGTGAATTACCCAGAATCCTTGAAATTTGTTGGCATTGCTAGAGTTGGTGTAATGAGTGCGGACACATTCCTTCCAAGATTGATCCTCTCATTTCCCTTGGTACCTCTTTTATTGGTACAAACTTCTTTTAATAATTTGGCATACCTTGGAATTTTCTTTTTTGCTTCAAGTAGAGGGATGTTGATCTCAACACGCTTGAATGTGTCTAAAACCTCTTTTTTCATCGTCTCTTTGGCCATCTTCTTTATTTGTACAACTCTGTTTGGAAATGGAAGAGGATTAGGAGGAACATCATCAATATTCTTCTTACCTTTATCTTTTTCCTTGGGCTTCTCATCAGTGGTTCTTGAATGGGGCCTCTTCGAAGATGAGGTGAATCCTGGTGGAATGGTAGTTGTAGAAGAATCAGTTGTTTTCTTCCCACTTCTCAATGTGATGTAACTAACATTCCCCTTGGGATTTGGAGTAGTTTGGGAAGGTAGATTTAAAGAATTCGTACATACCAATTCATGGAGGGTAGTGGAAATCAGGCTAATTTGAGTCCTCAGCTCCCTCATCTTCAACCCTTAACTCTTCATCTCATTCTGTTGATTAAGAACAAATTCATTCAAAAGGCCATTAGGGTTAGAATCTAACTTCGGTGGGGGGTTCCCTTGCTGTTTAATTTTTGATTATTTGAATTCAAATCTACTTTGGGGTTGTTGGAAACCCTAATGATAAGGCAGAGGTTGCAGGAAGTTTTGTTGAAAGGGGGGCCTTTGTTGTTGTCTCGAGTCATACCTCATGTCTGATTGATCCTTCCACCCTTTGTTGTATGTTGGTATAAAGGAATCATACTTTTTTTGGGGATTTGTATTTTTTTGCTGTTTATATGGTCTCCCTAGGAATATTTCTACAAAATCCAATGACTCTTGTAATTGGGTGAAACAGTCAGTTGGGTGGTATGTTTCAGTGAAAATTCCACAAGGTCTCATAGGAGTGGGTTGGGATGTATTTTGAGCCAAATAAATCTGACTCACTATAGTTGTGTATTATTCCAACTTAATATTAATAAAATGATTTTCAATAGAGGAAGGACTTACATGATTTACTTCTCTAACATGTGGTGTACCTCGATCGCTAAATTGTTGGGAGTTTTATGTCATATTTTCATTTAATGCAAGTCCAGATGCTAGTGTTTAGTCAACCAATACCCCTCTATCTATGGTATCAACCATTCATCTCTCTATAGGGGTGAGTCCATCACAAAAGTACCTAATGTGTATTTTCTCACTACATTGGTGATGTGGGCATCTTGCACAAAACTTCACGAATAGCTCACAGTACTCATACATTGACTCCCCTTGTGCTTGCTTGATCCAAAGGATATCCTTACAAATGGGAGTGTTCTTCAATGATGTAAAGAATCTCTATAAGAAAATACATTTCAAATCATTCCAACATGTTACATCCTCAGGTTGAAAATAATACTTCCAATCCTAATAGCTTCATCCATTGAAAATGGGAATGCTCTTAGTTTGATTTGATCTTCATAAACATTTCTTGGTTTTAAGGTTAATAAAAGCACATTTAATTCTTCTAAATTTTTTTTTGGATCCTCATTAGATAATCCATGAAATTTTTGGAAGAGTCTGAATTAATCTATATTTTAGTTCAGAGTTTGATTCGATATTTGGGTATGAAATACAATTTTTTTGATAATTAATGTCTAGTGCAGCCATTTCATGAATGATTCTATTAAGTTCATTATTGTTGTTTTCAGTCATTGATTCTTGTTTCAAGATTGATTTAGAATTGTTTCCTATTTTTGTGGTTCTGGAATGGATAAATTCTATAATTGGTTGAAAGTTGAAACTTCCCATAGACTGAGAATGTCTGATTCGAGCCCTAAGTCTACATTCAATCTTAGGGTATTGATCTAAGAGATATCCAGGATTAGTTGGTGACATAAATCAAATAAAAATGAAAAGAATAAAATTATAACAAAATAAAAAAATGATAATTTTTTGTCGATGGTCCAAAAAGAAGAAGAATAAGAAAACAAAATAAGAAGAAAAATTCAGATTGGGTAAAGAATGAAGAAAGAAGAGTAGAAGAGAATAAAATGAAAAATAAAATAAATACCTATAATTAGTTGAAATAATTACTTAACTCCCTGGAAATGATTCCAATTTGAAAGGCATTTTCATGGGAGCTTTCAAATGATGTGTGGTTTTGGGGTTTTTAGGTGTAGTAGAGTGGCTGACCAAGGTCGTCTCTCAATGGAGGAAGTAATTTAAAACAACACATTAAAGTTGTTCTGAAAATAAAAATAAATAACATAAAAACACTACTTGAAATAATGGGGGTTGTATATAATTTATAAAACTAGAATAAATTTTCTGGAATAATATTTGCATTTTTTTTTATTTTTAAAATGATGTTTGATTAAAAAGACACAACAAGAAGAAGGTTTTTTTAGAAAATATTTTAAAAGATGTAATTAATCTAAATCTACCTTTACACTTACATATTAATCATTATCATTTAAATTAATATCCAATTCATTATGATAACCTATTTTTTACCTTCAAACCTTACAGGGGATAACATTACCATAAAGATGAAAAGAGTTAAACCCTAGGCCAGTTTCAGAACACGCAATCACAACACCCAGCATTGATTGATGTCCTAACCCTAGATTATGGTCAGTGTAAAATTAGGGAACATATCCATTATTTAAATTTGAACAAATTGTTTTTAGGTATTATTTTTTAACTCAAAAAATTGATCTCATGTGTTTTTGTATTAAAGATTATGATCGTGCTCTCACAATTCCTACAATTCCTAACCATGCATGTTTTGTGTTAATTGTTCAATTGCTTTCCTAGTTTCATTTAAATTACAAAATAAATTAATAGAAAATATTATTTGAATTATAGTATCTCATTTATTAAAAATAAATGAATTAATAAGGATATAGGTCAATTGATAACTAAAAATAACTACTCTTCCATGGGCGGTGTAGTCATAGTAGAAATGTTTTGCATGTGCAAAGATATAGAAAGGGTATAACTCAATATCGTTTCAAATCATGATTCCAGCCCAAATAGGATGAGTAAAGAAGAAGATAATTGAAAAAAATAAAATATATTATAATAAATAAAAGATGAACTAAGAGGTAAATTACACAAATACAATCACTACAACATGAAGAAGAAGAATAAGATGGCTTCGATGAGGGGATCATTGCTTCAAGTGATACCCCTCTTAAAATGGTGGGATAATTTCATTGAAACCAATTATACTCTTCATTAAATATCCAAATACACGTACCAACCCCTCCAAATGAGAAAACTACCAATTTATTGAGTGGATGGTAGGTTAGGTTTAAAGAGTTTTCAACTGTGAATGGGTAAATTCTTCCAAATAAATTAATCTAAATTGCACAACCTATTTGACCACCACAACACATGAACCATATGTCATTACAGAAGGATGATGTGTGATAAAATGATTTCTGGAAATCCTTTCAAAATTTTGGCCTAATACAAGCAAGTATGAACATGTTATGGCCTAAATATAGAACTTATGTTTAATCTTGCGAGTACAGCCTAGCTTTGACTTCACGGCCCACTAAGTCCAATAAAATGCACAATTTAGCTCATAGATCCAGAATGAACGTTGTATCCCATTAGTTTATAAACATAGTTATAATATTTTAACATCAATAATTAAAATAAAATTATTTATGATCGAAATACTACATTGAATTTTTAAAGGGTAAAACTGGAATTTTCATCAAATTTTCAAATGAAGGATCTAATCCCAAATATTTTATAGATAAACATATTTAACACAATGTGTATAAATTTTGTCCTTTATTATCAAAAAATATTCAACAAAATTGTGTATTATTAGTGTTATAGGAATAAATTTTCAAATTTGGAAGTGTATGTGGAACTAAATGTATGTTTTACAAATTTTTTAAAATATAAAGAAGTTCAAAATCAAGGAAGAGATCAATATGTTTTTTATTTTTCATCATAAGGACAACGAAAAAGAGTTATATGATAATTTATGTTTATTAAAATTAATATTATCAATCCCATATGTATTTAAATAAATGATATGTTTTAATATTTTTTATCTTATATAATAAGGTAATTTTTTATGACAAAAAATGAGTAGTTATAAACAATATGATATCTTGGATTTAATATAAATTGTTTATGATTAATTTGATTCAATAATTTTTTTTCCAAGAAGATATGGATTAAAAAATTATCTGTTATAAAATATATTATCAAGGAGTTTTTTTAAATATGAGTAATGTTATACCACTAGACTTCAGTGGAATATTTTAAAGAGTAAAGTCAACTTTTCGAAATACTTCTCCAAACACATAGAATTCTATATTTGATATGGATATAATTTTTTATTTGTTTAATATTCCCATTAAAGTAAATAGTTTTATTTTGTATCACAATGGATTCATTGATTCATAACATGGTATTATAAAAATAATATACTTTAAATGGGCTCATGGGGTATGGTTGAACATAAATAATTTTAAAATGATTATACAAGTAAAAAATTCAAAGTTAACTTCACATAAAATCCTAAAAGAGTTTTGGGGATGATTGTAAAGATATAAATATAAATAGTTAGATTTATTTATCATAATGAAGTTAATATCACTATATATACTAATGTAGTTTTGTATTTATTTGTAAATAAATAATTTAAAGAGTTCCATTAGTTACAAAAATTATCTTAAGGAAAAATATTGATAGAAAAATATTTCAAAAATAGTGATGGTGTGGAACTTAAATTGAGTTTTAAGTAGAAAACAAAACTTATGAACATTATAACATTGTATGTAGTGAATTTAAAAAGATTTAATATTAATTGATAATTGGGAATATGATTCCCCTGTATCACCATAATTTAAACATTATTGCTTCATTAATGTTACCCACTAAAACGTTTTAATGTGATAGTTTTATCAGATGGTCACATAAATTTATGGAAATAATTTCATAGAGATGTAATGAGTTTAATAAACCCAATAAATTTGCATAAACATAAGTCTAATCTAGAAATATATTGTATTTCATTTAATTATATTAGTTCTAATGTACTTTTTTAATAGTGTTATTAAAATATTTTAGGAATAAAAAATGTACCAAGTTATATAAACAGAAAACTCTATATTGTCCTTATTTCACATTAGATTCATATATATATATATATATATATATATATATCTGTGTGAGAATTTAAATGATAACTAACCTCTCAAAGTAAAAAATTTAAGTTATCCTTAAATAATGTTGATCATATATTATTATATTTTATGAAAAAATGTAATGGTTTTTAGGAGTATATTTCTTCTATTGAGATACAAAATGTGTTCATTAGGAAACATGAATGTTTTTTTGTGATAGATGACCCACAAAGTATACCACAAGAAGTTTTATACACTATGTTTTGGGTATGATAAGGGTGTATGTTTCATATTTTTAATTCCTCATACCTAATTATAGTGAGATACCTAGAATGAGAACCTTCTTACTTACATACATTTCCTTCACAAGCCTTGATGATTAGATATTTAAGTGGGGGTTGGGTATATTGGTGATCATGTCATTGGTTGGATTGTAACAAAGATGAGGTTTTTCCTCTCATATGAAAGGTAATAAATTTTTTACCTAGATTTAGAAATATTAGATTGTGTTTTCATACCATGATAATGTTGGAATGTAATAACACGATCCTTTGGATTAAGTTAGGTCAACTAATAATGTCTCAGGCTGCACATAAGAACACAACTCTCAATATTTAACCTTCCTAGTGAAGTCACTGTGGGATTTAGGGGGAAGCGTGCCTCTATTTAGGGGTTTGGGGTTTAAATCCCCTAGCCAAAAATTTTGGACATTGTAGAAACTCTAACCAGATTATAGTAGATATTAAGAGAGGACACCAACAAGGCAATCTAGTTTTGTAGACTTTGACATGGAATCTATGTAATTTTAGACTTTGGAGATAGTGGTACCGTAGCTCTGCAGACTTCTATCCCTCAGTCACTATAGCATATTTCACTTACTATGAATTTGGTGGCATAGTTACATTGTCTTCTTTATAAGATCATTAATCTAGGGTTTCTCTATGATAATCTATTAAATCACCTTGAAATTGTGCTCCCAAATTAGTGATGTGATTCTACCTCTCTATGAAAATAAAAATTTCTCCTAACAATGTAAATAATTACGTTCCTTTTTTATCTTCTTATTTTGATTTTATTCTTTAATTTAATCATTTACAAACAATTTTTTCACTACAACTACTAGTCTTTCCATGAAAGATAAAACCTGGGATTTTCTTATCTATCTAATCGGATCCATGTGACATGGTTATCCATAAGTCTGAATGACTAAAAATACCTACTTGTATATGATAAAATTGTAGGAAATTTTCATAAAGCTATATGTTTTTTATAGAGATCACATTATATAACTTTGTAACTTTTGTATCACTGATTCTTTTTTATATCCTTCTCTTTTCATAAATTTAAAAAAATGGGAATTCATATTTGTTGTTAACACTACACAGGCTCATAGGGTCACACTTTTTGGTCGAATAAATTATGGTTGATTTTTATGAATATCATAGAGATAATAAAAAATTACTTTATTCTTTATCCAAAATTCATTTTGGATTTTTTTCATAATGTATTACATATGATTCAGTGTAAAATGAATTAAATGATAGATTTCCAAAAGGGATGTGGAATATATTCACAAGAAGTTTTAGAAAATGATTCACAAATTAATGTGCATGATAAAATATAATGTGACAAAATTGATTTTTTTAGATAAGTTTATTGAAATAACATTATATCATATTTCTAGACTTATGATACACACATCATAATATAACATGATCATTTTTATGGTTTCATGTTTCAGGACAGAGTATCATATCTACAATATGATATAGAAGACATCAAAGAATAAAATTGATAATGTTATTATTATATATCATATATCATTATCCAATAATAATTAAAAAATATATAAATATAACATTTTAATATGGATTATTTTTATATCGTGATATTTTAAAAAAAGACTTTGTTCGATAGCATATACAACACTCAGCAGCAATCTTCAATTTTTAAAATATATTATTATATGACTATTATAACCTAGTCATTGAATTATTGGGTATAAGTAGAGGTAAATATATTATAACATATATATAAAATAGACCTACTAAATAAAAATTATTTATAAATTCTTATGAAATAAGTACATAGTTTTCAGTTAAGTCATTTTATGCTTCAATAACAGTTTTTCTTCAAAATACTATTTATTGATTTTTTTGAGTGACTATTATAATTAATTTCTTCCACTTCTAGATATTTTATTTTATAAAAATTATATCATTTATTAAATAATCATATAAAAATTAGCGTAAGGTGAATTTTTTGGATTTTTCTGAAAATATTTCTTTTTTATGTTAATAATGAAGAAACGCGATTTTATAGAAATTTTATTTTTCATTCAAGTAGTTAAAATTTACCATTTTATTTTAAATATATTTTAAAATTTCATTAGTTAGTTTTCTTTAAAAAAATAAAATTAATTTCATTTTAATCTATTTTATTCTTAATTTTTATATAAAAACATTTTTCATTTTAAAAGTAAATTTTCCCCAGAAACTGTTTTTCATCATGTTTTTGCATTTTTTTTCAAATTAATGTCAAAAAATTATAATAATTTTATTTTATAAAATTTATTTCAAATTTGGAATCATAATGTCCAAATTTGGTAAATATTTCAATTTTATTGTTTTTCATAACTAATAGTGACCATGGTAAAATTTATCACCATAGTAAAAGGAAAATTGGGCTAACTAGGGTGAGAACTAATGAGAAAGAGATTTAACATCACTCTAAAATTTTACATTAATATATTTGATGAGTTTAATCAGACCATACCCACTAAATATTTAAAAAATATGGCATTTTGGTTCAATTTTTCCATGATAAATATATTTAGATTATTTTAAGTAAAGAATTATTCTAAAATGTAACTTTCCTATTTTTAAAATCACTAATAATTATTTAATAGGATAAAAAATTCATGAATTATTATAAATGTTATTTTTAATATGAATAAATTTTCATCTAGTGGTAATTTATTTTAAATTTTTAGTGATGAAATAATTGCCTTAAATTATTACGCAACGCTAACACCATGTTTGTTCAAGGAGTAGAATAATAAATTAAATGATTTAAAACTTTAAAATAAATTTTTTTGGGATATTTATGGTGTTACATGAATTTCATTGATAAAAAAATGCATTATTTATATTTTAAAATTTTATATTATAACTAAATCATCGTATTAATATTTTCTTGAAATTAATTATGTTAATAGTTGGAAAAATGACTTTAGTTGTATTTTATGCTAAATAACATATTATTAAATGATTTAAAATTCATAAAAATATTATATTTGTCAAATTGAGTGGAATATGTCAGATAATTTCTACCATTATCCATTTATGGGTTACTTTTCCTTTTTGGTAACTTTTATAACCCCTAAAGAGTAAAAAATATTGTTATTGTGGTAATCATTAAAAGGGTTAACGAGAGGTTAAAACAAAGATATATGGGTTAAAACATCGCCAAAAATTGTTAAAATTTTATTATATTAGATTTTTTAGACTAATATATGTCATATATTATAAAAATGTTTTTTCCCTTACACATTAATTGAAAATTAATTTATATTAATTTAATAATTTAATTAATTCCAAGGGTTTCCCTCCCATTACTTATATAAGGAAAATACCTCTCATCTCTTCCTCACACTTATTAATCCAAATATATCAACCAAAACCTACCAAAAATTCTTATTAACTTCCATATATACATTCTATTGACGTTTTATTGTTAACGGACCATCCCCAGTGTCTATAATAACCATATTCATCTACTTTTTCAATCAAATGGGATAAATACCATCATTCGTGTGAATGTGTGGACTACCGCCTCACAAATAGTTGTATTTTGTTTCACATCACTATATTTAATGATTGGTTATTATGATGGATTTCATGTATATATAATATATTCTGGAAATAATTTTGATTACGAAAATATAATATATCATCTTTATTCATACAATTCCAATCGTTAAAAATTGAATCATCACTCGTGCATTCCTACGGGCTACCATCCCAACGTAGCAATGTACTTTATTTTTCAAATATAGATTCTCATATATGGTCATATGAATGGATTTAATTAATCAATTTTAAAACTATAACATGTTAATATTTATGTAAATATAATATTTTATTTCCTTTCTTTATTTTCCTTCTAATAGAAACTAAAAACATCCCTCATGTGTACATATAGACTTCCACTTCTAGAGTGGATATATATTTTTCATGACCACTTCTCAAGTTTAGATAAAAATATTTATTTAGGAGACGAGGTATGGGATATTTATTTAAAACCTAATTATAAATTTGTTAAAAATTTGTTTTATTTTTCATCAATATCTGAATTCATTAAAATGTTACAAGTATGTTATTAATATTATAAAATATAGGATTAATTTAATTTTAATAATTTTTTACTTTAGTTTTAAAAGATTTAAAAGAAATCTTTTAATCATTTTCCAACATTAATTTTTTTTGACAATTTTACAAAAGTCTAAAAGGAATATTTTTTTAATGTATGTGTCTTGAATGTAATTTCCCACCATCATGACCATTACTATTTAATATACTTCTAACAAAAAAATTAATTATTTTTTTATTATAATATGTCTTTTTCAATCATTTTGGGAATTTTATTAAAGTATCTTCAAAGAAAAATGATTTTTATCCTTATTTTTACATTAATCCGGAAAGTTTTTTTATATGTGTTAAATTGAATGTTTTATGATATTTTATGATGGAAATGAATGATTTATTATGCTTAATGTATTTTATATTCCATTGACATTTTTTATGATGATGGTTAGTCCTGATATATCTCTCTAATTCATTGGGAAATTATTATATTCTCTGAAGAATTATGTTAGAATTAAATGAGTAGGTTATTCCATTTGTGAGGGTTATTGTATGGTTTATATGAGGATGATTTCCCATGGAACCTACATGAATTTTTTATGCTTGAAAATAAATTTTCCTGGGAATATTATTATTTAACCATGTATTCTAATGATATTTTATTTAAAGTAATGATTATTCTATTTAAGGGTAAAATATATGTTTCTAAGAAAATGTTTTTTTGTTCTCATTTTTTCTAAGAATCCTTCATGGTTATGATTTTGAATTTAATTTTTCTTATTTAGTATTTTATGAAATTATTTAGGCAGTAAATCTGATTTCATTTTTATGTAAATAATTATTTGAACTAAAAATTTATTATGTTAAAGCAAAAAAATCTCAAATATGATCTCATGGTTTTGAATTGGACTAACGAGTTTCTTTTAATTTTTGTATATGTACCATAATGAGTTTTTTCCATCCCATGTTTTTAAATAATTTTTTAAAGGGATTAGTTATGAGTATAAATATTCATGAAGTCAAAGTTCTAGATATGAGAGTTACCTTGAATAAAGAAAGTGAGTCTTTATAAAGATCTTTTTTTTTGAAAAACTGGATACTGTATAGAAATTTGTACATTTTTATGTAATGGTTTTCTCTAAATATATCAAAATATAAATATAAAATATCATTGGGTATTTAAGTGATCCAATATTCATTTTTGATTTTTTATGTTTCGGGTGGCTAAAATTTGGCCATGTTTATCGATATTAAAGCTAAAAATCTAAATATTATGCTTTTATAAATGAATCAAGAAGTGTAGGTTGAGTATGTTATAGTTAGTATCTAAGAAATATTTAGATGACATTAGATATTAGAATTTTTTTTCATGTGAGGTTAAATTAATATTTATGGATATCTTCATAAGTTTATAAGTTTAAGGATTATCATAAGTTCATATTCATAAACACCCCTTTTAGGTTTTAAGTGTTGGGATGTTAAGGTTATTGAAGATACCTTGGAAGACATTTATTGAGTTTGGATAAATTTTTGAGGATTATGTTTCCCTTAATTTTTAACTTATGTTGTAGTCAAAAGGGTATTTAAGTAATACTTCTTTTTGATTTTTTGTACATAAGTTGAATGTTTTTTATAACCTTTAGGGCTAAGATGATCTTTTATATTGAGATAATTATGTTTAATTAGAACAAAAGGGTAATTACATTTTTGGAATATATATTTTATCATATAGATAATCATGGGATTGAAAAATTATATTGTGACCATGTTATTAATGTTATTTTTGATAAAGTTCACTATTTTATAGAATATTATATAATTAAGGTAATTGTAAATACATTTGGTGAAGAGGGGATTTTTTTGTTTAATAAAGGTTGAATTATCTTTTGGAAGTATATAAGATTTTATTTTAGCATTCTAGTGATTCAAACTATTAATGGAAAATATTTTAGTATTTTTAAGATTTTATGATTATGAAATATAAATATTTAGTTATTTAAATTTATGAGTTTCTATTTCTATTTCAAGACAAATATTAAATTGATCTTGGAAGAATATTTGATAAATTCCTTCATATTTTTTGGTTTTTGAACTTGGTGAGTAATATTTTGAAGAGTTTTGAGGTTATTTTTTTTAGAAAGATGAGTACAGAGGCTCTAATATTGAAAAATCAAGGAGTTACACAATTTGAAAGGAGGGTATTTTACATTTATCCTGAATCAGAAAATGCATCAAGTCATTAGGCACCATGGATTGTCACATAAATTGTTCTTCTAAGGAACCATTATTTGCAATCCCATCCACAACATAGTTCCCTTCCCAAAACATGTGTGTGACAAAGTAGTTCGTATTGGCAAGTTTTTTCAGGCATTTGAACCATTTACTAGTTAATTTCCATGGAAGATTATATTGATCCATCCAAACTGCATGCACAAGCACCGCTAAATCGCACTCGAACCAAATATTGTTCCAATGATTCAGATATACCATATCAACTGCTCTAATTAGCACCATCATTTCAGCTTCCAATGTAGTGGTCTGCCCATAGGGGCCGTAACAACATTCCACTGAGTCCCCCTGAGAGTCCCTGAAAATAATCCCAAAACATGATAGTCCTGGATTTCCTCAGGAGGCCCCGTCCATATTGCATTTCAGCCATCCCTTAAATGGGGGGACCAAACAACCTCCATTGTGCCCTTTGGCTTAGGGAAGGACCCTGCCACCTACAACCTCTTTAGTTTTGAGGTTAGTTATTTATGGAATGTTAAAATTATAACTTTGGGTGTTATTGTAAAGGAAATTACTATAATTGAAGTGGTAAGGGTTTCATTGGGGGGAAGCCATGATGTTATCTCCCACTTCATGACGGCAGCGGGACCTGCACCGGTCCCTCTCCCACCAATGGGGGAGGGACCTTAGATATCTACAAAAGTATTGGGATCACCTTCATCCCCCTTTATAACCCTAATTTACTTCCACATTTTCCTCAAGCTTCATTGTGCCTAAAAGTATAGGATTTGTTCAATAGATACCCTAACCACCAGATATTGATCGTTGAGTTTAGTGAAACTACAACACTTGTGAATCTTACTCTAATCATTTGGTTTAATCAGTGTCACACATCGGTTGATTCATTTGATTGGTATTTCTTTGAATCTTGGGATTTTAAGAGAGGGATACAGTCAGTCTGCACGATAGAAAGCACATTATGATACGTTTAGCTTATGAAGATTATTTAATCCAAGCCTGGTCAAGAAGCCATCATAGTATTAACAGATCTTTGTAGTATTTTTTTATATGGTCATATGATTTCTACATGAAACAAGATCCTCCTACAATATCTATTTGGTTGAGTTTCCCCAATTTACATTTACTATGTCAAAATCCCTCAGTTATTAGATTTCCCAGAAACCTATTTGGTAGATATATATTCATGGTAGCTGCAATGAGTTTTTCTATCATCCTATTAACCTATGTGTCTATGTGGAAATGGATGTGTCCAGAGTGTTGTTTGATCATGATTGGATTATAGTATGAGAGGAGTAACGGTGAAAACAACATGTGGTTTATGAATCATGGACTGACCTTTGTTATGTCTGTAATAATTTGGGAAACTCAATGGATAACTATCAACAGTGGTCTCAATATCTCAAAAAGAAACTGGGTGAGGGAAGTGGTAAGGAACCATATTCAATGGATACAAAATGTAGAGCATGGGGTGTGAATCCACCAGTGACTGATATCTCCAATAGACTAAGGGAAGATTGGGTTGTTCCTACTACTTTGGGGAAAGAGAGAACTACTTAGGAAGAGGAGCCTCCTTCCAGTTATGATAAGGAAGTATGTTCATGGACTGATAATAATTCCAAACATTCACTGGTGCAAGCGAGCTCAGGTGTGGAGATCACTACTGGTGTTTTGGGCCCTCTACTTGAGGATCCCAAATGTGAAAGTGGTCATATTTTTGACGTGGATCTAAAAAGGGTGGAAGAGGGAGGTCCAAAAACTCTTGTGGATGGTTCAAATGCTGAGATTGTGATTTTACAGAATGGTTCCAATGTTATAGAAATGAATGAAATTTGAAAAGAACCTAAATAGAGTACTCATACATACTAAAATGGTCATTAATAGGTAGCAGGGAGTGACACTCTGACCAATAAAAGTCCTAGGGAGGTGAAAGACATGGTGTTTGGAAATATCTTTAAGCTTATTTCCCATGATGATCTAGTATAGGTTATTGGAAATGACACATTCATCACTTACAATAATGAGTATAAGGTCCCAGAGAATGGGTCCAGAAATGAATGTTCCAGCCACTTTGCAGGCGATATAGAGGATGAGGTTCAAAGGTACCCATGTCAAAGGATAAGTAAGAGTGGGAGGGGAACCTGGAAAGAAATAATTAATTTCTCATATTTACCGCTTCCAATGGAGAACAGATACATGAAGAAGTATAAGTCCAAGTGGATGGTTAGTTTCCTGTAGGAGGATGTTGCTATACTTGAGTAGGATTTGGGACTATTCATGACTTCGAAAGAGGTAATTGTTGAAAATATTCTAAACAGTAATGCTTCTAAAGAAGCGTCTTAAATAAGGATGGAAAGGTCTCTATGGTTGAATAATAATGAGGATTAGGGCACATGGATTGATAAGAAGGACATTATCTAATAAGGGGATTGAATAAGGGGAAGATCAGTATTGAGGAGTACATCCAAGTCTGGGATAAGATGGCATTAAGGTTATAATATCTTTTGATGGTGTAACCTGATACTCAGATAAAAATTATCACATGGAAACTATTTAGAGAGGTTAAAATTAGTATGCTAAAATTTTACTTTAATGGTTTAGTTATTTTCTTTTGTTCTTGAACTATGGTTTCTCACTCTTTTCCACAAAATTGTTTGATAATAAAAAAATTAACATTAAGTGAGTGAGTGTTATTGTTAAGGATTATAATATTAATGTAGTATTTTTTTGTATTGGATTTTATCTTACCTTTTAAAATCCAATTTGGTTTTGGTTATTTTCTAAAGATATGAGGAATAACTTTTTATCCTTTTATGAATCATGTGATTTGTTAGATGTTAATTTAACTTCTTCAAGCATAAAAATTTCAACTTCAATATTCATGTCTTTCAATTAAGGATTTTATAGAATTTTAAAATGATATAATCAAAATCATATAAAGAAATTATTCTCCATAAATTTAAATAAATCAAGAAAGTATATTTTCTCATTTTTTCTATCTTAAGGATGAAAAAATCTCTCAACTCTAGGAAAAGGATATTAAAATAAAAATGTTCTCATTTTATGATCATTTATTATGAATTGATGGTCTATTATCATCTAAAAAAGTGTAAAATTGTCTATTAAATGAATATTATTTCAAATTCCATAACTTCACTCCCCCCACTATTCTCCTTATGTAGAAACCTATTTATGTGTTATTTTATATCACCTTCATATTTCCCTTCCCCTCTTTTCAAAATAAATTTTTATTAACCTATTTAATGATATGGGTTTTCAAAAAAAAAAATTGAAATTAAACTCTTTATTTTCCAAGAACATGATCGAAATTAATTGGATTCAATTTCTTTAAGGTCTTATAATTTAATACCATGAAATTTTAAAAGAATATTTTTTGATGTCATATTCGAGAAGCAACATTGAGCTTCAAAGAATGTAAAATATTATTATATGACCATTATAACCATGTCATTTCATTAGTGGGTATTGTAAAAACCCGATATTTTATGATAAGTATTCTTTTTAATTTATTTTATGTCATGTGTTTTATTCTACAACAAGATTATCTTGTGCTATACGCCATACTGTATTTGCTTGAAGTATACACAACACTATTCTTAGATTGTGTTACACACAATTTCATGTTCGTTTTATAATAGTCATTCTACGCAACATTGAGTGTATATATATATATATTCAATGTATAAATTAAATATGGTTGTATTATGTTATAATAAATAATAAAGGATTCTTGCACAACACGCAACCCTGACTTGGCTTTCATTACATGCAATCGCGACCATCCTCGATAGTGTGTGTTGTACGCAATACTGAGTATTATTAAACAACGATATATTATTATAATATTATTATGAACTAGATGTTATGAATATTAATAAATAAATTTTGAATTTTATAACATTATTATTCATCTTAAACATTTTCTATAACATGGTATAAGAACAAAATAAATTTTTCGGGTAAAATATGTATTTTTCAAAAAATACAGTTTTGCCACCTTTTGATGGTGCACCCACTTTAAATATAGTTGTTGAAATGTTTATAAGTTCAATTTGACAAAATAAAATTCTTATTTTGAATCAGGATATAAAAATTTACATTGGATAAAGTTTTGATATTTTTCTGATAACTTTCATATTTTAATGAAATGTAAAAACATGCTATATTTTAATTAAAAACAACTTTTTTCATCATAATAATTTATACGGTTAAATTATAATATTGATTGGTTTTAAAGTATAAATAGAATATATTTTTACCATTTAATATAATATATGTCATTATCATTGATTTTACTTTGAATTCGTAGGTTAAATCAATTCAATCTTTTGCAATGTTTTAAACAAAAACCTGTTTTCATTCGACAACGGGATTAATTTTCATTTAATTTCTGAAACTTCTATGTATTGAATTTGAAAAAATAGATTCCATATTTGGAATCAGTGGGTCCAAATTATGTTAATAGGCTACTTTTTATTTTTGGGAATTATGAATAGTAACTACGGTAAATTTTATTTACCATAGTTAAAGGTAAATCGAGTAATTAAGGGTAAATATAATATTATAAAATTACCCTAACACATGCCAAAATTCTATTGGATGGCTAAACGTATACCCATATTACCTAAGGGTCGGATTAGATTCATTTTATGGACTTTTGACCATGAAAATAATTTAATTATTATTAAAACCAAAGAAAGTGACAACATGTCACTCTCTTAAATCTTATAAGTATAATAATTTTAATTTAGTGATAAACATCATAAAACTTCGAACATGAATAGTCTACAGAAATCTAATAAAATTATCTACATCATGATAATTTATTTATAATTTTTAGGGATTAAATAATTGTCATTAATGGTGATACATTAATGATGCATAAATTATTTATTAATTGAAAAATCAGTAATATAGTTTTTATTGAAATAATAATACCCATTAAAAGACCCACAAACCTGAACAAAACTTATTGGTAGTGTATCTCTACACCATAATCATCCAATTACCTAATATACAACCGTTTGGAGTCTTATAAAATACATTATGACAGTTATATTATTTTATTTTAAATGATGCCAAAGTTGTCACCTTCATAATTTAATAAATATAACAAATTAAATATTGTTATTTTAAGATGATAAATTAGAGTAAAATTATTATTATGAAATTTAATAGATTTATCTTCATCATAGGATTTTATTTTTAATTTTTATGCAACAAATAAGTATATTAAATAATTATACAAAAATGTTGTAGTAATTATTTTATTAAGAGATAAACCAAATAAATGGTTTTAAAAATAATAAAATAAGTATTATATGAACTATTTAATGTGATCAACTAATTTTCTAGAAACATATGACCTTTTATGAATCTATTGAAGCTTTTATTTCGAACATATCTTATGTATATATTTTATTTAAATTCAATTAAATGAATAGTGTCAAAATTGACACTATTGTTATTTTATAAAAATAACATATTATAAAATTTTTTAAAAATCACAAAAATATTTAAAAATTATACATTTAAATTTATATGGTCTAAAATGTTAAAAATTATCCAATTATGGACAATTCACAACAAATAAGTAATTATTTGTTATAATTTAAAATTGAGAATGTTATTACCACAAATAAAATTAAATTGATTAAATAAGGATAAATCAAGTTGATAATGTTTAAAATAAATTCCTAACATGTATAAATTTTATTTTTTGATGATATTACAACCCTATATCATCTAATATTTGGATATGAGTCATTTTGGAAGTTTTTAAGAGGGGTTGGGATTTAATATAAACTAATATTTCTTATATTTCCAAAGGTGCCCCTCCCCTCCCTTATAAAAGGGCACCTCCTCCCTCTCTTCCTCACAACACATTGAGCCTTAAAGCTCGGCCAAACCCTGAAAAATTCTCTTCTCCAATTCCATATAAACATCCTAGAGGTCCTGGTCTTCTTCAAAGACCAATTTTAGTACCCTAAGAGGAGTTCTCAAAGAGGCGCTTCAAAGAAGAGGTAATGTCCGTTACCGATTCTTTCAACTTTATTTCTTCTTCCACTTCTTCTTCTTTAGCTGTTTCATTATGAAGTAATAACATAAGTATAAATCATATACTGATATTTTATTATAAGAATGAAACTACCCTATTTCACCATCTATCCATCCTACGGAAAACAAAATCACCACGCGTGCGTACATACCGAATACCGTCTCCACGCCGTGGTGAAATCTGTTTCTCCACCAACACCTTACATGGATGGGTATAATGGTGTAAAGAATAAGTATATATGGTTATTATAACATCATACTGATTCTGATATATTATACCATCTACTCCAATTTTATTCAATAATTATGGAAATGATATCATCGCTCGTGCGTACGTACAGACTAGCGTCTCCACGACGTGATGAGATTCATTCTCCATGTTAACCATACATGAATGATCATATAGTTTATATAATGCATAATAATGAAATATGTTAAATAATAATGCTACTGGATTTATGTATATATATTTATGTCATCTATTTAGTTTCATTCAATTCAATAAGGAAACGAAAACAACGTTCATGCATACGTACGGCCTACCGTCTCCATGAACGGTGTATTTCATTCATTTTTATCGATCTATAATATACATATGTATATGATGAATATATATAATATATAAATTATGTTTTACATTCTGGAATTATTTAAATCAGGATATAAGTAATAATATCAAGAACGACAAGTCGAAACACATACGATAAATGAAATGATTTTACCCAAAATGCTGCATTAACATGGAATTTACAAAAAGAACGGGTAATATAAAGTCATAAATGAAACATATATGATATCATAACAATTAATATGATTCTATAATAAGTAAATGACATTATTTAAATCATTATACAGGTGGTTAGGATACGTACGAAGCATATCGGACCTAAGGTAAGGGATAATTTTGCAAATCTCATTTTTATCCGAGATTGCTTATTCGTAAGTATTTACTGGGGTTATTTATATCATCCATGCCCATGTTTTATAAAAGTGTTTTCATGTATGTTTAAAGTCCTTTTTACCCATTTTTTACTTTTACTACATGGTATGTAAGTAATCTTTCTTTTGTTTACGTTACGAGGTACTTTTTTGACTTTTCCGGCAAAAGTACGAGAAGAATGTTTTTTAACAAATACGGCATGAAAGGATTTTTACGGTTTTATAAAGCCTTATTTTCGTGAAGGTTCCTCCAAAATATTTCATGACTATTTTCAATAAAATCCTTTTCTTTTAAAATTGAATGACGTTTTGTGAAAGGAAATTTATTTTGAAGAAGAAAGGATATTTTCCTCAAGAATTCATTTCAAGTGTTTTATCAAATCCATTTTTCATCTAAGTTGACATTATTTCATATGTGTATGTTTCAAGTATAATTTATTTATGATTTACATGGTTTCACTTTTCTTATTAGGAAATGATATCCATTTATTTTATATGGATTATGTGATGATGGGATGATGTTTATGAAACCCATTTTATTCATTGGGTTATTATGAATTATGTATGTTTATTTTGTGGAACAAGTAAGAATGAATTCATTATGAGATGGGTGGGACCTATATCTACCAACAATGCATTGATTAAAGATTTATATCTCATGATATAGACATGGCTGGAATGGAAGGTTAAACTAGTTCAGTAATACAGGACTGGAACGAGGAGTGAACTCGATTCAGAAAGGGACTTTTTCCACTAAGATGGTCTTGGCAGCAATCCCATGGCTACTATGGAAATAATATCATGTGCTTAATGTTTTTAAACAATTACAAGTTTTATTTACAAGATAATTTATCATGATTGATGTTCTATTTTGATCTATGCCTTACGTACTTCCATGTTTTATGTCATTGCACAAGATTTCTATGTTTAAACATTATGTACATGTTTTTATGTTCAAATGTATATGGTTTGTTTTATTTTCTCCATGCTTACCCTTACTGAGCATTTGAGCTCACTCTTTTTATGTTTTCTTTTCCCCGGGATATAAAGAAAGGTTTTAGGTAAGAAAAAAAAGGAAGATCTTCATGGGAGATGTTAAAGTTCTTTCACCACGATTAAAAGATTATGTTCCAAGTTTCCAAAGACACTAAACTATTATGGTCCTTGTGTGTCTGTTTTTTTTATGTACTAAGTATTCCGCAAAAGTAATGTAATGTCCATGTACGTCAAGCTTCGGGTCTCTACAGTTGGTATTAGAGGAAAGGTTTAGTCAACCTTTGGAAACTAGGATGCGAAAACGTTAGTGAGATCCCTAGAGATATTTCTAAGGTATGTCTTGGGATGTCCCTAAGGATAAGTATACGTATAGGATATAGTCCTAAAATTATGGTAACAATCTTAGAATTTAACCTAAGATGTTAGATATTGAGGGTACTCCCCCTTTACTATGTTGTTTTCTCTAGCTTGATTTTTTCCTCTCACAGAATTCTTTTTGTGTTTTAGTTAATGGATGGAACCAGAAGGAATTAGGTTAACATTGAATCCAATGTACAAATTGGTGACTATGAGAAACAAAATTGTGTAATGCCTAGAGAGAATTATATTGTGATTATGTCAAATCAGTCATCGCGATATATGATTAACAAGGTGAAATTTAGTGGTATGCCTAATTCATCAAATAAGAGGAAGATAGACTTTTATACATGTTCGCATGTGGAGGAGCATAAAGAAAGGAAGATTGATATTTCTAAAGAATGGAAGAAGAACCTTGAGGAATACCTCAAATGTAGGGACATATGTTATCTGTATGGAGAAAAGGGTCATAGAGTGATAGACTGTTATGGAGTTCAATGTCTTATTTGTGGAGAACATGAGAATTACCCAACTCAATGCCTTGACCTAAAAAGTTACTTCTAAATCAAGGTAGGAATTATTCTAGGACAATCATTGAAGAGGATGTATTGAAGTGTTTATGTATTGGTATTCAAGAATAATGTTGTTGAGGTACATTTATGGTTTATTAGAATATTTTTGTATTAGTCTATTGTGGTTTTCAATAATTTTATGGTACCGGTAACCATGAAAAGTGATTCAAATATTTTGGAAAGCAGATGATATGAACATAATGATGGGATAAGAAGATAATGAGATGTTTGATTGTATTCATGAGCTCATGATTGATATAAGGACTAAGTGATATCATGGTTTGAGTATATAGAATTTTGAGGATTTTGGTATGTGGAAAGTGTTAATTTTTAACTGCATTCATGTTTTCACTAAGGTTCAATGGGTATTCATTCTTCAAGAGAATACATGATTAAGGTATTAAAATGTCTGTAATTTGACCAACAAGATATATCTTATGATATGTGGGGGATAAATGATGGCATTCACGTGATTTTATGTGACATTTCAAGTAATCATTTCCTTTATACTATGAGCTTGAACCGATGTATTTTAGATAAGCCTAAATATTGGAATGGATTATGTTGGACATAAGTTAGTATTGTTTAAGGATAGAACTTTTTTTGATATTATTGAGGGATGTTATAGTAATGTAGTTTTAGAAAAAGGACAACCTGTAGGACGGGCGACAGCCCATCGCATCGGACAAGGCTGTGGGAATTGAACCCACAACTGAAGTGCGACTGGCCTTTATCACATACCAATGGCCTACAGGAAGTCCCTGGTTAGTAGAAACTAGTTTTATTTTATTAAGCGTTATGATATATGAAGTATAAGTTCATTTTTGGAATCGTATATGATTAACCTCACCATATATGGACTTATGTATATTTGATAACTTTTGCAAACCATTTGTTTGAAACAGATGGAATGACCCATCATTCTATCACATGACCTGTTAACACTTCATGAATAACAAATTCAACTTCATTTCTTTAAGAGATGAAGTGTAAATTGTTCAAAGCACGAACAACAGTGAGATTGTATCAAAATAAAGCAATTATTTCTTCTAATTCAAAATTTTCAACATTAGAGAAATGATCTTGAAAACAAAAAATGTTGTTCTAGTGCCCTTATATCTGATGAATCAGATTCTACCTTAGATCATCACAAATTTATGGCATTGTGATTGTTGGTGTTTTATAGCCATGTTCTCTACCACTCTCCATCAAGAACTTGATGGTTATATTTCTCTTCCATATCCATATTTTCATCTATGTTCTCCTACGTGGAAACCCGATGATGAGTTAATTTGGGAAGCCGTTACGTTTCATACTTTAGTTTTTAAAGTTAAGATTTGGTATTTCATTTTATGATGTGGGTTTCAATTAAAAAAACTTTCAAATAGAAAACCATGTATAACCCCGACGAATTTCGAGGGCGAAATCCATTTTAAGGGGGGTAGAATCTAACAACTCGATATTTTATGATAAGTATTCTTTTTAATTTATTTGATGTCATGTTTTTTAGGCTACAACAATATTATCTTGTTCTATACGCCACACTTTATTAGCTTGAAGTATACACAACACTATTCTTAGATTGTGTTACACACAATTTCAAGTTCATTTTATAATAGTCATTCTACGCAACATTGAGTGTATATATATATATATATATATTAAATGTAAAAATGAAATATGGTTGGATTATGTTATACGAAATAATAAAGTATTCTTACACAACATGCAACCCTGACTTGGCTTTCATTACACGCAATCGCAACCTTCCTCGATAGTGTGTGTTGTACGCAATACCGGGTTTTATTAAACAATGATATATTATTATAATATTATTATGAACTAGCCGTTATGAATAGTATTAACTAAATTTTGAATTTTATAACATTATTATTCATCTTACACATTTTCTAGAACATGGTATAAGAACAAAATAAATTTTTCGGGTAAAATATGTATTTTTCAAAAAAATGCAGTTTTGCCGCCTTTTGATGGCGCACCCACTTTTAATATAGTTGTTAACATGTTTATAAGTTCAATTTGAAAAAATAAAATTCTTATTTTGAATCAGGATATAAAAATTTACATCGGATAAAGTTTTGATATTTTTCTGATAACTTTCATATTTTAATGAATAGTAAAAACATGCTATATTTTAATTAAAAACAACTATTTTCATCGTAATAATTTATATGGGTAAATTATAATATTTAATGGTTTTAAAGTATAAATAGAATATATTTTTACCATTTAATATAATATATTTCATTATCATTGATTTTACATTGAATTCGTAGGTTAAATCAATTCAATCTTTTGCAATGTTTTAAACAAAAACCCGTTTTCATTCGACAACGGGAATAATTTTAATTTAATTTCTCAAACTTCTGTGTATTGAATTTTAAAAAATGGATTCCATATTTGGAATCAATGGGTCCAAATTATGTTAATAGGGAACTTTTTATTTTTCAGAATTATGAATAGTAACTACGGTAAATTTTATTTACCATAGTTAAAGCTAAATCGAGTAATTAAGGGTAAATATAATATTATAAAATTACCCTAACACATTCCAAAAATCTATTGGATGGAAAAACGTATACCCATATCACCTAAGGGTTGGATTAGATTCATTTTATGGACTTTTGACCATGAAAATAATTTAATTATTATTAAAACCAATGAAAGTGACAACATGTCACTCTCTTAAATCTTATAAGTATAATAATTTTACTTTAGTGATAAACATCATAAAACTTCGAACATGAATAGTCTCCAGAAATCTAATAAAAGTATCTACATCATGATAATTTATTTAGAATTTTTAGGGATTAAATAATTGTCATTAATGGTGATACATTAATGATGCATAAATTATTTATTAAGTGAAAAATCAGTAATATAGTTTTAATTGAAATAATAATACCCATTAAAAGACCCATAAACCTGACCAGAACTTATTGGTAGTGTATATCTACACCATAACTATCCAATGACCTAATATAAAACCGTTTGGAGTCTTATAAAAGTGATTATGACACTTATATTATTTTATTTTAAATGATGCCAAAGTTGTCACCTTTATAATTTAATAAATATAACAATTTAAATATTGTTATTTTAAGATGATAAATTCGAGTAAAAGTATTATTGTGAACGTTAATAGATTTATATTCATCATAGGATTTTATTTGTAATTTTTATGCAAAAATAAGTATATTAAATAATTATACAAAAATTTTGTAGTAATTATTTTATTAAGAGATAAACCAAATAAATGGTTTTAAAAATAATAAAATAAATATTATATGAACTATTTAATGTGATCCAATAATTTTCTAGATACATATGACCTTTTATGAATCTATTAAAGCTTTTATTTAGAACATCTTTTCGGTATATATTTTATTTAAATTCAATTAAATGAATAGTGTCAAAATTGACACTATTGTTATTTTATAAAAATAACATATTATAAAATTGTTTAAAAATCAAAAAAATATTTAAAATTATAAATTTAAATTTATATGGTGTAATATATTAAAAAGTATACAATTATGGACAATTCACAACAAATAAGTAATTATTTTTTATAATTTAAAATTTATAATGTTATTACCACAAATAAAATTAAATTGATTAAATAAGGATAAATCAAGTTGATAATGTTTAAAATAAATTCCTAACATGTCTAAATTTTATTGGTTGATGAGAATACAACCCTATATCATCTAATATTCGTATATGAGTCATTTTTGAAGTTTTTAAGTGGGGATGGGATTTAATATAAACTAATATTTCTTATATTTCCAAAGGTGCCCCTCTCCTACCTTATAAAAGGGCACCTCCTCCCTCTCTTCCTTACACCACATTTAGCCTTCAAGCTCGGCCAAACCCTGAAAAATTCTCTTCTAAAATTACATAGAAACATCCTAGAGGTCCTGGTATTCTTCAAAGACCAATTTTAGTGCCCTAAGAGATGTTCTCAAAGAGGCGCTTCAAAGAAGAGGTAATGTCCGTTACCGATTCTTTCAACTTTATTTCTTTTTCCACTTCTTCTTCTTTAGATTTTTTATTATGAAGTAATAACATAAGTATAAATCATATACTGATATGTTATTATAAGTATTAAACTACCCTATTTCACCATCTATCCATCCTCCGGAAAAAGAAATCATCACGCGTGCGTACGTACCGAATACCGTCTCCACGCCGTGGTGAAATCTATTTTTCCACCAACACCTTACATGGATGGGTATAATGCTGTAAAGAATAAATATATATGGTTATTATAAAATCATAATGATTATGATATATTATACCATCCACTCCAATTTTATTCAAAAATTATGGGAACGATATCATCGCTCGTGCGTACGTACGGACTACCGTCTCCACGACGCGATGAGATTCATTCTCCATGTTAACCATACACGAATGATCATATAGTTTATATTATGAATAATAATGAAATATATTAAATAATAATGCTACTGGATTTATTTATATATATGTATGTCATCTATTTAGTTTCATTTAATCCAATAAGGAAACAAAAACAGCGTTCATGCGTACGTACGGCCTACCGTCTCCATGAACGGTGTATTTCATTCCTTTTATCGATCTATAATATACATATGTATATGATTAATATATATTATATATAAATTATGTTTTACATTATGGAATTATTTAAATCAGGATATAAGTAATAATATCAAGAACGACAAGTCGAAACACATACGATAAATGAAATGATTTTACCCAAAATGCTGCTTTAACATGGAATTTACAAAAAGAACGGGTAATATAAAGTCATAAGTGAAACATATATGATATCATAACAATTAATATGATTCTATAATAAGTCAGTGACATTATTTAAATCATTATACAGGAGGTTCGGATACGTACGAATCATATCGGACCTAAAGTAAGGGATAATTTTGCAAATCTCATTTTTATCCGAGATTACTTATTCGTAAGTATTTACTGGGGTTATTTATATCACCCATGTCCATGTTTTATAAAAGTGTTTTCATGTATGTTTAAAGTAATTTTTACCCATTTTTTACTTTTACTACATGTTATGTAAGGAATATTTCTTTTTTTACGTTATGAGGTACTTTTTTGACTTTTCTAGCAAAAGTACGAGAAGAATGTTTTTTTAACGTATACGGCATGAAATGATTTTTACGGTTTTATAAAGCCTTATTTTCGTGATGCTTCCTCCAAAATATTTCATGACTATTTTCAATAAAATCCTTTTCTTTTAAAATTGAATGATGTTTTGTGAAAAGAAATTTATTTTGAAGAAGAAAGGATATTTTCCTCAAGAATTCATTTCAAGTGTTTTATCAAACCCATTTTTCATCTAAGTTGACATTATTTCATATGTGTATGTTTCAAGTATAATGTCTTTATGATTTACATGGTTTCACTTTTCTTATTATGAAATGATATCTATTTATTTTATATGGATTATGTGATGATGGGATGATGTTTATGAAACCCATTTTATTCATTGGGTTATTATGAATGATGTATGTTTATTTTGTGGCACAAGTAAGAATTATTTCATTATGAGATGGGTGGGACCTATATCTCCCTCCAATGCATTAGGTAAAGATTTATATCTCATGAGATAGACATGGCTGGAATGGTAGGTTATACCGGTTCAGTAATACAGGACTGGAACGAGAAGTGAACTCAATTCAGAAAGGGACTTTGTCCACTAAGATGGTCTTTGCAGCAATTTCATGGCTACTATGGAAATCATATCATGTTCTTAATGTTTTTACACAATTACAAGTTTTATTTACCATCTATTTTATCATGATTGGTGTTCTATTTTGATCTATGCCTTACGTACTTCCATGTTTTATGCCATTGCACAAGATTTCTATGTTTAAACATTATGTACATGTTTTTATGTTCAAATGTATATGGTTTGTTTTATTTTCTCCATGCTTACCCTTACTGAGCATTTGAGCTCACCCTTTTTATGTTTTCTTTTCCCCAGGATATAAATAAAGGTTTTAGGTAAGAAAAAAAAGGAAGATCTTCATGGGAGATGTTGAAGATCTTTCACCACGATTAGAAGATTACGTTCCAGGTTTCCAAAGACACTAAACTATTATGGTCCTTGTGTGTCTGTTTTTGTTATGTACTAAGTATTCTGCAAAAGTAATGTAATGTCGACGTACTTCAAGCTTTGGGTCTCTATAGGTATGAATAGAAGAAATTGAATTATAAAATAAATTTAAAAACTTATTAATAAATACAAACATGTTAATTATTTCATTAGAAATAATCAATCATTTTTTGGGGAAATCATATTTCTGCTCCAATAATACTTTTTTCTTCAAAAAGGGTTTTTATTGCTTCTTGTGAGACAATATTATAATTAATATTTTCCAAATTTATAAAATTTATTTTATAAAAAGGATATTATTTTTTATATCATCATATCAAAATTAGATAAAGGTTTAAATTTTTTATTTTTATAAAATGATTAATATTTTAGTGAATACTTAAAAAATACTGATTTTGTAAAAAAACTATATTTTCCATTCAAGTATTTAAAAATTCCCATTTTTCATTGACTTATTTTTAAAATTTAATTACTCTATTTTGAATAAACATAGTTCTATTAATGTCATTGGAATGTATATTAGTCTTAATTTTGGTATAAAAACATTTTTATCCTAAAAAATTCATTTTTTTGGAAAAATATTTTTCATAACATTTTATGAGTTTATATTAAAATTTATTGTTTTCCACTTATAGGAGTTTAATTCGATAAAATGTATTATATATTTGGAATCATCATGTATAGATTTTTAAAATAGTAAGACTTTATTTTTTGTCATAATGAATAGTAATAATAGAAAATATTTTCTCCATTGTAAAAGGTATATTTGGTTAACTAGGGTTAAAAATAATGTCAAATGGATTTAAAATCACTATAAAACTTGTATTTAATCTATTTTATGGGTAACATTAGACCATCCCCATCCAAAATTTTAAAAAAAATTATTTTTTCCAATTTTTTGATAAATAACTTTATATTAATTAAATTAAATAATAATTTCAAAATGTCAATTTCTTGATATTAATATATATAATATGTTTTCAAAAGGATAAAAATAAGTCATGAATAGTTTTAATTGGTTATTTTTAATCAAAATATTTTTTTTATGATTCTAATTTATTTTAAATTTTTAATAATGGAATGATTATCTTAAATTCTTACACAACCTCAGAACAGTTCTTAAGCAAGCTGGATAAGAATCATGTAAATAATTTTAAAAGCATTAAATGTAATATGTTTTTGGAGATTTATGGTGTTCCGTGAATTTTGAAGATAAATATAATGTATTAGTAATATTTTAAAGGCTTATATTCAAAATTAATTTTTTTTCTTTCAATTTGTTAATTATCAATTATGTGAATAGTCATGAAAATGAATTAAGTGGTATTTATATTAAATAATGTTTTATTAAATGATTTAAAATTCAGAAAAAAAATTAATATTTATCCACGTGAATGGGATAAGTTTGATAATTTAACCCATTTTCCATTTATTTTCACTTTATCATTTTCATTTTTTGATCTTATATCACTATGAGATCACTGACTAGGGGATGGGTGAATCAGTGATCTGTTTTCATTTTGTAAATTATTCCTTTTAAATTCAACTTATATGGATGATTAAAGCCTCGCTCTACTCTCCTTGTGTCTCTCAGCCTCTCAAAAATTGATATTGTAAATCAAATTCATATAACATAAGGATTTACAAGGTTAGATACAAAGACCTTCAATTTTAAATACTGGTAAGATTCCCCATCATGGTTTCCCCAACAGTAAAGAAAAGTGATTACAAGTATTAAAAATATTTTAAAACACATTAAAACTAATTATTATAGTGGATCGTCTCCCAATAGAGTCTTTAAACTAGCATCCCACTATTGTTCATTGTACTGACTCCCAACAGTTGATCTATCTAATAAAAATATTTGGTTCTTAATATTGGAATCTTTATAGTTATTCAATGGTATTCATAACCTCATGTGAATATGTCTTCAACTAATTTTTCCCACTAATGTAGTGTGCATGTTGGCATTGTTGTTTTTTAAGTCCACTTAGTTAAAACTTCTTTGTAATTAACTATTTCTCTTCCTCCCCATTAATTTTTACAAATATTTAGTTTATGATACTCAATTATAATTATAGTAAACTGAATGTATAGTCTAACTCAAATGTGTGAAAGTGATGCACACAATTTTCTTCCATTTTATTTTATGCAAGAATAAACTTACAAAAATCAATCCAATCTCTTCTGGAATTCCTAATTACTACAATAATTCTTAATACATGTATGATAAATTTAATGGCCTCATCAAATTCAATATAATATGTGAAAATATATATGTTCACAAGATTCTCACTATAAATACATGCATTATTTAATTTTCATGAAATCTACCTAATTTACTTCTTCACTACCACATTAGTTTCACACTACCTTTCAAGCACATGTACATTTTATTTCTTCATTGTTTCACTTTATGAAAGAAACTTAAAGTGTTTATTTTATGTATGAAATCACATCATGAACACTCAGTCACATTATTTTAATAAATAGTCTACCCAAATCCACAAATTTCATTGAGTAAGTTCACATGTTATTTGAAACCACTTTTCACAGGGGTGTCATACAAAACCAAATAACTTTACATAAAAGTATCACATAATTTTCTCAGTTTCATCATAAAACTCTTGAGTGAGAAAGTTACATTTAAAGAGTCTATGAGATTTTCTTTCCCTCAATAAAGAAGGAAACTTCATGAAAATCCTCCTCATGAAACAATGGTTTTATGGATGCTCTATTTTTATTTATAAAACATGAGCCTAATTTATATCAATCAGTAGTAGTGTCCATAGGCCGCATCTATTTAGTATATATAAGTGATGTCTCTACCACATTTACTATGAACTTCACTATCTTGAATACCTGAAAAACATGTCGTCTTAATCCATTTTCTAATTCCATAAGATCACTTCATTTGGAATATTTATAAATGGAATTTATTTTATTTTTTTATCATCATTAGATACCAAAAAAGGTTGATTCACTTATTATGTAATTAGGTATCACTTGCAGTTGATGATAAGAAAAAAAATCAATATATTTATAACCTCTAACTCATACCTATAAAAATGCCACACTATAATTATATGTAGTCTTTAATGATATCATCTTCTTCGAGTGATCACATGTATTAAATACACTGGTTGAATCTATGAACTCATATCAATCCTGAGTACCACATTCCTTTGATATGACCATGGAAGATATTCTAAATCATGATTTTATAGTGATATATTTAGATGGTAAAAAAATACTCATCGAGAGGTTAAATATGATGACAAGGATTAAACGAATGTGTGGGATTAATTCTATAGCTCAAATTAGTCTATATGCATAGAAATCTAATGCAGGTGAAAAATACTCACACCCCACTATCCCAGATCAAACTTTTATTCACTCGAGCAATGATTTATAACCAATCTTATGTCGTCGTCTCAAGATGGCACTAGGGTTGGTACCCAAATACACATGCACAAACTGCCCGCATGGTATACTCCACACCTTTTCATAGTAGATCAGGAATCATGTGTGTTCTCTACGGGTTCTATGTTTTTTCAATTCCTTCTACCTTGGTAGATGAGCCTAGAGGGCTCTCTCACATGGTTAACCTTTCTCCCACATTTATGGTATTGATATAGCTTTTCTTGGTAGGCTATAAATAGATAATTTTCTACAAACAAACATAAATATATACATAGTATAATTAATAAGTGTGAAATTTCCAAGAAAACCCATATTTAAAATATTATTAAACCTCAATTCATCATCAAATAAATATTATTTTTCCTAATTGTAAAATTACTCCTGAAAATAAATATTTTCAGGGAATTATTCATCACTTGTTAAACATTTTAAAAACTTCTAGTATAATTAGAACATGACTTTTTCATGACTAATGGTTCAAAAATAATCCCAATTTATAAGGATAATTTCTCAACCATGAAATCTAATTCCATTTAACGTCCCCATAATAATTCATCAGGCATCATTACCTTATCTCAAAGTTACCAAACATATATTGACTCTTTAAAAACAATTTAAACACTAACTTGGGTTAAAAAATATCCCCTTTTTATTTTTTATCAATATCAACACACATCAAAAAATTAAATATGTGGTGTAAAAATTATTTTATCTCCTTTATTTACAATCAAATGTAAATGATAAGTGGGAGGGATTTTCATCTCTTCTTCTCCCTTTCAAGGAACTCTTTTACACTTTGTTAGATAGAAATATTATACGATATTATTTTCTTAGAAAAGGACATTTATTTTGTCTACTTGTAGTCTATATAGACTTACTAGGTATAGAAAACAAGATGGATACAACCAAGGTTGTCTATGCTATCCACAAACCACCATGAATTTGATATCATTCTTAGAATTACATAATTCTAAAATAGGATGTTTTATAAAATAGATGTATCAGGAAACTTATAACCCATCCCACATTAGAAAAAAATCATAAATTTCAAGTGTAAGAAATGAAATTCACTCTTTATCCTCATGATTTCATATTCAACAATCCCTATTAATAATTATATTTAATATAATCATGAAAAATGGATATAAGTTTGATTCTCATTAATTAACCTTCAATTTTGAAATATGTCCTAAATTTTTAGATTCATTATAATTTAGTATAATGGTATATTCTTTTCAAAGTTACTCCCCCTTTAGGGATGCACTCCCCTTCTTCTATTTTCATGGTATTCTGTAGACACTATTAGGAAAATATATACATGTTTTATATAAATTAAAACTTTTAAATTCTTCTTCCATTCCCTATATATTAGATCAAAATATATAAAATAGGGAATATGGAGGGTTTACTATGATTCTTAGTATAATAAACATGGATTTTATTTTATTAAACAAAATAATATCTTTAATTCACCTCTAAATATCTTCATGTTAGAACCTCCTTTGACATTATGGTTTTGAGCAGTTGAGGATTTCATGGTTTTCCTCCTTTTACCTATATGATCTATTAAATCACATGAATCATTATGTGTTTTATTTTTCAATTAATTTATTTATCCTTCTTTTCTAGGTAGAAAAATCAACTAGTTCTTGCAATATGGACACATTTTTTCACCTCATACAAAATATATCCTTATATTTATGGTTATAAAATTTTGAAAACTTAATATGGGTTTAATATTAATTTGGTGAGTTATCTAGTATTTATTTATCCAAAACATTTTATTCTATTTCCTTAAAATTTTCCATCTAAAATTAATTTATTTGAATTAAATTATTAGATATATTTTCTCATATTTTATATTGATTTAATTTATAAGACTATAGTAATTGTCTTGGAAGTGTATTCATGAAATATTTAGAATAATTTCCTTGTTGGTCATATATTTTACACATGTCATTTAGAAAATAAAAAATATTATGAGTATACATCCTCATTTAATTCTCAACAAAAAACTTATTCATTCTAATATTGTTCCACCTTCACACAAAGATACTTGTTTTCTTTCCATAATTGATCCCCCTTGATGTGTTCCAATTTTTAGGAAGTGAAATATTATAGCTTCACTTATAGTATTTATTTTAAAATTTACCCCAAAACTAGAAGTAACCTCTGAAACTTCATCTTCTATAATTATGACTATTATTCTTATGGTAAACTACTTGTTGTTAGTGCACACCCTATTTCATAGGAAAAGATATACCGATCACCCATGTGGTGAGAAGAAAATGGTCTAATGGTTTGATTGTGGTGGTTTAATGTATGTTTAATCATTCATTTTGGATTCACCATTCATGTTTATCTTTCATAGAAACTGACAATAGTTTCCATATCCATAAATGGGTACAAACCAACTTTCTGAAGGTAGGAGTTCAATTGGGGTTTTAGACCCAACGGAACTTAGGAACTCATATTGGTCAAGATGATGGGAGGCAGGGATCATCACATCCTTTTGGGGAAAGGGAATTTTAGCCTACTTTCAGACTCTCACATATATTTAAGATATGTTTGAGATTCTATTCCTAATCCCGATATAGGACTAATTACAATAAAAACTATTAAATATTGAATCCCTCCATATGTAAAGGAGGAATTATTAATGAGTCAATTTGTGTGTATCCTAGGATCTTTATCCATTTCCCATTAATGTGTAGATGTTTTTATGTTAAATATGTATAACTGGGTACTCCATTGTGTTATGTCATCCAAATAGGTGATTAACATTCTAAGGATGAGATTGATCCTTTATTAGGGTCCCTATATATCCTATTTATAATAGAAATCAAACCCACATAGTTACTTAAACTTGTGCATCTCAACATTGTGCAGAAAGGAAAAATATGTGGGAATTTAGGCATTTAGTGTTGAAATAAACTCTAAGGGAGGCATCCTATGCATCTTGGTTATGGTAGGAATCAAAGACATCATAGTTCAGTCATTCTCTCAAGACATGCCCTGATGTGGATGCCCTTGTATGGGGGAAGTGATATCATTCCATTAATCATGGCTTATATACTATGGTTTCCCTAGCTAGTCAAGATTCATAATGTGAATAAAATGATTATTGAAAATACATGAGCACACATGATCCAGGCTCGAAGTGATAAATAACGAATATAAATTAATTAGCCTCATTATATATCGATATGGAACTTATGGGCTGAGATAACCCCTATGGATGTTTGATATGGATATCAAGCCTCTGGAAGGCATCTTATGTATCCTAGTTATGGTAGGAATCTATTTCATCATAGTTCAGTTTCCTTTTTAATCTATTTTTGGATGAAAAATAATGATCATCCCATGGGAGTGATTGGGTCCTCATTTTTTGAATTTCAATGACATCGAGGGACTTAAAATGAAGTGGATTCCCATTGGAGATCAGGACTTATAAAGGAATCTTACATATCCAAGTTATAAAAGGAACCATATTTATCACAGTTCAATTTTTTTGGGTCTTAGACACTAAGGTTACCCTTGTATATCCACCGGATAAGGTTATCATGTCCCATGATGTTAGCTAGACACATCTTTATTGTCATCATGACATGTTTTTATTTTCTTCTTGACATATATTACAATATCTATAAATGTATTATATAGTTTAAATGTACAAGGATAGTCATATGATCCATTTGACCTATCTAAAGGGCATCTCATAATCAGAATGGCATGTCTGGGGACCATCGCATGGAGAAGGATGACCCATCTGGAGGGTGTCGGATGATCTGGAAAAATAGTCCAAAGGACATTGCAAGATACAGGTTTAAATTTATTAGGGTTCTACTAGTACTGGATGTTTTTTTAGAGTACATCACATTATCCTATCTGGAAAGTCCTGAGGGTTCCACATGCCCGGGTTTTCCTGTTCAAAGGATGCCACATGACCTGATTGACTTTTCTAGAGGACATCGCATAATATAGTATTACATGTATGGAGGGTTCTGCAAGAGCAGTCAAACTTGACCGAAGAACATTATGTTATCTAGTTTTACATGTCTAAAGGGAACCCCATAACTTGGTCATCTTGTCCAAAAAGATTCCACATGACCCTGTAGACTTTTCTGAAGGACATCATATGATCTAGGATGACATGTCTGGAGGGTTCCACATGACCTAGTTGACTTTTTAAAGGACTTCTCTAAGGGACCTAGCCATTTAGACATATTATTACATGATTTTAAGGATAACTATCATTCAAATACAGGACAAGGATCATAAAGTCTAGTTCCATTGGAATATTTGGTACATAAAACTGAAAACATGGAACCAAAATAAAATCATTTTTATTTAATATTCATAATGATCTTATAACATTATTTGAGCCCCTACATTTGTATAGGATAACCTAAGGAAAACATGAACAGTGGTATAAACTAAAAATTTTAGTAAGGGAATAATAATAAGAATAAATCATATCACATGGGTTATAATTCATAACATGATGACATAAAAGGTATGGAACATGAATAAACATATGGAATCAAAACATATATAAAATGAGAATACGTAATCATGGAATCATTGAAATGTTGAAAAAAAAACATGACATAATAATGAGTTAAGGATAACCTTCAAGACCATTGCACATGGAGGTTCATGAGTCAAGGCTAACCACCAAGACCATTTCACATGGTGGATCATGAGTTATGTCTAACCACCATGACCATTCCACATGGAGGAGTACGAGTCAAGGCTAACCACCCAAACCATTTCGCATGACTTCTCATGAGACTAAACATTACCCAATACATTATAGTTCTTTTTAGGAACACCCTTTATAACATGTTCATGAATATTTGTTCCACATGAAGAATCATAGATAAGGAATAAACATACGGGTCACCCATGGAATGAAGTGGGAATCATAATCATATCAAAAAGCATAAAAAATGGGTGTATCATAAAAGTGTCCAAGAAATAATGGATTTAAACCATAAATGAAAATAAATAAGGTAAATTATGAATAAAACATGATAATTTATGTCAAAATTAAATTAAAACATTTAAAAATAGTGTTTAAGAAACTTTATAAATGATCCATTTTAGTGCGGTTTAAGGGAAAATTTTATTGATTATTTAAAACAAAAATGCATAATTGTTTTTATAAAACTAGAAATGAACCAAGTTAGTTATTCTGGATAAAATGAGTTATTTTATAAAAATAATGGTAGTATAAAATATATTATAGAGTTCACTTGAAAATTGGTAAAATTTGGAAAGTTACCTTTAATTGGGCTTGCTTATTGGGAAAAAATTGATAAGATAACCTTTTAAAAACATGTATTTATCCATAAAAGAAGGATGATATGATATGGATACATGATTTTTGAACATATAAAAATAATTTAGAATAATTATTTAAAATAAATAATAATTAAATTGGGGGAAAGAGGGATAAATCTTAACCCAAAAGAAAAACGATGGTTTGGAGAGAATCCCTTACCTTATGTCAAAACGTATTGGGAACTTGTATTTAAGGTCTCTAATAATGAAATTAGATTAATAAATAATTTAAATAAGAACATATTAAAAATAAATTTAATTTATTATAATTTAATTAAGTTCATTTATTATTGTTTTGATGGGTTATGAGATTCAATTTTGTTGTTCGGGAGTGTTCATTTCCTCATTTTTCATGATCGGTTTACTTGTATACATGAATGGAAAATCATGTAAAATGAGAATAATTTTCCATAATTGAAATTTTATATTATTAGTAAACATAGATAAGATTAATTGGTTTTATATATTATTTATATTCCATATGTGAGGATGATTTATTAAATAAAATGTTGGTGATACCTGTTCAGTTTATTTTGGTGTTTTTTCAATCATCGTGATTTACTATCATTTTATTAATTAATATTATGTAGATATATATTGGTTCCAAAACATTAAATGAGATACATATATTATAATATATTTTAACCATAAAAATGGTTTTATTACAACCATTTAATTTGCTGATGGAAATTGAAAACTCTTCATCTTTGAATGTGATAAATCAACACATTAGAGATGATGTTTTTAGTTTTTCAAATAAAAGGAGAGGGGAGAGAATTGAGGATGGGTTGTTCTATTAACACAATAAAATTATAGTATATAAATTATAAAGTATTCATCATGTCAGTTGGATAATTGGAGGTGATGATAACATAAAAGAAAAGAAAAGAAATTGAAAAGAAATTAAAAGAAAAAGAAGGAGGTTTTACCTCTTGAATTCTTCTCCTTGAGAACCTCCTTAGGGGAATTGGTTTTCGTAATTTTCTTTTAGACAAAATTATTATGGATGTGAGGATACTTGGGAAGTGTTTTGGGTAGAATTTGGACAATATTTAAGTATTTTGATGTGTGATAACAATAGGTGATGAGGGGTGGTATTTATAGTGGAGGAGAGGAGTGTTTTTTTATAATTTTATTCATTTGTTTATTATTATGGCTGAATACTGGGAATAGAATTCATTCTCATGATTAGATAGAGTAAAGTGAGAAATATTGTTTTATATTATGGTGCTTACATCAGAAATTACGCAATAAATAGTGTATTTAACTCATAATGTTATATACCGTAAATTATAGTATTTCACTATTCACCAAAAATTCAACTATATTATAAAAATATCAAAAATTAACCCTAACCATTTTTCAACATGTAGAATTCAAAAACGAACATAATTTTATGAATATAATTTTCTAATATGATAAATTTAATTTTTAATTAAATTCATCATTTAATCAAAAAATACTAATTTTAAATTATAACTAATTTTATAATGCTTTGAAAAATAAATTAAGGTCCTGTAAAATAATCTTATAATCATAAGAAAATAAAATATTTATTTTTTAATAAAAAATATAAAAATAAATTTTCTTTTAATTCATAATATTAATTATAAAATTTTAAATAAACATTTATATTTCATAAAAATAGCAATAATTAGTGTCATTTTCAAAAAATATATTTACTTATACCATGATATAGATATATATTGTATTAATTTATAATAAATTTAAATTTTATTCATAATTTTATAGGTGAGGCTACTATTCTATTGTCCAAGTTACTATTATTAATGGTCACATTACAATTCCAAAGGTCATGTTACTATTCCATTAGTTTAGGTTCTTTAATTTCTGAAAAAGCCTCTTATTTCATTCATTCTTCATTTATAAAGTTTTTATTCTATTCTCCATGTGATTGTTTTTTATTTATACTATATGAAATAATTATAAAAAGCGAAATTTCATTGATATATTTTTGGGTCATTACAATGTCGCATGATCATGGTTGACATGTCTTGGTGTCACTAAAAGACTTATATGACTTATCATGGTGTCACCGCATAACTCGGATGCCATATCTAGAAGACATCATATCATTTGGATTTAAAACTCGGAGGGATTCATGGGATTTGGGTTGTATTTATGTGGGTTATCATTTGACTTTCTTAACATGTCCAAGGGACATCTCATGATCCTCCTAGTATGTTGAGGGAGCATCGCATGATCTGGATGATTCATATAAAGTGCATGAGGATCATCATATATGTTTTTTGGATAAATATACAATATTTTTAGTCTTTATTCCAAAATTTATTGAATATGTGCCTTAGGTTTTTTTAGTGTTATCTAATTTAAGGTTTTGTGAGACCCAACCGACATGTGGGAACTACTAATCATTATCTGAATGACACGCTAGAAGTCCTTCACATGACCTTTAGTTATCACATGAAGCATATATTCATTATGTGTGATCAGTTAGGTTGTTCCCTAGTTTTTTATGTTTTTGAAAACATTTTTTATCACATTATTGGCCTCTCCATGTAGTATTCTCCTAAACTCTCATGTGTGATAGATCACGTATCAATGATCTTTTTTTCATTGTGCTAAGTGGATAATTTATAGGCCTTTCCACCCCCATTATATGTTGCCTTGTAAGGTGTGTATCTCTTAGATTTGAGATAGAGTCAGTGGATTTATTTTTGGTGTCATTCACTTCACATGTTCTTATCATGGTTCATCTATGGTGACACATGATGTTAAGAAACTACAGGAATTTTCTTAATTTTTCATTTTTATTGGACCCGTCTAAACAAATATATTTTTCATGACCATGTGGGCATGTCATGGAATTTTCAAAAGGTTTGACTGATATAACTATGGGTCTTTACAACATAAGGATTCCTATATAAGGATCTCACATGATTTAAGATTACTTGTTTGGGACCTTCTATGATACAAACAAATCTTTTTATCAGGGCATTTGTGGGATCATGCTAACATTTTGAGGGTTCTCATGAGATAATGTTGTCTTGTCAAGAGGGCCTCGTGTGATCAATATTGAATGAATTTGGAATATGACCTATTTTTCATAAAATATATAATATAATCATTCTAAAAAATGATTTCTTCTTTTCCCTATTTTATTTCCTTCTTTATTTTACAAGGGATGGTAATCTAGTGAAGTTATGTGATTATTGTTGAAAACAACACTCTCCTTGATTGTGATGTGTCACATGAATCTTACATGGAAATGTGGACATGTCATCATGTCTCAATGGTGTATTTTTAATCATATGAGTGTGTAAAATGAATATAAAAAACTACATTAGGCTTTTATCTTTTAAATATTTTTATCCTTTATTTTTTGAGGTTTTTGGATGATTTTTGGGTTCCTACCGGTTGACAAGTCATGTGACTTGGAGAAACTCGGCTAGATGTCTCCACATGACCAGTGAGTTTCTTGGTCATATTTTAAAGAACAAGGGGATTTTAAAACGGGCACCATGTGATCTCATGAAAATCAATCATTGCACATGACCCATTCTCTTGGCCTTATAAAGGTCATGTGATTGTGTGTCCCTTTGAAGGTTGTGTGATCCACATGTTCTGGACACCTTCTTTTATTTTTTTCAGAGGAAACAATTCCCATGATTCAAGTACTTCTTAATTTATAGATATTATGATTCCACTTTGGTGGGTGTCAAAAAATTCCACACCTTATGAGTGACACCTTTAGGGACAAGGGCTCCGTTCTAAGGAAAGTAAATGTCCACCTGAGTGATTAGGTTTTCACCAATCAATTTCTTGGGTGACATTTGGTCACTTAGGTGGTTGTTGGTATTCTATAGAGTTCCCTATAAATAGGGGATTTAAGAGGAGAATGTTCACATGAAACTTCAAATATCCAGACCTCTTATGATCCACGTCTTCCCCATGACCCCTTCACAATACCTTCCATGAGAACTGATCATGAGACTTGTCTGCAAGACCATTTTATGATAATGGTTTTGTGAGATCTGATTTGTCCCATGAATCTATCTTTGGTAATTTCTTGGACCATGGTAATAAGACTATATTATTTTCTTTTGTGATATCAAAATATCTACTAGTTTTCTTTCATGACTACTCGGCTATTATACAAATCTTGTGACTAGGGTAGGGTCATGTGATCATGAGCCTTGTGACTAGTCATGCCATCATAAGATTTCATGTGGGTTATGTGGTCCCTAAGATCACCATGGTTCATGTAGTTTGTGAAATTTGTATCAGGTCATGAAATAATGAATCCCTTCATGGGTCATGTGATCCATATAATATTTCCAGAGTTATGAATTTATTTTGATGGTTTTCTTTCTCATCAAACTTAAACTTATTTTTTTTGATAAAATGGCATCCAACTCTTGTACTTATTCTACTCTAGATATATATAAGGCCATGATTATTGGGAAACATAATGTTGTCCCTCATTATCATGTGCATTTTGAAAATGAGGCTTTGTAGAGGCTTCTCTCATCCCAACATAAAATATATCCTTTATCACATCGACTTCCCCTATATGGATTCAACCTACTCGATTACATTTCCATTCATTATCATGACTAAAATATTCCATTTCGTTGGGTATCAATATCTCTCAATTATATTCAGATGACAGTTTCTGAGGATGGACAACTAGTTGTAACACAGTCTTAGGGGTTTTAATATATGGTGGTGAATTCCCGTAGAAACATTTTGTAATAAAGAAGGACTTATTCTATATCTCTTTCTTGATTTGGGTATGGGAGGATTTTACTACCTTCCATTATATGAAATCATTCAAAAAATTACCTTGAATCGACAAGCATTTGATACTAGAGAGAGGGGCTTGTAAAATCTTGATGATGGTACTCCCTTGGAAACAATTGGTGAATATTTGGAGGTGTTAGAATAGAGCCATCATTTTATATCTGAGTTTCAAACAAAAATGGATGCCTTTACCACACAGATAGTTAGATATTAGGAGATCTTAGATTTCTCTTAGTTTCAACTTTAGGCATCATAATCCTTTCTATTGACCACTATGAAATGATTTGGGAATATTTATACTCTTATTAAGACCCTTATAACTAGGGAAAGGTAGAATAAGTGGGGTGGATGTTTCTTTGGTGGTCAATCGATGCTTCCAATAGAATCTTGTCGATTTGGTCATCTCATCCAATCAAATGTTATTATATTTGGATCATAAATGTATTATTTTTTGTTTTGATTGAATATTTAGAGAGGATATGAAATTTGGAGATCCCTAATTTTTTTCATGATATCAATGATTAGATCTTCTTATCTTTATACATCACTATCTAGTTGTCTTTCATTCATGATGTTCATGTCATTTCACCGATCTGATGTTGCATAGATTGTTAATGGTACCCATCCTTCATATAATATGAAGTAAACATGATTTTTTTATTTAAATGTATAAATCATAATAAAATTTTATCAAGAAATGCTCATCAATTCCCACCAACATGAGATTTCTCATTGATGTATCTTATCCAACTATCTTGAGATTACCCTATTCAAAAAAGGATAATTTGGGTAGAATATATATCTTAGAGGGAGAATTCATTATCTTTTTCTAAAGTCAGTGGACATAGAAATAATACCTTTATTTTTTATTAGACCGTATGGTTGGACCTTCAAGATTTGTATATTCTTATTCATATTTCACTAATTTTTACATAGGCTTTATATGGAGGAATTCTTAGAAGTAATGGACTCAAATTTTTTCTAGGAAACCCGCTTATGGGTTTTTATATTGATAGGTTTTGTACCTTTTCTAGTCTTGCAAACTAAATCATTATTGTATCGTGGTCACGCAATGGAATCATGGTTGGTTGTTTGATTGGGGGAATCCTAAAAGAGATCAAGATTAACCACGATCAATAGATTATACCTGGTGATCAGACTCTGACTCAAAAAGATCTTGATAAAACACTCAAACACGCATGCAACTGGTGTTTTCATGTACCTGGTTGGAAAACAAAATTCAATGTCCTAGTGTATGGATATGTCAGCTACCGCACCATCATTGGACTCACTGGATAGAAATACAAACTTGAAAGACTTAAGACTATTTCCCCATCAAAATTTATAGACTCTTAGTTCTTCTGGTAGAACCAATCACCTTTGATACTAATTTTCATGACCCGTCCCCTGGGGCAAATTTCATGACTACCCCAATCCGGCCTTCCATAGTCTAGGGGCTGGAGACTAGCACCGAATAGGCATATCCCAAAAAAAGTAAGCTGTTTTATTTTAAACTTGTACACACACACAATGCTCAAAGTGAGGAAAGTTAAATGCCAAATAAACCACAATTGTCACTGAGACAACTACTATAAGTACAGTACATACTAAAAAGTAAAAGAAGAAATAATATAAGCCCAAAACCACAAAGGAAAGTAAAACTGCCAAGGCCTATTTTCTCAAACCCTTCCTTAAGGGTAGATTTAGGGTAGCCGTCTCTAGCCATAGTAGTGCATCTCATCCGTCCCGTCTAACTAAGCATCACCTGGTCTTGGTCCACCAAGGTCTCTATCCAATCATTGATCACCTGAACAGTACACAACATGTGTGGTAGAAGCCTTTGCAGAGGTGAGTAACACAATAATCAGTAGGGACCCCAAACCACAAAGGAAAGACAAAAAATAAATACCACACAACAATATCAAAAAGCAAAGACAGATCACACCAGGTATAACTCAATGTATAAGAAGTAGAATCATCAGTCATAAATTGGAACATTTTTACTGCTAAGGGACTCGACATTTGGGCCCTCTCATTACATTGGCCAAATTGATCACTGAGACCCACTCATATCTAGGGCTAGCTAGATCACGTAAACTCGCTCGTCTCTGCACTAGATGGATTACTTAGACCCACTCCTCTCTGGGTCAACTAGATCCCTATGACCCAGTCATCTCTTTGGCCAACTGGATCACTTAGATCTTCTTGTATCTGGGCCAGCAGGATCACTAATACCCACCCATCTCTTGGGCCAGCTAGATCACATAGACCAACCCACCTCTTGTGAAGCTGGATCACTAAGACCCGAACATATCTTGGCTAGTTGGATCACTGAGACCCGCTCAGCAAATCCTTTATGTCACAACTAGTAGTAGGATTTCTGCTCGTAGCGCGCTTGATTCCAGGAGAATATAATCCTCAATACATCGGTTGCATCTCAACTTCCATGAAATATGACTTACAGTATTCCCAAATTTATTTCTTGTCGCAAGGGTCCCAACGCCGCAGATGGCAGGTCAATTAGATGGTCATCCAGAATAATACTAACATTTTAGTAAATAGGGGTCAATTGTGTCCAGGCCTGGTCCAACCTAGTCGGACTGACATGGCCAACCCAGCCCAGGGGTCTCACATGACCTGACCGGGTTCAGCTGACCTGACCCGACTTGGTGGGTTTTGGGCTGGCTCAGTCCAGCCAGGCCCACTGAGCCTTGCTGGACCCATCTTCATTGGGTAGTGGGTCCAGCTCACTGGGTCTCCCAGCGACCCGGTTTTATCTGGCCTGACCTGTAACATGTGGGTTAGTTCTTTCCCAAACCCAGTTACCCAGCGGCTCGGTTCATGCCAACAGCTCTCCCTGCATGGTGGGATGGTTCTACCCATTCCCAGACGCCCCGACTCTTACTGCACACGTTTGGCTGAGGACGAAATCCATACCTTCTCTACAGGAGGTCTTGTGGGGACCATGTTCCATCCGCCTTTAACGGCCCGCCGACACAGGCTGCTCCTCCAACGTGGTACCCTAGCAGCACCACCCTCCTGCACTGATCTACTCATGCGTACCAGTTTCCCCCACATGGCATGCATCTTTTCTACAGGTCTAGCTAACCGCCATGGCCCGTGGACCAAGCCGCACCTCTGACGTGGCTGGGTGGCCGCGTCTGTCTGCCGCCAGCCACCAGCCTCTGTGTCGGTGGCCCATGTCACTACTGGGGTGGGCTTCCAGTGCGCTGCCTCCCCTCTTTCACTGTGGTCAAGGTGCCACGATCGGGGGTCCACGACCTCCTGCCACTGTTGCGGCCTCTTTCCAGTGTCGTGGCCCTTTTTCTCGGCATCTTTTCAGCCAATGTGATGTCGTTGTTTCATCACAAAGATTGGGAAGGACAAAAGGAGAGAGGAGGGGAAGGATTCTCACATATAAACACCCAAATAGTGATCAAGGTCTTTGTTCATGTTGACCCAGATGAGTTCTTATTAGCAGGATCGCAAAGAACCAAGAAATAAGGTGGAATATTCATAGAAAAAGACATTCCATTTTTATCCCACAGCATTAACCATCTTGCACGATCAAACGATCTGAAGGTAAACTTGTTTGTAAGTTAACACGTGTTCATATTTTAAAAAGGAATAACAAGGAAAATCAAAAAATCACTTAAAATAAAAACTCATACATAGGATATTATTGTTGGTCAAGGAAGAATAGGATCATGTACCTCTAATATTCATTCTTGATGAGTAACCCACCGTCCCTAGGGATTCTTCAAAGGGTGGAAGAAGGTGTGTTCATCTTTCGTCGTCGCCACCCACCAAATCCTCATAGAAATTATAGAATTGTACCATCAATCCTACATTGCTTGTTAGGATACTAATTGACGAACATGAATTAGAATTTCTATTACGCTGTGTTGAAGCTTCATTATGTTGACTTGTTAATGAGTTTTATTAATAAGATTCATCATCACCACATCATTGCACTATAGCACTGATGTTCCACTTCTCAATTATGAATAAAAGAATAAAATAAAATTTTAAGTTGTTTTATTTTTCTTCCAAAAATTCTGAAAATTATCATTCACCATTTTCCCATGCCAGTCTAGGCTAAGATCTACCTAAAGGATAAACACCCTCACGAGCTCAACGGTACTCTTTGATTTTCAATCTGAGTTACTATTTGGGAGTTATAAGGATTTGAAAATAAAATAATTTTTGCTTAATTATTTTATTTACTGCCAAAAGATACTTTCCAATGTAGGTCCATTCCAGCCAATGTTAGGCCCTTTCTAGGCAAATCCTGACACTTTGAGTTCAACAATGCCCTCATATTTTTGATCTGAGAACTATTTTAAAAGTTAGAAAAAATTGCTCACATGTTTATTTACTGAACCTTAACATAGTTCAAAAATTCATTATTGTCACTCCGGGCCTCGGAATTACATGTCGTCTCAGAGCCTAGTCTCGAAAAAAATTACATTTAATTTTTTTTTTTAAAAATGTACTTTTTGGGTATTATAGTATAAAGATGAGATGACTCTATTTTGTATGTCAAATCCCTTAGGCACGAGTCTGTAGGCATTTCATGCATGACCAAGTAGAGTTGATACCCACACTACTCCAAGGGATATGAAAGATTTGAGAATACTCAAATGTATGAATGATGAAGTTGGGTATGGAGGAAAAAATAACTATAAAGGGTTCTGGAACCCTGGGAAATTTTATATTTTTTTGGGAGTCTTGGACCCTACACCTTGTGGTTTTGATTCACAAGGTGTGGGCCATCAAAATGTTTGGGAATGTATTTTCACACTCCTACATTGAGAAAGGGTATAATACATCGTGACGTAACATTGAAGATGTCAATACCACTTTAATAGTTGGTTTATAAGTATTTTGAATCATGGTATATGAATATAGGAGTTAACTAAATATGGGAACCAGTGAGTGCAGGTCAACCATTGGTAATGGAACAATCCACTAATGCTCAACGTGGTGAGGAAAATAACTCATAGGTATAAAGGGACCTTCCCAGGATCTATAGATTTGTTTGGAGGATCTGGTCCCCATTGGAGGTCTATTATAGGTAAGATCTAGGAGAAAAGAATCCCAAGGTCCATGGGTTTCTAAGAGAAAGATATCAACTCCGGGAGTCGATTGTGTTAGCATAGACTTCAAATTCATGATGGTGTTTTATGAAGAGTTTAATATTGAAGAAGATTTCAAGCACCCTAAAAGTTATTTCACCACCTAGAAAACCTGTTTTCTTGGTGAAAATATGTAATAAATCATTGAACTTATTTTTTCCTAGACCAAGGTGCCCAGCAAGCATATCTTATCTTTTAGTATGGCTACAAAGTGGACCCTATGATATTTATTCCTAGTTCATTTATGCTCTATTTTTTTCCTAAAACATAGATATGAAGAGTTTAGAAATTAAAGAAATGTCTTTTTCATAGGCCTCCCTTTGTGGGTTTTCAACATGACAATATCATTGTATCTTTCACTTATAGTTTAGGGTCTTGCAATTTGGACCATTTGAGGCTAGAGTTTATGGTCTCCTTTTTTACCAAAGTGATGTTATTTTAAGGTTATGATTCACATGGACCAAATATGAGGACAATGTTACACATGATCCTAACAAGGATACCTAGTTTTGATTGTATTAAAACATAATTTTGAGTGGGAGATTAAAATTTTATAAACCATGGCTCGACGTTCCCAGATCATGGGTAGTAATATGGGATAGTTGTGTCAGCGATGGCCAAGAACAATCTTAGTTTCTCAGTTCTTCCATGGTAATGTCAAGCTCACAAGGATCATAAATACCGTTATATAGGGCCAAGATGTATCTGGTTGGTATTTATAAGCCCTTATGCATCTATACCAAGGTCAAACATGGATATATCTTTTCCTTTCCAAGGTTTATGAAATATTTTTGGAAAACTAAGGTGCTTAATACATGAAGTGTGATTTATGGATTGATGAGATTAAATGATAACATAAGCACCCCATTATTTGGTTGAATGGGGTCAAGCTCTTGTGGTCCTTTGATATGGTATGATTAAGGGTAATGGTCTGCACCTTTTAATGTCATGTAGTAGGAACAAATTATTCATGTGGTTTTAATGACATGAGACCAGGATATTTGTCTTATATTTTAACATCATGTGGTTAGGATATTCCTTTCCTTTTAGTTTAATGTCATCAGTTAAGGACATTCATTTCTTTGTAGTTTAAAATCTTATAGTAAGGTTATGCGAACTAATGTGGAAAATTGTGCAAGGTGTCCATTGGGACACATTCCACTAGTCTAGGGCATTTAGATGCAGGGGAATCTTTCATCCATGCACAGGATAATTGGTTTGTATTCGTATGACAGATCCCTTCCTGAGAAGATATCTCACATGTAAAATCCATCCATACATAGATATGACTTATATGTTTTCAAAATGAGCTTGTATAGATTGAACCCTTCTTGAAAAGAGTTCATGCTGCTTTTTTCATGTAGTTTAGTTTCATGTGTCTGGTACATTAATTTTATAGGTCTTACCCATATAATTTTAGGGGTGCATTTTCATCATTTCATATATTATGGTTAAACTCGTTATTGGGGGACTAGGGGTTTCTATATATCTTGTGATAATAGGAATCAATACTTTTGTAGTTCTCACATGAAAGTTCTCTATACAGGTCTAATCTTTATAAAGGGATATGGCATTTGTTTTATCACAGTTGTACCCAAGAATTGAATCTTTGGGCATCACTACCTATCATATGATGAAAGGAATCAACCCACAGATAGTTCTTGAGAAACCATGTAGTCTATCATCCTGCGGTAAGGATATCGGATCGCCATTGTGAAAAGAGACTATTGCAACTGGGCCCAATAATGGAGGTATCGACACAACTATGTATCGTGTGATGTTAAGAATCAATCCATGCAGTTCCTAAATGGAAAATGATCTATGTAGGTCTAATCCATATGAAAAGGGGGAATTTTTTCCATTTACTATTGTAGTTAGACCCGAGATAGGTTATTTGAGCATCAATATGTATCCTGTGATAATAAGAATTAGGCCACACATTGTAATTGATTATAGGGGTGGTGAGAGACCATCACCAAGGATAGCAGTCCTCTCGAGTGAGGGCCATGCGAATGCATAGTTTTATGTCATGAAAGGGACATTAACCATACATTTTAATGCCATGCAGACTTATGGTGTTCCATTAAAGGTCGTGTATATAGAACCATGATAACTCTGTCATGAATAGAGATTTATCATTTGTATGGGGAATCCCTTACCAAAATACTTACTCTCACATTATCTATGATTATTCTGAGAAAAAAGGAATGAAAAAATTTCCACTATTGAGATGGATTCAATTAGAGAAAGGAAAGGGATATTTGTTATCATGTGGTGGATGGACCAAGATATAGGATTGAGGGTCCCTACATATCTCATTAAAATGATAATCAATCCATATATAGTTTGGAAAACCCATGTTGTTTAGTGTCAACAAATAATGATGTTAGTTGTGCAGTTTAACTACATGTAATAAGGAAGAAATTAACTTGACATGAAAGAAGATGAATATTGTATCTAGGCCCAATAATGGAAGTCTATCTGTCACTATATATCGTATGATGGTAGGAATCAAGCCACACATAGATCTTGGAAACCGTTCAATTTATTTTCATGCAGTGAGGACATCAACCATGCATTTTAATGTCTTATGGTGAAGAAGAGGGTCGCCTAATGTAGAAGAAGAGGAATATTGGGGATCCTTTAGTTTTATGTCATTTGGTGAGGAATAATTTAGTTATTTTTAACATCATGCACTCTATACATAAGGCATTGTGCATTTTAAGGTTTTTCTTCTAGGACTTCTTCTATATAGTTTAGTTTCATGTGATTAGAAAATGTAATATATAGTTAATTACATGTTTCCAAGACATGTCTTTTCCATTTAGCATCATGATCCTAGGATGAAAGTAATTTTTGATGGTAGTTATATTAAGTATTTCTTAAGAAACATATAATATTGGGGGTGTGAATTTTTCTCTGTCCATTGTGGTCAGTGAATAATCTCTATTTTGATAGACCTTGTGTATGATAAATGGACATTCTCATTTGGGTTACATCATTGGAGGTTTATTTCTTGGTATTGTTGGTGTTATAAAATCAAATACCAATTCTCTTTGAACGAAGAAATTGAGGTGGAGCTTTTTATTAATGGCTCTTTCAATCTGATTCCAATGAAATTTAGGGTTGATAAATGTATGCAGCCTATTCTCAATGATCCATTCCAATTCATCCAACCATTTTTGTGATAGATCATCATCGAAGTATTGTCTATAAATAGATATTCCAAGCTAGGGAAACTAAAATTATATGGGTAACACTTACTCAGTTCCATATACTAATAAATATAAAGTTTTTTTAGTAGTATATGTTGTGGTATGGTAGGCCCATAAAGCATGGAAGATCTTTGGTATCCAGGTTTAATTGTCCATGTTCCCCATATTCTAAAGTATATTCAATAGAGTCTTATATAAAGAAAATATCTATCTATTTTCCACTAAAAGATAGTGGGATGAGTGATTGGACTCAAGGTTGTACTCCTAGAATAATTTATTCAACTCTATAGAAAAGCATTTGGTTCTATTTTTAGTAAATATCATGTGATGGAATCTCGACCTAGTATTGATAAGGTACTTCATGATGTTTATGATACTCTTCATCATGAATTCCTATGGGGTATCACCTCATCCCATATAAAAAATAAGTCGTTTTTAGTAAGTATGTACTTGAACTACTTAACAATTAATGGGGGGATATGGACCCATAACATCCATTCCATATACGAAAAATGTATAGGAATATATAGCTTTATGTTGAAATTTTGGGGGTTGATGGGTGAAATTTTCTTGAATATGGAATGAATGGAATTTCCTAGTGAATTAAACATAGTCCTATATCATGGTTTTCTATTAATAACCCTACCTCCTAATTTGGTGGGAGAGACTGGTCCCAGATAGATGATCATCATAGGAGCCTGCATGGACATTTTCCATGATGGTGGTGATATCTATTTCTACTATGAATTTGATGAGGATTTCATTGAAGCCTTATCTATAGAGGGATTTATTCCCATTTATCCCATCCCGGAGGGTAAATTCTTATGCTCGGCACTGAATGTGTTCCCTTCTGGCATGATCTGTTAGGAGGGTCCCATTTTGGAGATAACCAATTATTGGTCGATCTATCCATGGGTGTATATCAATTCATCATGGTTTAGGGTGGTGTTGGCCTAATTGATTTATTCCATGTCATAGATGATGATTGATGAGAACATCCTCTAGTGCATGATGTGGAAGATTTGTTCCTCTTGATCAGGGCCATCCAGGACTGTGGATGTATTAGCCAATGTGTTAGCACAAGCATTTTATGATTGGGGGACATGATGCAACATGGGATGAAAAGGGATATCTTCAATTAGTCCTCTAACATAGCCAATGAGAGGCTCCATTTCTTCCTTTCTAAGGTAATATTCACCATTGATTAGTTTTATTACTAGATTTGAATATCCTTTGATGTTCATATAGTCTATTTTTAGATGTTGGGTTAGGTATAAGACAACGATGTAGGATTGGTATTCTTTCTATTTATCCTTGTAGCCTTCAGATAGTGGGAAAGAGTAGGTCACAATTTATTTATATAGAGAAACAAATTAAATCCTTAAGACAACCCAATTGAGTTTCATGATTTTCAATATATTTCTGAATGGAATTTGGTAAGCAACATCAAAATACATATCCTAGGTCCAAGGAGTGTCATGGGTATAGAAAACCTCATCATCTGGATGTTAGGTGTCCACTAGTGTACTTTATAGGGATTGATATGTCATGAGTAAATCGGTGGAGGATTTCAATTTCATTAACTTTTTAACACAAACTAAATTTTGTATAGTTATAGAATGATCTCCCATTAGGAAAAATGCCCAGTTGGCATGGTACAACCAAGGATGTACTTGAGAAGATCAATATGAGAGATCATATGGACTTCTTGGTACTGAAATTAATACCTCGTATTTTTTACCCCAATATGACTTCGAGGTAGTTCTTCTTGACATCAGAATATTGATTCTTAGTTCCTTGCATCATTTAACTAATGTAATAGAGACTTTTATAATTTCTCATAGAATTTTTCTATGTGATGATAGTTCCAAGTGATCGCTTTATCATGGCCACATATAAGATGAGTGGATTCCCTTCTACTGGAAGCATAAAGACCGGTGGTTGTAGTAGATATTGCTTGAGACTCTCAAAGAATTTTCTACAGCCCTCATCCAATTGATAGGTGATTCCATTCTTTATTATCTAGGTGAAGGGGATAGATTTTATGGATATTTTGTCTATGAAACATCTAATGTAGAAGAGATTCACTTGAATCCCCACCAATTATTTTAGAATCTAAGGGGGTGACATTTCCAGGATTGCACGAGTATTATTAGGGTCAACCTCAAAGACATGGTGGTATACCATATTCCAATGAAATTCACTAATGTTACCCCAAATTCCCATTTCATTGAATTCATCTTTAGACTATGCTACTATAACATAGAGAAGACTCTTTTAAGGTACATGAAGTGATCAAAGTGCTATCAGGATTTTAAAACCAGGTCATCCATATAAAATTTAGTTTTTCATCCCAAGAAGGGATTAAAGATATGATGCTTGGTGCGTTGATAAGTATCTCTATAATTATTTAATCCGAAGGGAATAACCTGATAGAAAAATATCACCTAGGGTGCTCTGAAGGTAGTGGATTCCTCAAATTCAGGGGAAATTTTTATCTAATTGTACTCCAAGTACCCATCCATGAAGGAAAGGTCTGAGAAGCAAGCAGTTTCACTGATCAAGTCTTCTATAATAGTAAATGGGAAGTCATCCATTGGGATGTGTTGATTAAGGTCTCTGAAATCGATGCTTACCCAATCTTCCCATTCATTTTCTTGATGGGGAAAATATTGGAATTCCATCTTGAGTATTTCACATCTCAAAAAATAATGATCAATCTTTCAAATTATGCTCTACATTAGTATCATTAGAGGAGTTCATCCTCTTGGATACCTTATTGAAACCTTTATGGTTATCGGGTTAGAAAATATAGTGCATAGTGACATCTAAATTCTATTTGATCATTTCTGTATAATTAAAAGACAACACATATCAATTTTTCTTTAGAAATTAAATATACATCTCTTTATATTCGAGAGGAATGGAGGTACTAATTAGTGTAGATCACATGACTTCTTCTATTCCTCTATTTATCTACCAAATATCATCAATGGTGGTGTAGAAACCTTCTTCAAATACAAGAGTGAGGTTCATGAGGTCATCCTCTTCTTCTTCCACCAATGAGTCTATAGGGGTATTTTCAAACAAAGATGGAAATATGGGGGCTTCTATATAACTATTAGTGTGAGATAGTCCCTAAGAGAATTCATTATCATCCTTTTTTCAACGTCATTAAAGATAGATTCTGGTGATGATTTTGTTTTACACATTCACTATAGACAGAATGGGTTTGGAAATTTCGGGTTAGGTCTATTTCCTTAATCAGATTTGTGGGTAACATAAAATTGTTTTATAGCATGCACTAGGGATTCATAGGGGAAATCCCTAATCCATTGGGGTAATAAACCTATATATTTTCATCCACCATAGGTTATTTTCCTACCATTTTATAGAAAGCTACCTCATAATATATGGATTTTCTATTCAAAAAGTGGTAACTTTTACCATGAAGTGTGTCAACACTTCCATCACTCGGGTATTTCAAACACTGGTTTAATGTTGAAGGTGTTGCTATGTGGTTGTGGAGCCAGGTCCTTTTAAGAAGAACATTGTATGTGATGTCTTATTGGATAACAATGAACTCATTATAAGATGTGAGATCCCCAAACTTATTTTGAGCTTCATCTTTTGGAGATGTCTTTGATCATGCTTGTCATACCCTTAAAGGGTCTTCTTGGTGGGAGATAAATATCCCTTTCTATATCATATAAATCGATGTGATAGAATTAAGATGAGGTTGATCTTGGAAGAATTTTCAATGAGATACCTTTGGATGTCAACATTATTGATTCTTCCTAAAACAAATAGGGGTCTGATGTGTCGCTAGATGATCTCTTCATGATCTGGTTCTATGAATGAGATGGCGACTTTGCATTAAAATGGAATTGTCTTTGGTCGACAAACATCATCTACAATGGATTCTGTTTTGAAATATTGTGGGATATATATGGATTCAATGAGTTTTTCTCTGAGTTATTTTGAAAGATGCAGTGCATCCAGGATTGAGATATTGGTTGGAACAACCACCAATTTTAATAGAATGTCATAATTTATTCCAGTGGTTGGCACTTCCAAAGGTTTTTTTATTCTTAACATGTGTTTTATGAGCTGAGAAATATGAAGTATGAAGTTACGGTGCCTTTCTAGAGTTATAATGATCATATTCTATTAGTGGAATAGGTATAGCCGACCTTCCCTATTGTTTAGGATGATCATACAACCACACCCCTTTCAGTCAGTCGTGTAAGATGACTGGGCTCCCAAAACCACTATAGGGTTATAGGACACATCTATGTCTCATTTTGGATTGATGGAGTGATTTCCCAAGAGTCTTAGCTGCATATATGTCCTTTGTGGGGATGTGACCCAAATATTGAGTCTGACCACATCCACGTTGTCCAATATATCCTCAGTTCTTGTGCATGTGGCCTCCTCTTCCCTATTTTGGTACGTATAACTCACACTTGGAGGAATATTCATCATTGGAGAAGGGATATTCCAAATTTATTACATTAACATAACCAAATCTTAGATATTTATCCAATGAGGGTTCCATTTTTGGGGTGGTTCTCGTGCCTCGAATTCTGTAGGGAAGAAATCTACAAGAGTCAGAGCTTGCATCAGAGTTGAATATGACTCTTCCTCTTCAATATCTTATAGTTTATGATGGTCATGTCTAACTTCAAGATATATATTTTCTGTCACCTCCATAGGTGACATAACCTTTATGGATCTATGAAATTGTTCTTTCATACTGCCATGAGGTTGGCACTAGTGCAGAAAACATTTTTTACGTCGGTTATTTTTCATTTTTTACGCCGTTTTTTAAGCAACGTTAATATGGACGACGTTATAAATATTGTTTTTTACGTCTGTTATTTAAAAACTGACGTAAAAACATAACATCACGGTGTTGATCACGTATGTTATTAATTAACTGACATACAAAAACCAGGGGGAGGTTTTATCATGTCAGTTATTATATAATCGACGTGATAAACCAGTGTGGGGGTGTTTATCACGTCGGTTATATAATAACTGACGTGATAAACCATTTAATAGGACTTTATCATGTCGGTTATTACATAACGGACATGATAAACCGAGAGGGGTTTATCACATCGTTTATATAATAATCGACGTCATAAAACAGTGCGGGGGGGTGTTTATCACGTTGGTTATTTAATAACTGACATGATAAACCCCTAGGAAATGGCTTATCTCGTCAGTAATATAATAATGGATGTGATAAACCCGTCCAGGGTGTTTTATAACATTGGTTATTTAATAACCGATGTGATAAACCATTCCACGGGTGTTTATCTTGTCGATTATTCAAATAACTCACGTGATAAACCCTTCCCCATTCCTTTATCACACCGGTTATAAAATAACTGGCATGGAAGACCATTTTTTTAAATGGAATGCAGTCCTCTACTCTCCCCAGAAACAACCAGTAACCAAATCAATAATTCGTACCACAAAAACAGAAGTAGACCAAAGAAATAACCAAAGGAAAATTAAGCATTTACATTGATAACATTTAAAACTTACCCAACTATAAATCCCCCCACCCCACTGGACAGCCCCCAACACACCCTCGGACTGCCCCCCGACCCCCTGAATAGACCCAAACACCCTAGGACAACCCCCCCCCCCACCATCATGTATACCCCCACACCCTGGACAGCACTACCACACCCCTGGACAGCCCTCCCACCCCCCCCCCCAGCCCCACTGGACAGCCCCCATGACACCCCTGGACAGCCTCCCGACCCCTTGGACAGCCCCAAACACCCCTGGACAACCGCCCCCCACCCTCATGTATACCCCCACTCCCTGGACAACACTCCCACACCCCTGGAAAGCCCTCCCACACCCCTGAAAATAGACCAAAAAGTTACCAAAAACAAACCAGAACCCCCTCACCCAACTGGACTACCCCCACCAAACCCCTGGACACCCCCCCACCCCTGGACATCACCACCACCCCATGGAAATCCCCCCACCCTCCTGTATACCCCCCCCCCCCCACCCACTGGACAGCACACCCACACCCCTTGATAGCACTCCCACACCCCCGGACAGCCCTCCCACACCCCTGAAACAGACCAAAAAGTTACCACAAACGGACCAGAACCCCCTCACCCCACTAGACTGCCCCCACCACACCCATGGACACCCCCCACCCCTTGGATAACCCCCCACCCTCCTAGACACCCCCACATTCCAGAACACCCCCTCGGCGGGCACGCCACTGGAAGGTACTCATCACTCCCGCATGTGAAGCTTGAGCTCTCAAAATGTTTCACATGTGGGGGTGATGAATACCTTCCAGCGGAGTTCATACCCCCGAGGGATGGCGGTGCCTCCTCTCCCACCCCCATGGAATGCCCCCCCCCCATCCTCATGGACACCCTGGACCCCCCCCCCCCCACTGGACACGCCCCCACCCCACTAGACAGCCCTCCCACACCCCTGGAAACCCCCTCACCCCACAGCACACCCCCACACCCCTGGACACCCCCTGGATAGACTCCCACACCCCTGGACAACCCTTCCACCCTCCTGGAAACGCTTCCACCCCCCTGGAATGCACCCCCACTCTCAGGGACACCCAGGACCCCCCCACCCCCCACCCCCCACCCCCCGGACAGCCCTCCCACACCCCTGGACACCCCCCAACCCATTTAACACCCCCACACCCTTGGAACCCCTCCCCCATACCAGAATGCATACCAGAACAGCCATCATAAGTAGACCAAAACAAGAAGTAGAGAAAAATTAAACATTCACATATATAACATTCAAAACATACACTGTCAACTTCAAAAAAAAACTAAATCCAACCAAAACAACTTTCAAATACACAATTACAATAACGATATTCAAAATTAAATTTTACACTATAAACAACTAAAATTCAATCAAACCTGTAAAATAATTTGACCACTCCACTTGTAATTGTTTGATGTCTTGAGCAGTATAGGGTTCATGGTCATCAAATAGCTACAAATTAAAAGGATAGTAGTCAACGTGTATAATGAATAAATCAAATTGAAATATTATGGAAAAGTTTAAAAATAAATATTACCAGGTCAAAGTTCACAATTATCTCAGTTGTTATTATTTCATACATAAATCTTAACATATAATATCCGCATTCGATGAAGCCTTGTTGTTCATGAAAATTCTGTTTGAATGAGTGTAAATTGAATATATTATTTTTATGTAATAAATCAAAAGGTACAAATTATAAATGGATATTTACCTTCGCATTTACATATTTGATCTTTGCACTCCTTTTCTTTTTGTTTTTTAAAAATTGGACCCATCCCCTGATAGAAAATAATACAAATGGGGTAAATTAAAAATTCATTATAATATATAAAACTATTGAGAAATTGAAACCTACTTTTCCAATATATGCTTACAAATTTCCCGCACATCATCATGGACAGGGCATATCCAATAAAGTGTTTTCTCCCTTGGGTAAAAAACCCCTAACATCCAATGATCACTGATAAAAAAATTTAAGGTTAGTGGTTTTTTATGTTAAAAGATAATGAACTCTTTGAGAGAGATGTGTTTCATACCTCTCACAAAAAGGCATCATCCAACATTGTGTGACTATATTCTGTTCAAGTCTTTCAGCAGTATAAAGCATTATTTTTTCCTCATCCGATGCACATGATTTAGGGGAAATCAATTACGTGTCCATGAATCCATATACATATGTCATCTCATTCCTCTCACAAATGTTATAATGATACCTAATACAAAACATACATAAGTATACATTTTTAATAAATATAACACAGGGAAAAGGTGTTAAGACTTAAATGGAAAAAAATTCACCACATTGATGCCCAACTTATCTCTAATAACAAGCACTATGATATCAGTCTTCATAATCCCTATAGTTATTACACGTCCATAAACATGAGCTTCCATTGGAAACTCATAATGACCCGCCAAAAAATTATAATATCTTGACAATCTATCAAGACTACTAGAATCTATATTTGATGTCATAACCATTTCTCTTTGTTGTTGCCTATATAGTATTTCTTTACCTTTGAAGTATTCCTTTAAAAATAAATAGAAAAATATATTAGTTTTAAAATGATAAAATAACTTTAATAAAAAATAAAATAAAATATATAACATTCATACCTCTATGGTAATGAGTCGAAGAAGTCTGGATGGAAAAATTAAAAAATGGTCGATACTATGTCCAACTGTCATCACCTCATCTGTAGGTAATGGTACTTGAGCTGATCGATCTAAAATATCATGTACAGTGACCCTCTGATTCTCTACCTCTAATTTTTTATGATGAATTGTATCTCCTATAGAAAATACCAACCCATATGAAACTATATGATGTTGAGGATCATCAACATACAACTCAAAATAAGTAGGAAATTGTGGCGGAGGAGTAGGACAAAAAATGGGGTTCGCAGGCTGATGTGGGAGAGTGGGAGCTACTGGCGGAGGTGGAGGATAAATAATGGGGTCTGTAGGGGGAGGTGGAGGAGTGGGAGTTGTAGTATGAAATTGTCTTTGCATGTCTGAAAACATAGAATGTACCGATTCTCTAATCTTTTCCTCCATCATCACATTAATATTATGAACTTCAGCCTCCAAGGATTCTATTTTTTTATAAACACCCTCAACGTTAGAAGTTGAAGAACGTGGAAACACTTTTCTTACCAATACACCAGCTGGATATCCTCTTACACGACCAGGATGTTCAGGATTTCCCAATGTTACAGATAAAATATCTTTCCTCCCAGTAGCTGTAAATTCCCCATGTGAGCTCTTCTCCTCAAGAGAGTCCTGTATTAATTAATTGAACATTTCTGTAATTAGTGAAATTATATGAAGGAAATAGTTAACTTAAATAAATAAAACATATATCTTACAATCCTCCTAGCTACGATTCTCAATTATTCCAAAATATATTTCCCTTTTTCCATCTGAGATCGCTTCCATTTTCATGTCTAGATGGAGGGGATGGAGGGGACACCTCTCTAGAGCTTAAAGACTTAGCTCTTAGTTTTTTGAATTTTTCCACCATCATTTGTTCTTACAAAAATGCATACCCTCCCCGAGATAAACTATGAGGGTATACATTTTTATATTGGATCTCCTGATGAGCTTTCCTTGTTTGCTATAAATTAAGAATAAGAAATAATTAAAAAACATTAATAAGATCATTTATATAAGAAATCATATAAAAGTTTACATTGACCTTACCAAAAATGACTCTTTTCTTCTACTTTCAACAAATTGTTTCCATGTGTCCTCATCTATAAAAGGATATATACGAAATGGATTGTCATGACTCCAATAACCAAAAATGAAATCATATTAGAGGGTTGATTTGAAATCCCTCTATCTCCTGGCATCCATCGATAAGCATTTCTTCCTGACTCCTACAGTGTTAGGAATATAAAATGTCATCTGATAAAGAAGAGGTTAAACATATTATATATACTAGAAACATTTAAAGAATAGTCAAACAATAGAAAAAGATCTTACCAAAATCTTCTCCCACAACTGATAGATTATGGATTTCTCCACACTTCTCCAGTCATCATACAAAATGCTTACTTTTCTCTTAGCCTGAGTTGATACAAAACTCTTAAAATCTTTTGCATTTGGACCTCTAGGAATATCATCATCATCAAACTCAATGAGTATCCTCTGATCCTGCATACGAGCAAGTGCTAATTTTGGTAAACATGTGCACCCATGTTTATACAGGTCCACAAAGCTTTATTTCTTAAACCAGATGAATCATTAAATTCACCATTATATCAAAAAAAGTTGGAGGAAAATACATTTCCAATTGAAAAAGAATAAAAATTGCATCCTTTTCCAAAATGTTAAAAACATTCACATCAATACCCTTATTACAAATTAATTTGAAAAAATAACACAACTTCATTATAGTCTTTCTGACATGGATGGGAAATATTCCACGCAATGCAACTGGAGGAATTTGTTGCATCATGATGTGACAATAATGTGATTTCATACCTATCAACTTTAATTCCTTCAACGAGACAAAAAATTTTACATTTTAAGAATAACCTTGAGGCACTTTGATATCATTATGATACTAAAAAAAGCTAATTTTCTCCCTCTTTGATAATGTATGACAAGCTGGGGGGAAGAAATGTATGTCTTCCTTTAGGAGTGGGAGCTAACTCCAAACGTATTCCCATTGATAGTAAGTCTAATCTTGCATTCAACCCATCTTTTATCTTTCCTTTAATATCTAACAATGTTCTAGTCAAACAATCATAGATATTCTTCTCCATATGCATTACATCAATATTATGTTTATCTTCATGATATCTCCAATATGGTAGCTCAAAAAATATTCACCTTTTCTTCCAAATATGTCTTTCATTACCAGTTTTTTGTGTCTTTCCCAATGTCACATCAAGGTTTTTCACCCTCTCAAAATACAGATCAGGGGATTAAAGTTTTAGAGAAAAATCAAATTCTTGTGATCCATTGAATTCCTTTTTTAGTCTTCTATAAGGGTGATCCAAAGGCAAAAAAATTCGATGACCCATGTACACTATTTTCCTCCCATGATTCAATTGACAATATGACGTCTGTTGTTTGCAAATTGGACATGCTTTATGCCCTTTAACACTGTATCCAGACAAATTTCCATATGCTGGGAATTAATTTATAGTGAACAAAAGGACTGCATGTAGTTGAAAATATTCCATTTTATAAGAATCATACACCCTAATACCATCATCCCATAAAAGTTTCAAATCATCAATCAATAGTGACAAGTAAACATCAATATCATTGTCGGGTTGCTTCAGACCAGAGATCATTATACTCGACATGACATATTTGTTCTTCATACAAACTTCAAGAGAGAGGTTGTAAATTACCAATAAAACAGGCCATGAACTATGTGTGCTACTGAGGGTTTGGTATTGATTCATTCCATTTGTGCACAACCCTAGTCTGAGATTTCTAATTTCATTTCCAAATGTAGAATACTGCTCATCAATTTTCTTCCATTATGGACAATCAGCTGGATGATGTATTTTTCCATCACATAACCACTCATCAGCATGCCATATTAACCTTTTTGCATCATGTGAATTTTCAAATAAAAGTTTGAAACGATGAATTATAGGAAGATACCAAAATACCTTTGAAGGTATCTATGTAATCTCTACATCAGCCAGTGATTTTTCTTTCACATTATACCGTGATGTCCCACATTTTGGACACTCTGACAGAAATTCATATTCCTTCCTATATATAATACAGTCATTCAGACAGGCATGTATTTTCTTGTATCCCAATCCCATCGGGCATAATATTTTTTTGGCCTTATAATGTGAATCTGTAAGATCGTTATCTTTTAGAAGAATGTATTTCATCAATTGTTGCAGCTCTGTAAAACTAATGTCACTCCATCCATGTTTCGCCTTCAGGTTAATAAATCTTAACACGGCCGACAAAACCGTAAAATCTGTACAACCAGGATATAATGGTTTTTCAGCATCACCATATAGACGTGCAACTGTCGGTTCTATCTCAATTTGTTCTGGTGCAATATCGCAAATCATTTCTTCAATTCCATCGGAGTTACCATCTTGCGAATCATCATCATCAGTGATATTCCATCAAGTTTCACCATGCCAAATCTATGGGTTGTAACTCGGATTAAAACCATGAAAAATCAGATGATCTTTTATCTCTCTACTTTTCAACTTCTTCATATTCAAACATTTCAGGAATGGACAAAAAAAATGTCACTACTTGGAACATTTCTTTTAGAAAATTACAAAAAGGCATCAACACCTTTCTCCTATTCATTTATCATTCGATGTGTCGTAATCCAACTTCAACACATTATTACCTATAACAAATATCAAAATTATACACCTTTTTAAGATAAGAAAAATATAAGTTTATATGAAAAAAATACATAATTTGAATGTAAAAAAAATTTTAAATATAAAACAAATCTATGCGTATTTAAAAAAATATGCTTGAATATGTTTTTAAAAAGAATATATAGTTATATATAACAGTTTTAAATTACATTTAATCAAAGATAACCATGGGGCCTCCAATGGTTGATAGAAAATTGGAGAAAATGGTGTAAACCTAAGAATCAAATCAAATTTAAAATAAAAAATCAGATGGAGAAAATCACAATGTAAAGCCAATCATCATGGAACAATGGGGATAGGATAACTACGCATATTTGAAAACCAATACATGGTCTCCCCCATAACGCATAATTTTCTCATAGTCAATGATTGGTCAAAATATATATAACCAAATAGAAAAATATTGCAACACTAATATCCATGAAACAATACAATTATCATGTCATAATCTCACAAACCACGATGTAGAAGTCAATCCCAACTAACACTTATCCCCACCCCCTTGGACACCTCGTGAACACCACCACCCCCTTGGACAGCCCCCCACCCCTGGACACCACCCCTCACCCCCTTGGACACCCCTGGACACCACCACCCCCTTGGACAGCCCCCCCCCCCCTGAACACCACCCCCACCCTCCTGGACACCACCACACCCTTGGACAACCCCCCCCCCCCTCCTAGACACCCCCACCCCTCCTGGACACCACTACCCACCTCCTACCCCCTTGGATAACCACCTAGACACCACCCAACCCTCTATACACCCCCCTGAACAACCCCAAAACCCTCTGGATAGGCCCCCACCCCCTTGGACTCCCCCCCCCCCCCCATCCCCTTAGACACCCCCACCCCCTTGGACCCCCCCCCCCCCACCTCCATGGACACCCTAGACACCCCCAACCCTCTGTACAACCCCCCCCCCCCCCCCCCGAACCCTCTGAACACTACCCCCACCCCCTTGGACACCCCCTAGACACCACCACTCCCTTGGACAGCCCCCACCCCTCTGGATATCCCCCCACCGCCTGGACAGCCCCTTTCCCCTCTAGACAGCACCCCCCCCCCCTCCTGGACACCACCCCCAACCCCCTTGGACACCCCCTAGACACCCCCCCCCCAACCCTCTGGACACCCCCCCCCCGGACAACCCCCCAAACCCTCTGTAAAGGCTCCCACCCCCTTGGACACCCCCCACCCACCCACCCCCTTGGATATCCCCCCCACCCCCTTTGACACCCCCCAACCCCTTGGACCCCCCCCCCCCCCACACACACACACACCTCTGGAATTCCCCCCCCCCCCCCCACCTCCATGGACACCCTGGACAGTCTCCAACCCTCTAGATAGCCCCCAACCGCCTGGACAGCTAGCAACCCTCTTGATAGCCCCCCAGAACCATGGGATTTTAACCTCAAGATACTAGTTTTGGCATATCTAGGGATTTTAACCTCAAGATACTAGTTTTGGTATCATGCCATTATTCAAAATGAGAACCATGAAATGTATCTCCTACTTGTCTAAAATGATCTATTATGAAATGAATCGGGTTTTAATAGAATATGAAGACTTATAATGGTCCATGAAAATAAGCGACGTAAATAGATTATGGAACAACACAAAGTGACACCCAAAATAGAAACAACCAAGGATCCAAAACAAAAATTCCACCATGAAAACCCATATATACATATAAAATAAATCACACTGGTACACGGAATGGGTGTATCACAATGGTTTACATATAAATTTCAGTATTATAGGTGAATGAGATCATTATTTTTCAATGAAAACAAAAATTACCATCAATGTCGGGCATCCGTGAAACAAAAACAAATGAAATAGAAGTAGGTGAGGCTTACGTGAATATTGCGAATCGATCTAATAGATCTGGTGATAATAAATAAGATGATGATGGAAAAATTAGGTAATAGGGTTCAATATCAAAGAATCTTACCAAGTTTAAGCAAAAAAATCTCAAAACGTAAATATATACTATCCGGGAAAAAAACAATTGAAATAAAGTCATGGGAGGCTTACCTGAGTGTTGTGAGTGGAGATGATAAATACGAGGAGAGTAAAGATGATAAACGATTATGGAAAAGTGATTTTAATGAAACGAGATCGGAGAGTCAATTAGGGTTTTCCGCGCAAGAGAGACGAGTCGTCGGTCTGTCGATTGAAAAATCATAAATGACAATCCATGAGGCGTGTTAATTTTTTAAATTTTTTATAATGTCGTTTATTTAATAACCATCATTATAAACTATTTCTATTACATTTATAATGTTGGTTATTATAATAACCGACGTTATAAATGTATTAGATACAACTTTTTTTATGTCGGTTATAAAATAACCAACCTAAAAAACACATTAGAAACCACAGTTTTTACATCGGTTATTTTATAACTGATGTAAAAACTGTCGGGTGTTGGTTTTTTATGTCGGTTATAATATAACTGATGTTAAAAATTCTGTGGGTTAGGTTGTTATGTCGGTTATCAAATAACCGACGTCAAAAATGACTCAGATGCCGCCTTTTTTACGTCGGTTACTTGATAACCAACATCAAAAATTTACTCTCCGTATTTTTTACATCGGTTATAAAATAACCGACGTAAAAAACCACGTATCACAGATTTTCACATCGGTTATATATAACCGACGTCAAAAATGGTGATGTTAAAAACGTTTTCTGCACTAGTGTGGTCACCTATCTTTCAATTCATCAAGTTGATGAACTTCTGTCCACACCTGGCCAAAACGTTTTTCCAATGATTCTCTTCTTCTGACTGGGAAATGATTACATATGTCACCTATCCTAGGAATTCCTCTAATGTCACTTTTCTAGAATCAACAATGCTTTGTAAAAAATCCTTGAATATAAATAAATCCAATATGTTGTGAATCATCCTTCTATGGAAAGGGTAGTAATCGGTATGATCGGTGAGGTTGATCTCATTGGACATCTTGGGTTATGTACTCATGAGAATGTTATTTTCCATAGCTACAAGGAAATAACTAGGGTATTTATCATTTCAGTAGGATTATGTTTTATTTTCCTTTTCATCAAATCATGGGTGACCCTAATTTATTTTATATTATATATGATAGTGATTTTTTTGTATTTTTTTCTCTATAGGAGGCATTGTGAAGTTTAGGACCTTCCTAGGTGCTTGAATGGGCACTGATATTGGTTTTACAGTAACAGAAGTATTCTATAACTTGTTGAGCATTTACCCCTATGTTGAGGGTATGGTTCAAAAATTAGCTTAGGTATACTAAATTTCATCTTCCAGATATTGTGAAATTTCTAAAAACTCATGGAACCCACCTTGATACTTCATTGGGATCAGAGGTCTCTTCATCTCATCCAAGAGACTTTTTAGCTAGATTTCTAGTAATTTCTACTTTGAAAGTGGGAAGCTGAGTGAATAGGTTAAACCTTTCCATATGGATATGAAGTCACACGCCCTCTCATTTTCACATTGTTTTATATTTTCAGGTCAATAATTGTCATTTTCCTTAGTGTGGAGATGAATTGATAATATAATTGATAAGGAAGTTATTCACATCATGAAATCGATCCTATCGGAAGACTATTGTACCAAACAAAGGCTGGACCTATCTCATTTTGTACAAAACACCTCAATTTGATCACTTCATTTTGATCTCAAGGTCCCATCATCAAAACATAGAGGGACATGATGTGCGTGATATGTGGTTCTAGGTCTCTCATGTCATCAAAGGTGGAGAATGTAGTATTTAAAAAATTGGGTGGGGGAAGTTTTATCCACCCATTAAAGATATATCATTATCTCAGGATGCACTCATTCATGTCTCATTTCCATGGATTCAATTCATGTTTCCAGGTACTCTATGGTGTTGAGAAATTTCAAACATACTGCTATCAAATCCACCTCCTATATATAGAAATAGATTGAGGCTTGACAAGGTGGACTCATTTCCATCTACTACTAATTATAAATCCATTTTAAGACTAAATGATTTCTCAATAAAGGGAGAGGTTGTCTCCGTAATTAAGGGAAGTTGGGATTATTTTTTACTTTCTAATTTATGTAGACTAGATACCTGTATCGAGAGGTTTAATGACACTCAGATCCCAAAATTTAATGAATATTATCTCTTTCTAGGAGTAGGAATATTTGACTCAACCTAAATATGATACCTAGTGGTAAATTTTACCCTGAGTAGATCCTCATTGAGTTTTCTGCTATTTTGTTTCTCAATCTCATATTATGCCAACTTCTCCTCTATGGAATGAATCTCGGCTCTTTTGGGTGGTGATTGGGATGTAGTTGCACTTTTCTCTTTATCCTTGGTGGTTTTCCACCATATAGGTGGAAACTAGATATTCATAGGTTCTAGGTTTGGGATCCTCCTCTAGTTTAGGATATGTGAAGCCTCAATGGGTGTATCTTGATCACCTTCCTCTCGGGGTATATTTTACTTATTATGTCCCTCTATATCTACATCTTGATCCACATTATCAATTGTATTGATGGTGATGTCATTCATAGATTTCTATCAAGATATGGTAGTTATCTCATTACTCTTAACATAATATGATGATTCTTCGCCACTTTTATTAGAGTTGTTTATCGAACCCTTGTCCATATTGTACCATTTTGGATTTTGACCCCAGTGGGGTTTGATTTACTTTGTTCTACATTCCTCCTTTCTTGTTCAATGAGAAGTGACTTTGAGGTAGTTTTGAGTCATGTTTTCCAAATGTACCCTAAATATTAGAGGTCCATCATGAAACAAGTGGAACTGAAGGGATGTTGTCCATCAATGATTACCTCTGAAACTAGGTAATACTGATTCCATATTCAGTGATGATGATGATGAAAATTCTCCCATCCAAACTGGTTGGGTTCTATTCATGGTCACAATTATAATTTTTTGATCCTATTTTTGAGGATATCATGATTCCGATATAGGATTTGATGACTCATAATATGGGAATAGAGATATAAATGTCCCCACCCCAGAATGATGGGGTTGATTTGGAACTACCATTGATTTTCCTAGGACCCCTTTAGTGCATAATGAGCTTGGTGATGGAGATTGAGATATAAATTTCCCTAGACCAGTGGGTTGGGGTATGTTTTATACTATTGTTGATATGTCTAGGATCCTCTTATAGATTGATGATTGGAGGATCAGAGGCAGTGGTAGATATTTTCCTATCCCGATAGGTTGGATTCGATCCTAGATTACTATTATAGAAGTTGTTATTGTGGACTATTTGATATAAAGTAGTTCTGATTGTGTATGACATCAGTGAAATGGAATCCCATTATTGGAGTAATTTTTTATGAGATATTGTCTGGTTTATTTCAAATTTGACTTTTCTGTCTAAAATTTGTTCTCATTAATTCGAGGGGCTTAGTTTTGAGGATTGTTCGCTATCCTCTACCTCCATTTGTGATGTATTGAAACCATTGATGTAGGGTGTTGTTGTAGTGACCATTCAGGTCACACGTTACATGGTCCCCTAATCTCACTCGAGGTTATAACATTATAACACACCATATCTGGGGAGTTATTCTGATCATGGGGTTTAGAAAAGTGAAATTCCTCATACTTTCCCCATTCTCGAATATGGATTCTTGATGAGGATTTAGAGATCAGTTTCCAAAGAGTTTGGATTCAATAGTGGAAATAGTTTTGTAGATTTGTGCTTTTCTTTTCTAGTTTTGGGTCCCAGTCCATGGAGATGGTAGACAGGTCTTGCTGACAATAGGGTATCTTGATGTTCAATAGGTGACCCTTGTATCTTGGATAAGGGAGGTTTCTAGTCTTCAGTTGATGATGATTTTCCCACAAATTCTATCATATATAAGGCATTAAATCCTTCTCTATATCATTTAGGATCTCATATCTAGAAGTGGGTAGGGGTCAGAACATGGTGTCTATGTTTTTTCTAACTAACTCTGTGCATATGAAAATTTATTCTTCCTCCTCATTTGGGCATACATGCCTCCATCTACTCAGGCCATAGAATATTCTTCTCAGGGTCAGCTACTCACCATGGTATAGGTTTGCTAAAATCTATGTGGAACTATATATAGTTGACCATGATGTTTTAATAACCTCTTTATAATAAGGCATCTATGTTTTGATAACCTCTCAATGTGGATATTTTTTTGAAATGGGAGGGGTTTCTTTTCCATTAGAGATATCATCATGGGGAGGTTTACCATGAAAGATGTCAGGAGTAGAGTCCCTACAATCAATCTTCACACTACCACGAGGAAGACTATCATGGTAATGATAACATCCTATATTGGTTGAAGAGTTTTCAAACCCTTTCGGTGTGGAAAATGTGTCTTGAATAACATCAAGGATGCTATCATTAAGAAGATTGAGGATATGAACCTCATTATGCGTCATGGTCAGAATATTTTGACGTGAATTTTGGGATTGTATAGGGATATGAGCCTACAATATGATGGATTTAGAAATATATTAAAAACCATATGGTGATGTCGGACTATGATATTATTTCTAAGATTCGGCTGGAGTATGCCAGTGAACTTATTTGATTGGAATACAAATATGTCTTAAGGAATGTTTCCCTCTTACTTGGGGCACCCCAATCAAGACTGGGATATGAGTCCAATCATGAGTCTTTAGACTACTCCATTAGTCTTCTTCGACAAGAATATGATCATTTCCTAAGTCATGCTCTTCTCCCATTTGGTGAACCCCAGTTCGAAATAGAATATGATCCAGGTCTTAATCTGAATTCATCATCAGAATATGTCATAGAACCTCTAGAATTGAAGATGGGATATGATCCTCCACCTGTATGGCCTCTGAAGAATGTTAGTGAAATTTTTCATTAGTGGAATTAGGTATATATTCTTAGATTACATGAGCTACTGGTATATGCCAAGTAGGATCACTAATAATAATATGAGCCTTCCCAAGGAGGATGCAATAGTCACATGGTGGGACTCAATAAAAATGTGGATATGAGCATGATATTGATCCTTTGGAGTATGTATCTTGTCTTTTTTTATCGTAATATGAGCCTATCTAGAGCATGTTTCACTCTCACTTGGTGGGCCCCAGTAAGAACATGGATATGATCTTGATCCTGGGCCTCTTGAGTATGTCTCCATTCTTTTTTGATAGTAATGTGCCCCCATCCTGAGGAATGTGCTACTCTCACTTGGTGAGCCTTAGTGGGAATGGGAATAAGATCCAGGTTGGTGCCTCTTCCTTTAGTGGAATATACCGATAATACTATTAGATGAGAGAAGGAATTTGTTCTTTCTATAGAGAAACAACTTTTTTATATTTATCCCAGTGTTTTGTTTCCCTAGATGTAGGGATAGGAATATAAACCTATCTCTATATTTGAACCATTTCCAAAATATTTTGGTGGAGCTCTTCAGTTGTTTCTAAGATGTGGTGTCACTTTATCAAAGTGTGTGTAGGAATGTAATCATCCACATTTTTTATCTTCGCTACATACTAGAATATATATTCAATTTAAGTGAGTATGTGATCCCACTTTTTTCCACCTTGTCTCATTGGAATATAATGATGGGATTCATACATAGGGTAGGGATATGTACCTCCCCCATGCTTACTGTAGTAATATTCCCATAGACTTATTCTAAGTGAGTAAGGATATGATTGTTTGTGCTGAATTCCACTAGAATATGACGACATGATTCATCAGTAGGAGTGGGGATATTATCCCACTTACGATTATATAGATATTTCCATGCCTAATGTATCTTCAATTTTTACCATCCATGGGTTTTATAAGTAGTATTTTGTTGGGTGGTACCCTCAACAGGTGACTATAGAGAACAATGGGGATTACGTTAATGATGTAAATTGATAGGAGATCTCCTCAATGGACCCTAAACTGAAATATAGTCGTATTTGACTCCATGATCAACCTTCATTAGATACTAAAGGAGGTGATTTTCATGATCCATGGATAAATTTCTGAAGTGGTTAGCGGTTGCAATAAGATCCACTGGCTTTACGATAGATTTATTTGGATGATGTGGACTCATTGGTGTCATTATTTGGAGACCCTATCAAGTATAATCATGGGTAAAAATCATACCATTTTAGTGGTATTTTTAGACCATTGCATTTATCCACCTGACATTGAAGGTGTCAAGCAGGTGAGGTTATTCTATGAGTTGCAAGGGTTACATCCATAACTAATTTTCTAGAATGGTTACTGGATGAAGACATTATCTTAGGTCAGGTATTATTTGTGAGTGAAGTATCTGGAGTCACTATGAATACAAGGAACATGTTCATTGGTCATTGCATCATTGTATGCATTATGCATGCTCAATCATATATTCATGGGTAATACAATTGTTCATGCTGATTCATGGTTTGACCATTCTGCACGCATGGACATGCCACAGTGAGGATGGACTTATTTCATGAGAACCCCAACTACAGAGGATCATCCAATAATTTTTATCATTTGAAATATTAATTTTGGGCCCATCATTTTTATTTTTTAGGATATCTGTACAAATTTTCCTGATGCATGGTAAACTAATCCTTTTTATATTTGAGATATTTATGTCGGGTTCACCATTTTTGTTTCATATAAAAATATATGTTGATCACCCATGTGTTGAGAAAAAAATAGTATGACGATTTGATTATGGGGGTTTTATGTTTTTAAAATCATTCCCATAAGGTTCAAAATTCATGATTATCTTTCATAAAAACTCCCAAAAGTTTACATTTCCATAACTGGGTACAGACCTACATTATAAAGTTAGGAATTCAATTGAGGTTTTATAACCAATGTAAATTAGGAACTAACATTAGTCAAGAGGCTGGGAGGTTGGGTTTGTCACACCATTTATGGGGATTGTTTCCTACTGAGACTCTCACTTATATATTTAAGATATGTTTGAAAATATATTCCTAATCCCAATACATGATTGATTACCCCAACAAAACTATCAAGTACTAAATGCCTCTATATGTAAATGAGGGCTTATTAATGAGTCAATCTATGTGTATATAAGGTTCGTCATCCATTTCCAATTAATGGGTAGTTTTTTTATATTAAATTCATATAACCAGGAAATCTATATTGTTTTTTCTTCCAAGGATTTGATTAATATTATGAGGATGGGATTGATTATTTATGAGACATCCTATGCATCCTATTTATAACAGGAATAAAAATCCACAAAGTTCATTAGACCCATTTAGTTTAACATTGTGTGGAAAAAATAGATAGGGGAACTTAGGAACCAGGTATTGATCTCAGCCTTTATGGAGGTATCCTATGTATCCTAGTTATGGTAGTAATCAGAGTCATCATATTTCAATCACACCCTCGGGTCTTTCCATGAGGTGGATTACCTTATATGGGGGTATTCATATCATACCACTAATCAAGGAATATATTTTGAGGTTTCCATGGCTGGTGGATATTCATGATGAGAATGATATTTCTATTAAAAATCCCTACACCCATGTGATCCATGATCAGTGTAAGAAACAAGGAATAACAAGTAATCAGTCTCACTGCATATGGATATGTGACTTACATGTTGGGACTACCCCTTTGGATGTTTGATATAGATCTTGGGCCTCAGGAAGGCATCATATGTATCATTGTTATGTCAGGAATTAGAGTCATCATAATTTAATTTTTTTTTGATCCACTTGAGGATAAGGAAAAATGATCATCCCATTGGAGTGATTAGGTCCCAATGGTTGGAATGTTGGAGGCATGGAGGTACTTATACTAAATATGATGCCTATTATTACTTGATACTTAGAAAGTAGACCAATGTATCTAGGCTATGGCAGGAATTAGAGTCAGTGTATTTCTATTGGTCGGGTTATACGCACTGAGGTTTCCCATGTATATTGACTAGACAAGGTAATCATGTCCCAAAACATAAAATTGAAACATTATGATTTCCAACCTAACATGTTCTAATTGTATATATAAAATGTTTGGGGATGTCTAGACATTTTCTTAATGGCATAAATGTCTAAAGATAGTTGTATGATCTAGTTAAAATATCTTAAGAATATTTCATACTCTGAATAGCATGTCTAGGGACCATCACATGTTGAAGTCTAACACATCTAGAGGGTGTCGCGTGATTAGGATGACTTTTCTAGAGAACATTGTGAGATCTAGGTTGACATGTTTAGAAGGTTTCAAATGTCTTGGATGTCTTTACTGTAGGATATCACATGATCCAGGATAACATATTTTGAGGGTTCCACATGGCTTAGTTATCTCATCTAGATGATTCCACATGATTGGGATGGATTGTCAAGAATACATCAAATGATCCAGTCAAATAGGTATGGACTATGACACATGACCTAGATTACTTGTCTAGGGGATGTGACATGATCTCAGATTATATGTCTGGAGGGTGACACTTTGTTTGGCTATCATGTCCAGAGGATTCCACATGACCTAAATGACATTTTCTGGGAACATCATATGATCCAGGATAACATGTCTGGAGGGTTCTACATGACCTGGATGACTTTTTTAGAGGATTTCACATGATCCCATATGACATGTCTTGGTGTCACAATAAGACCTAGTTCACTTTTCTTGGTGTTTCTGTATAACTCAGATGACATGTCTGGAAGACCTCATAAGAATTCACTAGAAAACCCAGAGGAACTTCCAAGACTTGGGTGGTATTCTCTGAGTTTTTCATGATACTTAGTTTAAATTTCAAAGGTACATCGCATTATCCTCTTGATATTTATATGTATCGTCACATAATTTGAGTGACATATTCTAGTTTTATCGCAATATCTATGTGAGTCATGCGAAGTGAATGATGATCAAAGTATATTTTCTTCATAAATCTAACATATTTTATTATTTATTACAATATTTATTGCATATGTGTATTATATTTGTATTGTGTTATCTTATTTTAGGTTTTGCGTGAACAATAAAACATGTGAAACCTCATTCTCATTATCCCATTAACATGAAAAAAGTCCTTTTGTGATCTTTACTGGTCACATGAAGTGTATATGAATGCCGCATAATCCCTTAGGTTGTTCACAATTATTTTTCTAGAGGAAAACCTTTGTGATCATGTGATTGGACACTACAAGAAGTATTCTCCTGAGCTCCCTTTAATGATGGATCATGGATCACTACTCCTTTTTTATTTCTGGTGAGGGGGTGGCATTTATAGTCCTCACTTCCATAGTTATGAACCAATTTTCATGGTGTGTATCTTGTAGATTTTTTCTAGTGTCAGTGGAAGGATTTCATATCATGTACTTCTCATGGTCCTTTTATGGGTCATCCATGGCATCATGTAATGTTCAGCGACTGCAAGAATGTTCCTCCATTATAATTTTTATTGGACCCATACTAATCAATGGAATTTTTCCTAACCATGTGGACATGTTTATGAATTTCCAAAAGGTTAGTCCAACATGTTTAAGGGTCTTCATGAGATCAGGATGTCTATGGAAAGATCTCACAAGATTGAAGATGACTTGTCTAGGGCCTTCTGTGAGAGGCAACTTTTCAAGATGAATTCAATGGGATCATGCTAACATGTCAAGGGGTCTCGTGAGATCATTTTGTCTTGTAAATAAGGCCGTGTGCGATCAATGGTGATCACCCTGTGCATATGAACTCTGTCACATGAATACCATCATATCATTGTTCCATAATAATCTTCCCTATTTTACCACTTTTATTAAATTCTTTGTTTTATAAGGGCTGGGAATCTCCCAAAGTTATGTGATTTTTGTCAAAAATAAGCACTCACCTTTCTTGTGATGCATCATGTGAACAGTAATCGATATTTTGGTGATGTGCAATCATTTTCTTGGAAAAACATTTTTCTTATCTATAGATCCAAATGGGGAGCATAGAATTGACTTGATAAATCTGAAACCCTTCGCATGATGAAGGTGACATGTTAGTAGGATCTTGCATGGTAAGGTGGAAATGTCAATAGGTCTCCATGGTATATTTGGAACCATATGAACGTGTTTCATGAATACCAATAAACACATGAGGATTACATATTTTTTATATTTGTATCCTTTATTTTATGATAGTTTTGGATGATTTTGTGGTGCATGCTAGTTAATAAGTCACGTGACTTGGAAGTACTTAGCTAACAGCATCTGTAAGAATCAGCGAGTGTCTTAGATACCTTTTCATGAATGGGGGGATTTATAAAGGTGGTGCATGTGATATAAATAAGATTATTCACTATACATGACCCATTCACATGACCTTTTGAAGGTGATTTGATCGTGTGTTCTTTTGAAGTTCACATTATCTACATGTTCTAGCCACATTCTCTTCTTTTTATTTTAGGTTGAAATAATACTCTTCCTTTAGGTATTTATTCCCTTATATATTTTCCAATGACCATGTTTTGGGTGTCAACACACTCCTACCATTATTATTCCTCAGTCTTGGGGAACGTTATTTTCCCAACTCATTTAAGTTCTCACCATTATCATCATTTTACAGTATTTTATTTTTTTGTTCCATAACCTACACCACTAGATGAAATGGATTTATCATCACATGAATAATTTGAAATTACTTTTACATTCAACATTATACTAATCTTCACAAAATATTATAATTATTAAACTATAAAATCCACTACTTTATCAAAATCATCTCTCATCATTTTCAAGGTGTTTTTTATTTAATGCACCTTGACTATGTCTAATTCAATTATTATTCTTTTGTATCAAATTTTTCATTATAATCTTTTAAAATCATATCATTTCTAAATTTTTCACCTAGTATGTTTTGATCTCTTAAATAAGATCATTTCCTTTCTTTTTTTCATTATTTTTTTCTTTCTCTAACAATTTTATTTTTTTCTTAAGATGAGGGTTTTTTCATGAAATGCTAAAACATTATATATCAGCATGTACTCATGGTAGTTGTATTCTTATTTATCATCAATACTTAAAGAATATCCATGTTTCATGACTTGTTCTAGAATTTTTTTTTTTTTGATTTTTAGTTAGACCAACATCTTCTGATACACTTGATCTTAAAGATTCTTCAACAACTATCCTAATCAGAAAGGATTTCTTATACATCCTTGAGATCTTATTCTTATTTCTAGTATCATATTGTATAACTTTTCTAATTATTATTTTAATTAACTCGTCATCTTCATTATCACTCTTAGAACCATCATATTCTATCTTTGAATAATCTATTGAAAAATGTCCAATTTTACCTTAATTTAATAACTTTAAAGTAATCATACCTTTAAATTTATCTATTCCTCTTATAATCCTTTTATAAATAAAGGAAATGAATCATTTATAATTTTCATTACTTACCTCATCCTCATCAAAATATGAGAATGGATCATCTTTCTTTTCCTTAAAATTGATAATTTTAATTTGGTTTAAAGTCATTTCTTCTTTTCCTTATTTTTGAATATAGAATCTTTTATTATCTCATAATTAAGGTGTGTATTATGAAACTCATCGAGAGATATGTATCCAACTTATTCTAATATAGAAATAAATATATCAGGAAAGTTATGCTTCAGTTTTTTGAAAATAGATAAATCTTCCAAAGTATCTTCAAAACCCCTTATATGACATACTATCTCATTTACCCCAGTAAAGTAGTCATTTACAGTATCATCATCATCCATTGAAATATCTTCAAAACTTATCTCTCCATATTTTTAGTTTGTATTAATTGATCTTTACATTCCCTTTATTCATATTCTTGAGTTTTTTCCACATATCATTGGAAATTTTTAGTCCCATCACCTTAGTAAACACTTTATCAAACAACGATAAAAAATAGAATTATTTTCATTCCCATCTACATCGATATTTATCTTATTATATTATTTCATGGGATAATCTATTACAAGTATGATAAAACCAATTTTTATGGAATCTTTAACTTTAAGGCCTTGTGATATAAGATATGGAAGCATTCAGTTCTTCCATCCATATCAATTCTTTCAATATAAGAATGGAAATCCTATGATACTAACTAAACTCTATTCATCATTAGTCTTTAGTAAAGTTTAGATATTTTCATAGGGAACCTTGCTCTAATACCACTTGTAAAGTCCAAATCATTGTGACATCACTAAGAAGGGGAGGGTGAATCAGTGGTCCTTTTTATTTTTTTCAAAGTGTTCTATTTAAATTTAACCTCTACGGCTTGTTAAATCCTTTATCAACTCTTATTGTGTCACTCAGCCTCTCCTCAAATGATATTTTAAATCAAAGGCACAAAACATAAGGATTTAACAAAATTAATACAAATACATACTCATTTATATGATTTTTAGATTCATGAATATGAATTATCTACAGGTATATAAATTTTATTACAAGTATATAAAATCTTATGAAATTATTTAACACGAATGATTATAGTGGGTCATCTTCATATGGAATATTTAGAATAGAATCCCATCAGTGTTATTTATATAGAATACTTTGAGTTTTTTTATCTTTCAAAAATATCTGATTCATTATGTTGGAATCCTACCAGTTCATTAATGGTATTCACAACCTCTTATGAACAAGTATTCAACTTCTTTTACCTACTTATTCAGTGTGCATGTTTTCCTTGTAATAGTTCAATTCCACTCAATTAATGATTTTTTATAATTAATTATTTTCCTAACTCACCATTAATTATTTAAACCTATCATCTTATGATACTAATTGATAAAAATAGTACACTGAATGTCTAGTCTCAATAAAATGTGTGAAAGAGATCCACACAATTAATTCCATATTATTTTATGAAAGAATAAACTTTCAAAACTCAATATAATCTCTCTTGGAATTATCAATTATTACAAGAGCACATAATTAATGTAGGATATAATCAATGGCCTCATAAAAATCATTTTACTATGTATAAAAATAAAAGTGAACAAGCTTCACGCTATTTAAACATGAATTACTTCATATTAATACAATCTACCTCATTTACTTATTCATTATCATGTTAGTTGCACATTTAATTTCAAGAACACGTACACTATACTGATTCACTATTTCACATCATGAAATACACTCATAGTGTTTATTTAAATGATTCACTCCTATCATGAACACTTGGTAACCTTATTTTAATAAAAAATTATATGTGAATCCTCAAATTTCATCAACTAAGGGTACATGGTATCTCAAAACACTTCATGTAACTGTATCATGAAAACCTAAATAGATTTGTGTTTGGGTATAATGGTCTCATATCATTTCTTTTATGAAACTATTTAGTAAGTGATTCACATTTTATGAGGCCATGATATTTATTTTCCCTCATGTGAGTAGAAAGCTTCATGAAACTCCTCCTCATGGGAAAAAAGTTTCAAAGATGCTCTGTTTATCTTTATAAAATGAGAGCCTAAATTATCTCAATCAAAATAAATGTCTATAAGACTCTACCCCTTGGTATTTATAATTGGGGTCACCAATAATTTTCCTCAAAACATCACCAATTTTAATGCATAAAAAATATATTGTTTCAATCATGTTTTTAATAACCTTTTATCTTAACCTTTGAAATATTTCTTCCTGGGTTTCCATTTCCTTCTTTTTCATCATGTGATGACGAAAATAGTGGCATCACTTCTTATGAGAAGACACCTCATGTGCATGTGATGATAAACACATGATCCATATTTTTATAAGATCAAAATCATAATTGTATGAATGGAATGTTGTATCTTCATATAATCCTTGGTATTATCAACTTCTTCAAATGATCACATGCATGTAATACACGAACTACATTCATTGACTTAAATCGATCTTTAATACCTCATTCCTTTAGAATGATAGTGGAGGATGGTCAAAATCATGATTTTTGAATGATAGATTAATATATCATAGAAAATTATCATTGGGAGGATTAATATGATGAGTAGGTTCTTTCATATGGCTTGAGTTAATTCATTAGGATGATGCATCTTTTATTCATAAATTTTTAATATGGGTGAACAATAAATGTGCTTCATTGTACCACGTCAAACTATTGTTCAGTAGAGTGATGCTTTATAAACACTCTTGTTTAATTTACATCTCAATATATATCCATTTTCAGCACCCATAAACACATGAACACACTACCAGCATAGGCCACATCTCACCCTTCATGGTCCACTAGGAATACCACACATGCCCTACAAGCACTATATTTTCCCAATTCATGATTCCTTGTTGGATGATCCTAGATGTATCTCTCAAAATTTTTTGTCTTTTACCAAATGTTTTTGATTGATCTGGACTATCCTAGTTGGGAATGGATTTCCAATTTTTTGTAAACACCCATAATATGTGAGATTATTATAATTACTACATATGATATTTTCAACACAACCCTTCCTAAAAATAATATTCATATTCATTTCATCATCATGAAAAATATTATTTTTCTTGGTATTCAAATTCCACATGTAAAAAAATATTATCATGTTATTATTAATCATGTTGTAAACATTTTTAAAACTCCCAGTATAATAAGATCATGTATCCACTATATATACTAATGTTAGGTTCCTCCGGGCCGACGTGTCGCCTCCAGAAGCAGCCACGACACCAAAATCAAAATTTTCTTATGCATTTACCCCCATCCAATCGGGCTGTTGTTGTGAGAATATTTCTCCGAGCTTCATGATGACCTCCCGCAATGCTATGTTTACCTCCTCTGTCTGGGCTTAGGGTTTCATCTCAATGGAGTTCATTCGCGGACTTCATCCTCAATCATCTCTACGAGCTCGACGGGCTGATGTTGCGAGAATATTTCTCTGAGCTCCATGCCGACCTCCCGCAATGTTGTGTTTTACTCTTCCTTTGTCCGGGTTTAGGGTTTCGACTCAATGGCATTCATTTGCGGACTTCATCCTCAATCATCTCTACGAGCTCTATGCCTTCCATTACTCTCACTTTCTAGCGGCGGTTAAGATATCCAGGAATCTCATATCAATACACCACTTTTAGATTCCTCTAATCTCCCCCCGCATATAGTCTGCCACTTCCTCCTCTCACTGAATCCCTTCTTAAGTCGTGACTCCACCTACGCGTGATCCGCCTTCAGCTCCTCTGAATTCATCTAATCTGACTATGCTTTATCATCGTACAACAATTTCACCAAGATCTAGCACCCAAATCTATAGTTACTACTACTACTCGAAAGTATGTCTTCGGATCCTCCACCTATGCCTTCGCCGCAACTGGTTATTCCGCCTTTAGCTCTTTCACAACTTGGTCCTCCGATCCACCTAGGGTTCCCACTCTCTCGAGCACGCAGCGAGTAAGGACAGCTATAAACAACTTTCAAACATATAAAGCCTGATTTTTTGTAATATATTTAAGATAAACATCTTCTATTTTCAGTCACAATGGCATTGCAATATGAAATATAGATGAATCTCTAGAAAATCGAGATTCAGGTTGATCCTCGAGCCAGGTCAGTATGCATGACATCCCTTGCTTCTCTGGGAAATCGATTGTTTTTTAGAAATCATGCCGCACTGTCCATTCCAAAGTATTGAAACTGGTAACTCCTCCTACATTGATGCAGTCTGCATATAAATGTTTTAATATTAGATTATTAATAGCTTACTCTTTTGTTTATGATTCATTTTCTCTATTGGCATCGGATAAATCTACTCATATATTTCCAGTAGTGCTACTCTATGAACAATGGTGACTTACTATCAGACATTTTATACAAAGTATTATTCATGGATGATGAAATTCTACATAATAGTAGGCTGTTTAAATTGTTTTCAGAGAGAATCTTTGGTGTTTGGATCTAAATCCTAGTTCAGTCATCCCTTCCAAATGAAAAGCCTTCTACATGACTCCATTTTACTCAATATTTCTGGATTATAATGAACATTACTTTAAACAATTTAAGAGTAGAAGTTAGTTAAGAAATTAAAAACCTTGGGATCTTGGGAGTTATTGGATTATTTTATTGATCATATTGGTTTAATAAGAGGCTTAAGACACTTGCCAGTGTCCACTTGGTTCTCTTTTTGAATCTATTTTTTTCTACTAAAGGTTTTTTTAACTTTAATTATTGATTCATAGAACATATTACTTTATTATAATAACAATATTATTCTTAAGAATGATTATTAATTTCATGGAATCATTTTTTATGTTTTATCATTGATTTGTGTTCCGATCATTGTTTGTGGATGTCAGGGGACACTACTTTCCATCTTGCAAGTGAAAGTGCATTTGGGGCCTACTAAGGACCGTTCAATATAACCTCATGGCTGAAAATTCACCTGCACATTATGATTATGTGGTACATAAATCCAGAGGTATTTTGTAAAATTACACTTCTCAAAAGTTCACATTTCATAATTTATTTTTCATAATTTCAGGATCTGGTTCAAGAGGATCTATAAAACCTGGGATATCAATGTATAGAATTTGAAAAATATGCCAATGTCATTTATGGATAAACAAGGTAAGGGTCTATTTGAGAAAACTTTACAAACACATCTTACAACACATATTCCTATTTGTATTCATAATGTATGTTTCCTACCCAAAATATATCTTCCTACCCAAAATATATTTATTCTCTCCCAATTTAAATATTTTATGATCCACAGGCTATGATATGTGGTCTCAAGAAGTGATTCTTCTTCTTTTTGGTATCAGGTACGAAAAATCAACTTCCCTTGATAATTATTTTTTCTAATTTTATTTTCTTCGATTATAAACACTAATCGCATTTCATTCCATTGATATTCTCTGAGATCACATAATATAATAATTTTTTTGGGAAGTTTTTTTGTGTAATTTTATTTGTTATTTTCATTTAATATTATTATTTGTTTGTTTAAAATTCAAGTATCTGATTTTCATATTGTCATCCCATCATTTTATGACAAAAATAAAGGTCATATAAATTATTCTATTTTTTTAAATTAAAATTTGTTTATCATTTATTTGTTTAAAATATAACTAAGTGAGGGGTGTCCATTAGTGATTATTATTCTATATGGTTTCATGTATGAAAAAATAATTTACTTGCTTAATCTAAAATTAAATTTGTTTATCATTTATTTTTATAGTTATCCAATGATTTATGCAATTTAATTATATGTTTGTGTATTTTATTTCATGTGTTTTTTATACAACATGTTCTCTAAATATTCACATCTACAGCACTCTTCTGATTATAGTTGATACTTTGTTTAGATATAAAATTTGTTCTATATTAGTTTAGATGATATACCCAACATGCATTCTGTATTGATTTTTTTGTTTCAAACTAAAAATTCAGTTAATTTTTTTAATGAAGCCATTTTCATTTGTGTTTCATTATTTTCAACTATATATTCCATTATATTTTTTATTAATAGTTAAATTGTTATGTTTTTTGTTAATTTATTTTTTTATATTTCGGTTGCATCGATTTTTTATTTCCTGTAATAGATTTATATGTTTATCTATGAGAAAATATTTTTTGGGTTTTAGGTTTCTAAACAATGAATATTCGGGTTGTCATTCTTAAATGAACATACTTTCAGTTCTGAGGAAGTTCGTGGGTGTGTATGTAACTGTGTCCCAACATACGTGGTATCCATATTCAACCCTTTGAATTCATCATTTCCAGAATTCGAATTATCAATTTCAAACACCGTTTTGTTCTTTTTTTCAATGAGTTTTAGGAATACAATCCCAAATAGATTGGATTTCCCATTTTACCATTGGGTTTGATGTCTTCATTACACATATTTTCTGACTAAACAAGCAACATGTGAGTCATCACCAGAAGGTATAGGTGGTCTACTACAAACTAATGGTTCCACCTTATGGGACCATATTATGATGCATATAAGGAAATGAAATAATCAGGTAATGTTGTAGATAATTTGAGGTATGCTATGCATATTTCTTATATTATCAATTGTATAAATACTCTACTAACTATACTAATCCTAAGTAACCTTGCATGACATGTGTCACATTTGTTACTATTTCTCCAATCAACTTCACCAATCAACTTCCATTGAATTTCATTTTCCTTTATTTCCTTTTTTAGTGATTTTATTCTCTTCCCTAGAGTCGTTCATCATCTGCATCGCCAATGTTCATTGACTTTGTTTTTGTTGGATGTGAGGTATGATTTTGTTTTTATTTTATCATCTTGATGACAACATAGTGCTCCTTAATTATTGGCATGATTAATGACAATGTCTTTTTCCTATAGGAAATAAGAAATGACCGAGGTCTACTATTTTAGCCTGATCACTGCCCGTGATTTCGTAGGCTCCTGAAACATTGTTTTAAATTTTATATTATAGAAAAATATAATTTTTGGTTCATTATATATACTTTCTTACAGTTTATGTTTGAAATGAGCCTGATTGAAATTAAGGTAACATTAAAATGGTTGAATGGTTTTTTTTAATTTTCAGGAACATTTGGGTTGTCTCTATTTCCATGGTAATGAGCATTTTCAAGAATAAAAGAGGCTGAGATTGGTGCTACTGTGTATGTTTTATATCTAAAAATGATGTTTGTATTTCTAACCTTCTTTATATTCATTCTTTAACTTGAATTTAATTATTATGAATATGCTTTTATAGGAGATGAAGTCTCATTCAACTGGATATATTCAAAACTATTCTATTATTAACACACCCATAGGATGTTAGCAAAAGGGTATTCGAGTTGGTGGAGGGACAAGGTATGTATCTTTATACATTTTATGAAAATTTAGTCATTTTTTTAAATTCATTAAACAATTAATTCTAAAATTTAATTTATTTAAATCTGATTTGCATTTCCTGTTTTGATTTCCAATCTTTCTTTAGGGGAACAGTTCAGTTTATATTTTTCTTCAATGCATGAAATGAAATTAATGTAACATTAAAATGGCTGAATGGTTTGGTTTTTTTTAATTTTCAGGAACATTTTGGTTGTCTCTATTTTCATAGTGGTGAGATTTCTCAGGAATAGCAGAGGCTGAAATTGTTTCTGTTGTATATGTTTTATATCTAAATATGTTGTCTGTATTTATAACATGCTTTATATTCATTCTTTAACTTGATTTTCATTATGATGGATACTCTTTTGCAGAATATAAAGTCTCATTCACCTTGATATCTTCAAAACTATTCCATTCTTGACACACCCATAAAATGTTAATAAAAGGATATTCGATTTGGTGGAGGGGCAAGGTATGTATCTTTATACATTTTATTAAATTATAGTCATTTTTTAAATTCATTAAACAATTAATTAAAAAAATTTATTTGTTTAATTCTGATTTTCATTTCCTTGTTTGATTTACAAACTTTCTTCAGGGGAACACTTTAGTTTATATTGTTCTTGAAAGCATGAGTTGAGCATCAAGCACTGAAGTAGTAAGTTCCCAGCTTATGCATATAATAACTTCTGACCATCTAAATTGTTTCTAATTAGGGCTGAAATATAATTTAATGCTTTCATTGCTTCTTCAATAGAACTATAATTCTCCATTTTTATAGGATGAACCAGTTGCAGCTTCTTATACATAAATTGTGAATCATTAATAAACATTTATTTTCTCCTTTGAAACTAAATTCAAAATTGTTTAGAAGATGAATGATTCAATCTACTTCTGAATATAATATATATATATATATATATATATCTACAAGACTTTATTCCACTGTAATTCTTCCTGAAATAAATATCTTTAATTATGTTTTTTGGGGATACTATATGTTATAATGTTATTGAGTTATATTTCTTCCCAGATTAGTCTTACTGCTTTTGAATTTAGATTAGTTTCCATGCATATTACCTAATATGCTGAAACCAGTATGTCATATCAGAATAAAATGGAATTGCTGGATTCTTATGGCTGCCTATGGTTTCTCAATTTTCCCAAAGGTTCAATGATGTTAAGATGGAGTTCAAGAAACCAGTCATGTCGGCCAAGTCAACGACCACTGCAATAAATAAAAGGGGTGATGTCAATCCCACATTCACTCACTATGTCCATTTCCCATATATGACTGTTGATGTTCCATGGAATAGAATAGAAAAATAGGCCTTGGTATTCAAGGCACCTGAGAATGTTTCATTACAAATTATTCCATTCATTTATATTAATGTCATCACTTCTTGTCTTCTGTGGTCTGGACATAACAATGTTTCATTTATTTTCATCTTTTGATATTTCTTCTCATTCAGGATTTCAACAATGAAACAAACTCCATAATCAACAAGATGAGTATATTTTCTATCAAATGATGTGATAATTCTTTGTTACCTATTGTCTTTATCTTAAAATAACAAGAATAATGGGTTTGTAGCCTTGATGCTGGTTAGGGGGAGGGGATGGGAGGGGCTGGGAAGGGGGGGAGGGGATGACAGGGGAATAACTGGGCAGGGGGAGGGGGTGGTGGGGGATGGGGCTAGGTAGGGGGTGGGGATGGGAAGGGGGGAGGGGTTGGTGGGGGAAGGGGCTTGGAAGGGGGGAGGGGCTGGTGGGGGAAGGGGCTGGGCAGTGGGGAAGAGGAGGTCGGAGGGGGAGGTTCTTAGAAGGGGTGGGAGGACAAGCTGGGCAGGGGGGAGGGGAGGGGAATAGATGGGTGGGGGGAGGGGGAGGGGAAGAACTGGGCAGGGGGGAGGGGGCTGGTGGGGGATGGGGAAAGGCAGGGGGGATGGGACTGGGTAGTGGGGAAGGGGCTGGTGGGAGACTTCTCAGTTACCTACTGTCCTTATCTTAAAATAACTAGAATAATGGGTTTATAGCCTTGATGTTGGTTAGGGGGAGGGGATGGAATGGGCTGGGTAGGGGGGAGGGTATGAGAGGGGAAGAAGTGAGCAGGGGGGAGGGAGATGGTGGGGGATGGGGCTGGGCAGGGGGATGGGGCTAGGCAGGGGAGATGGGCTGGTTGGGGAAGGGTCTGGGCAGGGGGGGAGGGGCTGGTGGGGGAAGGGGCTGGGCAGTGGGGAGGGGGAGGTGGGAGGGGGAGGTGCTTGGAAGGGGTGGGAGGACAAGCTGGGCAGGGGGGAGGGGAAGAGCTTGGTATAGGGGAGGAAGAGGGGGAAGTTTCTGGGAAAGGCGGTAGGTGAAGCAGGGTAAGGGGAGGTGCTGGTAAAGGAGGGAGGAGAAGCTGAATGGTTTGGTTTGTTTATTTTTTAGGATCATTTTCCCTATCTCTATTTGCATGGTCATGTGATTTTTCAAGCATAGTAGAGGTAGAAAGTGGTGATATTGTGTATGTATGATATCTAAAAAAATTTTCTGCATTTGTAACATGTTTCTACAAACATGTTCAGGTACCAAATTACTACCAACCATCAACCACCAATACTTGTCTACTACAGTACCACAGGAACCCAATTATGGAAGGTTTAAACTACTATAATTTATTGAAATTAGTTTCATTCCAAAGGGGACACCATATACTATTACATTATTCTGTTACTGTAATATTTTTCACCCAACTCTTTGCTAAATAAACAATCCCTTTTTGTTTCCATGTGTTCCATTGAAAATTAACTCTAAAACAATTGTTGTTTCAGTTTGAATGTTTCACTGTTTATATTACTTCTTTATAATTGATCTAAATAATACATCATTTATCTTATTTATATTTGTTGAAAATATATTACTATTCCTTTTCATATGAACTTTCTTCTATTTACTAAAATATCTATTTATACTTTTTACTACTATATTGAATTTTCAGTAACACGAAAAAAATTGTTTTAGTGCATTGAGTACAGTGACATTACATTTTTTTAAATTAAGTAGAACCATACTATTTCATTGAAAGATGATTTCAAAATAAAATCGAATATGGATAACAAGTGTAATTGATATATAAGTCTGATCATTATGTTATATGGCTAACAAGTGTGTTGTATTCCAAGTTTACATAATTGCAGCTGATCTATGGTTAGAGAGCAGATTATGTGATTTTTGTGGTATTACAATTTTAGATTTGTAACATTTTCTATGTTATAGGAAATATTGTTCTATGAGTTCATTGTGTTTCAGCTATTAAAGTATATAAAATTAGGAGCGGTCTAAAATTTGTAGTTATTGGGATCCCCAACAACATCGACAAAGATATTTTGGTACCCTATTACATTATGTTTTACTGTTTCTTATTGCATCAACTTTATTCCTTTTCAATCCTGTTCATATATAATTTATGTTACATGCTATTATTTTTCTCTACTTTTCATAATTATCAATCAGTGAAACTATTTTTTTAAAATATTTTATGTTTGATGCACAAATAGTGGTCATGGGTTTTGGGATGATGTCACTCCAGAACAACTATCACAGTTTCTGTCACGGGAGATTTTTCTATCCTCTACATATTCCTATAATGGGGTTGGTTGATGCAGCATTCCAGTGACATTTTTCTTTTTTTCTAGCAAAATTTTGTGTTTTTTTAATCACATGTTGTTTGTTACATTAAGATTTCTATCTCAATAAATGACTTCATATTGTTCCTTCTTTTCCATTATATGTACCACTCATTTTTTGTTTTAAACATTTCCAATTTTAATATGATTTATTATGTTTTAAAATTGGTATTCTATTATTGATAATATTAATTTTTTTATAGTTCCGTGAAAATGCACGGGTGGAGTACTAGTTTTCCATAAATAAAGGTTCAACAATAGTCACAATTTATAAGGATAATTTTTCAAGAAAAACATCCAATATCGTTAAATGATTCCATGACAATTATCCAAGCATTATTAACTCATCTAATAGTTACCAAACACATATTGACTCATTGAAAGAAAATGTTACACTTAATTGGTCCCAAAATGTTGTAACTTTCATAACCTATAAAGAGTAAAAAACATTATTATCACACTAATCATTAAAAGGGATATTGAGAGGTTAAAACTAAGAGATATGGGTTAAAACAGCACATAAAATTATATTAATTTTATTTTATAGATCCCAAATATATCATTTTATAGCCACATGACCATAAAAAATAATTTATGATAATTAATAACTTTATGTAATTCCATGGGTGACCCTCTTCTTCCTTATATAAGGACATCATACCTCTTATCTTCCTTACACTTATTTTTTCAATTATCCCAACCACACACTAAAAATACTATTACTAACTTCCTTAGATACATTATAGAGGTATTTTTCTATAAATATCATCCCTCGTATCCTTCTGGAGAGATCTAAAGGTGGTTCTTCAAATAGAAGATAATTATCTTAACAGAGAAATTTCATTTTACTTCTTATTCTACCTAATTAAATTATATAAAAACCATTCCATATAATAAAATATGTATCAAACATATACTAATAAGTCATTATGTTAATGTAATAACCTTATTTATCCCATGTTTCCATTAAATAGGTAACAAAACCATAATTTGTATGTACGTACAGATACCACCTCGTGAATCGATGTATTTTGTTTCTCATCACCACATATCATGGTTGGTTATTATGATGTATTTAATGTATATATATGATATTAATGAAATATGTATGATTATTAAAATATAATATGTCATCTATCATCATACCATTCCAATTTTTAAAAAAGAAATCGTATAGTTATGTAGTTTATTTTTCAAAAACCGCCACTAATGGCTAGTCATGTGGGTGGATTTAATAAAGGTATTTGATTTTTATATCATGATAATAATTTGTTAAAGATAATATTTTGTTTTAATTATTTATTTTTCACCCAATTAAAATGAAAAAACAACACTCACGTATACATGTGGACTACCTCCAAAATAGCCGATGTATTTTATTTTTTATGACTCCTTTTCATAAAAAAATCTAAAATTATATGTTATGTACAAAAAATGATAATTATATAATTATTATTATTATATATATTATGGAAAAATTACCCATTTGACCATGTTCAACCTACTAAAAAAATTTAGCAATAATTAATTGAACATTCTCAAAACGTCCAACATGAAGTCAATAGATTTAGAAACTATATTAAACACGGTAATAAATGGAACAAAAGAGATTATTATTAGTGAGTATAAATAAAGAAGGTTCTTAAGAATATAAATAATTAATATAAGTTTATTATATATGAGTTAATGGATATACCTATCATGTTGGGAGATGAGGTTATATATTTTTCTTTAAAACCTAATTTTTAAATATTAAAAGTTTAATTTAATTTTTCCTCCATATACACATCCCTTTAAATGTTTCAAGTATGTAAATAAAATTATAAAATGTATTTTAAATATAATTTTAACCAATTTTTACTTTATTTGTGAATTTTTTAAAAGAAAACTTTTAATTATTTTCCAAGTAGTTTATAATGAAATTATTACAAAAGTGTGAAAGGAATCATTTTTTAACATATATGGCCTGATTGTAATTTCATGTTTTCATGATAAATTTTATTTATCATGATTACACTTCAAGTATTAATTGTTTTAAAAAATAATAACACATTTATTGTTCTTTTGTGAATTATTTTTTAAACTTTCTTGAATGAAAAAATAATTTTATCGTTCTTTTAATAAGATGGCCAAAAGTATTTTTTATATGTGTTAAATAGAATATTTCATTATATTTTATGATAGAAATACAAGATTCACTTTGTTTAATGTATTTTATGGTCCTTGGGTATTATTTATGATGATTTATGATTTCTAAATATCTCTCCAATGCATTGGTAAATGATTATTTTATTTATAGAATTATGTTGGAATTAAAAGAGTAGGTTATTCCATTTATAAGGCTTCTTGTAAGATTTTTTGTAAGGGTTTTATGAAGATGATGTACCAAAGAACCTGAATGAATTTTATATAGTTGAAACTTAATTTTTATGGATATATTTTATTTATATTGTAAGAAAATGATATTTTTAAAGTTATGATTATTCTCTATAAGGGTAAAGGTATGTTTTTAAGACAATATTTTTCATGGACTCTCATGTTTTCTAAGAAACCATCTTGATTCCAGTTTTTCCTTTATATTTTATTATAAATTGTTTTGTGAAATACTTGGGAAGTAAATATGATTACATTTGTAAGAAACTGACTATTTGAGATCACATTTTATTATGTTAAAGAAAAACTCACTTATATGGTCTAATAGTTTTGAAATGGACTAACAATTTTTTTTATTTTTTTCCTAAGTACCTTACTGGGATTTATTTTTCATAAACCACATTTTAAAATTATTTTTAATAGGTATTAATGATGAGTAAAAACATAAATATATTTAGAGTTCTATATATGGAAGTTACCTTGAATGAAGCAAGTGAGTCTTTATAATAAACTTGTTTTGTGGGAAAATTGGATAGCCTGTGGAAATGTTCACTTTGTTATAATAGAGTTTATGCTAAATCAATAAAACATTAAAACTAAAATACCCTTGGGTATGTAATTTACCCAATATTTCTGCTTGAGTATTTATGTTTTGGATAACTAAAATTAGGTCACGCTTATCGATATTAAAGCCAAAATGTAAAGATTTTATTTTTAGCACTCGATCGAGGAGTACAGGTTTGAGGTTGTTATAATTATAATCTAGATATATCATAGAATATGATATATGACGAAAAATTACATTTTATAATATTTTTATTATTAAATTAATTGTATAATTTATAAATTAATTAAAATTTATGAAATGACTATTTTGATATATTTATTTAATTAAAAAAATAGTTTATTAAGTAATTAATTATAAATTTTTTATAATTAATTATTAAGTGTTTTTTAAAAAATAGTAAATATATATCCCTAATATTAAATTTTAATATTAAATTATTTTTGGAATTATATGGTATGATGTTTAATTTGGATGTAAAAGCTTTATATGGAAATTACAAAGGTAATTTATAAAATTTTATAAATTATAAAAGAATGAAAAAATATAAAAGAGTTCTCATTTAATATTTTTAATTGGTCATAATATTTAATTTTACAAGCTCAAAATAAAGGTCTTATTTGAGAAATTGGTTTAATAATGAAAAAAATGAGTTTAAACTACTAATATGATCAAAGTTTGAATAATATTAAATATATGATATTTAGATTGTGTAAATTTTTTACATAATAGGACTGGAATATAAAAATTTTATATTTCATTTAGTATCATATATCTAAGTAAATTTCATATAAAAGGATAATATTAAGTATTTCAGATTGAAATAAATATAATGTGTTTATAATTATATAATTATGGATTATCCATAATATGTGGCTTGTCATAAAGTGTTTATAATTACTTTATTTATGAATTGTTCAGAAATGGTTTATCTCATGTTTAAATATTCAAATTGTTCATTTATTTTGTATATTAACTTGTTTATTATTATTGAATATAATTTTTATATTATAAATAAATGTATACTTTTTTTTAACGTGTTTAAATGCTTCTATAAATTATCATACATGAATATAGAGAGTTTCATTCCAATTATAATAATTTATTTAGATTTCTTTCTCTTCAATTTTTCTTTTATTATGTTATGAGCTTAATTTAAAAAGTTAATTATAGTTTATAAATATTAGTTGTTAGAATTATTATGGAATTGAGGTTGCTCTTGAATAATATTTCCTTGGGTGGAGGGGTATTGGGTCAGAGAGATCACTATCATAGAGGTTTATACCTTATCGAGAAATGTAATGATTTGATTTATATTACTCCAAGATTAATCTTATGGGGATTGTTTATTTATTATGGTTACAAGACATTACAAGGATGGATTTCATGTACCCAATACATAGGATGTATTTTAAAATGTATGAAAATATTTATCTTTTAAGTTATTTTAGTAACGCAAGCTATGAGTTATGTAATGATTTTCATATCAATATGGTTTGAACTGATTTATGTGGTGGATAGAATTATATTCCATACTAAATCATTAAAATATTTAATACGTGTAAATGGAACAATATAAGATAATATGGTGAGAATAAAATTCCATTTAAAAATATAAAGTATAATATTTCTTCCAAATAAAACACTTCTCATTACCTCAATCATTCAACTGGGTAGTTTCATGAGAAATCTGGGTGCCAATGTATTATATTTTATAAGGAAAGAAAGCAATAGGTGACTCTAGTAGGATCAAGATCCATTTTTTCATTTTATTTCGGTTAAGCTTAGATGGGAAACCATTAGGAAGGATACTGAAGGAATAATGTTAAGTTTATCAATATGATGGATTGGGTAAAGAGTTGTTCGCTCAACCATCCAATACTTTTATATGATAGTCTTTTTATAATGACCTACCTAAATAGATAAGTGGTTATATGAACACTAAATAAGACACATTACTTATTGAAATATAGATCATGGAAAACTGATTAATATGAAGAAATTAAAAATGTGACATCATTTTAGTGTGAGTACATTTAATAAAATTCCTTATTAGATAAATATAAAACATGATAATCATAAAATTAAAGATTATATTGTATATATAATGAAATATTCATCATCGAAAAACATTCCATTGAGATCAATAATATAAAAATGATATTACTAGTGGGAAAAATCTCTAGACTGGTAGAAAACATTATAATTGTTCTTAATCAAGGATAAAAATTATGTGTTGGAGTAATTCCTTCTAGATTAACCAACTATTAAATTTATTTAATGAGTGAACCTATATTATTATTATAAAAATAGATAAATTCACTTAAGGATTCAAATGAAAGATGAGAAATGGAACTTTTTTCTCCACTCATATAATCAATGTGATTAATTGTGATAATGACTTAGAGAGATGTGAGGTTTTATTAATTCTAACTGTGATATTCATTTGGAAATCATAGTTATAATTGTTCTAATAATGTTAATGAGAATGATAAATAATTACCCAATTTTCTAAAAGTGTTGAGTATTGATGAAGTGGGAGTGATATGACCATGTTTTTGGAATTGTATTGACTGTATAAGTGGATAAAATTTTAAACTAAAAGAAGAAATGTTAGTTTTAAAGAGTAACAATATTTCATCAAGTAGGAAGTCAAGTTTGTTAAAAAATAAAAAAGGTGTCAAGAAGGATATGAAATATTTACATATAATAGAACTTTCTATAATACCAAGATTGGTTTGGGAAACTATGTGGAAATTTCATGTTAGGTATCAGTGTTATAGAAATCAATTTTTTAATTTTAAAGGGTAGAGTATACCAAATGTATGTTATACAAGTTTTTTAAATATAAAATAGTTAAATATTAACAAAATAATTTATGTATATTATAGTTTTATCATATTTATGAAGTAAAGAGTTATTAAATCATGGATTTGTATTCAAAGGAATGTTATGAAGCTCATAAGAATCTAAATAATGGAACAATTTTTTATATTATTTATTTTTTATGATAAGGTATGGTGTTTAGCAACAATGAGTTTTTATGAATAATATAAGATTATAGACTTAATACAAATGTTATATGATTAGTTGGATTCTATAATATTCTTATGAATTTTATAAGGATAAAAATAGTTTAATTAAAGATAAATGAGTTTAACTGGAAGTTTGTTAAAATATGAAGAATAAGATACCACCACCAATCAATGGAATATTTTAATGAATAAAACTACTTTTAATATTATTACTCCGAACACAAAGAAAATGATATATGGTATGGGGTCAACAATTTTATATGTTAAATATTCTCATTGAAATGTAATAAATTTAATTTACTAATAAAAAGAAGTTATTTTATATTATCAAGGTATTCTAAAACGAATATATTTTTTATGATACTAGTGGTAGCATGTTTAGACTTAGAAATGTTCAAAGTGTAACAAAAAAATATTAAAATAGTAAATGACAAAGTGAAAATCACATTATATTCTAAATGACTTTATAGTTTTTCGGAAAAAGATTAAGGTAATGAGTTATATTAGTTTCCAAATTATTTCAATGAAAATGGTCAATGAATTGGGTTATAAGAATGGTGATTCAACAAAAAAAGTTATTTACATAATAATATTTATTGTTTTGTAGTAATTATTTTTTTGATGCTATGTTTAAAGAGTTGAACATTGGGATTATTATTCATAAATGTCACCTTCATTAAAATTGTATTTCTTCATAGATGTTACTCAATAAATAGTTTTAATGGGAGGGTTTAATTAGACGATAACATAAATATGTGGAAATAATTATATAGAGATGTAATAATTTCTAAAAACCCCTAAAATTGAATCAAACATAAGGCTAATATGTAATTATTTCATATGTGATGTGATGAGATAAGTGATTATAGTTTTTTTATATTCTAAAAGGAGTTTCATAATATAAAATGTATCATGCTATTTATAAGGTATACTCTATATTATTATTCCTTCAAATTGGATATATATTTCATAAAGTGAAATGATAATTAATCTATAAAAGTATGAATTTGAGTTATCCCAAACTGATGTTCATCATGGAGTATTATAGGTTATGATAAAATTTTAATGTTATTGTGGCTTAGATATCATATAGAAATATGAAATATTATCATGAATACATAATGGGATTTGTTTCTGGATGACCCATGAAGTATACCACATGGAGTGTCATACACTTTTTCTTTATTATAATATGGTTGCCTATTTTATATTTATATTTCCCTATACTTGAGGATGTAGATATACCTATCATGATAACCTTCACAATTTGATACCTTTCTTACATAACCATTGAGGTATAAATAATTCAAGGGTGGTTGGGTATGTTTTTTATCATATCACTGGTTAAAGATTAACCAAAATGTGAATTTTTCTATAATATAATTAGTATGAAATATAAACCCTCAATTGAGATGGAATAAGGAAGTGTTCATCCCTACCTAGATAATACATATAGCGCGGTTATCTATTTGGATGAGGGCATGTGATGTGCTCATCCACTTAGATGAATAACATGAGACGTATTTATTAACGTAATTAGTTTATACTCAAAGAATTGGGAATTTATGAGTAGTTATATGGGATTGACATACTATTTTGTTATAGATACTCTATATCTTGGAAAAAGGAATCATATGAAAAATTCATGATTCTATATGATACAACTGGTGGAAATGGGTATAAATATACATGTGTTTGATGGAGATCACAAAAAAACCTTTCTAGATTGAGTAGCATATATGATTTTCTAGAGGTTAATATTTATATATAGATTTTAATTCATAAATTAAAATATATTTTAAAATTTTAAAATATCTATGGGGTTACACTTTATGTTTGACTAAATGGGGACTGGGTTTTATGAAACTCAAAGACATGCTCTAAATTTTTTTTAGATTTTATATAAAAGGAATATAGTATAGATATCCATTTTTCATTACAATTATGTGATACTTTATGAATTTGATAATATTTGTACAAATTGTTTTGGAAGATATCAAAAAAATGGATATGATTTCATATTTTATTATATATGATACAATACAAATTTAAATAGAACAAATACTATGTGGCTTTAGTGAAAGTGGGATACTGATAGAGATTGAACCTAAATCCCTTATATCACCGTGTACGATGTATATATATCATATGGTAGGAAATGCTTGTATATAAGACTTATAGTATTCCTTAAATGGAATATCATAAAACATATTATAGTTATAATTTTTCATTGCTCATTCCCATCATATATTATTACATGGATATGTATTCTTGTATATTACAGTGTATGATTTACTAAGCATCCTTATATTGATATTGGAATTCAAATACTAATAGTTAATTTTAAAAATATCTTCTGAATATCTTATCATTAAATTTTCTATATGATGAAATGTAGGGGGAATTCATTTGTTTATAGGTGAAATTCCTAGTGAACTGGATGGATACAATGAGAGGGGAGGGGTTAAAACCCTATACTTTATAGAACTTATTCTTCTTCTTATCTCAAACTCGGTATAGTAAGATTAGAAAAAATATTAGTTTTAGATTAAATCTACCATAATATGAGGCCCTTATTCTTTTACTTTTTCCATTACTTGGTATCATATGATTCGATATATTTTTTAACAACAAAATATTCTATTTTATATATCACAAATTTTAAATTTACTTGATATATCCAAATAAAAAAATTCTCCCTCTTTGATTAATAAATTTTCCTATATGAAAAGTTCATTAATTTATCATTTATTTTTCATGAACTAAAATTGGTATATTATAAGATGAATTGGGACTTTTAATAAAAACATGAAATTAATTCCATTTTTCAACCACAATACTCATGAAAATATCTCTAACATGATAATAAAATCAAAATCCAATGTTCTAAATAATTTTTCCAAAACTACACTTTTCTTATTCTTTATAGATAAAAACACCTATATAATCTTCTCATATTCAATTTCCAATAAGAAAAAATAAAATAGATCATGTATTCATCCATAAGTACCCAAAAACACAATAATGACTCAACTTCTTGAGAACCCTCAACTTCAAAAAAATACACACATGAAATCATAGCTTCAAATAACTCAGAATTTTCAAAACAAACTCAACTTAAATCACTAAAATTCTTGCATGTAATTTTAATAAATTATAAATAGTAAAGCATCATTACACATATATCATTATTATTCTTGAAAATAGAATAAATGAAGTTCAGCTTCATCAATATCTCCATCATTTGGTTGGGATGTTTAAAATTGTGATTCTCATGATTTGGGGATCATATAATATTCATATAGGTCAAATCACATTATAAATGTAACTTTTATATCATTAAATGAAAACGCTTGAATCTCATAATTTAGATTCTTCTTTTTAAAAATAAATATAGAAATAAAAATTTCCTCTAATAGGTTCTCTCAAATTTTATTTAATATTTGATGGTTATATAGCTGAAATGATAGCTATAAATTGAACATTATGTTTACACAAAGTAAAAAATGATACTTATAATGTTCACATCTATACTGATAGATTCATTCTTTCATAGCCTATAATTATTTCTATACATATGTTCCATGATTTTTACAAACTACAGATAATGGTTATACAGATATAACATTATGTTTTCACAAGGCATAAAATGATTTTGCAAGATAGAAGATCATCCTTACACAGTTATTGGAATCATGCTTACACATATAGGACTTTTCATTTTAATTCTTGAACTCAAGAAATAATGACTCCATGAAATAAAAATATAACCTTTTCAAATTAATCTCATCCCTTTTCAAATATTCTCAACAACACTAAAAAAAATCCAAAAACTTCAATCCATTCCTCATAAGATTCCATTGATTCTCTTAAGTTAGGTAAAAAACATATAAAACCTTCAAAAATTCTAAGTTCAATCCAATATCCCCCTTTATATTTATTGGAAACCCTTTATAAAATCATCATAAACCTATTTAAGTCTATCAATAGTTTCAAAAAAAATCACTCAAATGTTATTAAATCACAACCAATCTCAATTAAGATCCATCTTGACACCGCACTAAATTATAATGTGTATTTTTTCAGATAATACCCTCTCTTGGTGATAAAAATAATTTATTCAAGTATTAAAATGAATTTATCCATCAACCCATAAAAAATCCCCAATTTTGAAAATAAAAATGTATATCTAAATAATTTCACACTTTCATTTTAAGATCTTGTCCCCATTTAGTAAGTAAAAAGTACATATTTGTGACACATTTCTCTCCCCATTTGATTACACAATCCAACTCCTCCTGGGGGTTATTGTTTCTATACATTTTGATTTAGAGTGGAAGGATAAACATGAAGTTTCATCCTTAACACAAATAACCTTTCTTTTGGAAATGATTTGGTGAAAATATCTTAAACTTATTCTTTGTTTTGAATAAAATCAATATTTATGTGAACTTATTTCTAATTCTGTTTGTTTATGTGATATCTAAGATCATTGTAATTTTATATATAGTCTTGAACTAAATTCTTGGAAATATATATAGCACTTTGGTGTCATGGTAAATTAATAGTGTATTCCAAACCTTAACCCTCAAGTTTAATAGATGATCTTGCATCCATGTCATTTGAGTACAATAATGGATGATATGTATTCAGCATTATTTTTTCTCAATGCAAGTGAAAATTTCTTCTTTCTATTTCATTACAAAAAAATATCACCTAGAAATATTGTTCCATGTGAATTAGACTTCGTATCAACAATATATTTAATCTAACAAGCATTTATAAAACCCTATAACGTTAAATTTGAACTAAATATATATAGTAGGACATAGATCAAAGTATTCTAGATGTTCCTCATAATTATCATTGCTGACAACATGTGAAAATCCTTGAAATCACATTTAAATGGGGCACACAAAGTAATCGAAAAAAATTCCAGGTCTAGAAGCTATATTGAATAAAAGTATACCAACCGGTTTCTTTTATTCTATTTGATTCACATTAGTTATATACTTATATGTGATAAACCTAGTGTCAACTAATATTAAAGTATAAATTAAATTTCATTCCACTAGTCCCAATATCGTCAACAGTTATGTATAGTATTTTTAATTTCAAAGAAAAATATAATCATCCCCTTGAATTATTTTCAATCCCAAAAAATATGGCATCTCACCAAATATAGATATCTCAAAAAGACTCTTCATTTACCCAATATACTCCTCATAAATATTCTCCTTTTCACCCAAAAAAAATTTTCATCCACATATACTATAAAAATGAGGTTACCTATGTAAATCTTCTTCTCGTATAGATTATATTGAAAGTTTCATACTTCTAAAGAATCTATCTATAATGTAATATTAGGATCCATGGGCTTGTTTTAATCAATATAAATCTTTATTAAGCCTTTATATCATGATCTCATCTTTATCAAGAAGAAAACCCAATGATTGTTCAATGAAAACCTCTTCTTTAAGGTCACCATTTAAGAAGGAATACTTCACTTCTATTAGATAGATCTTATAATGTTTTTGAGATACCACTACCAATAACATCCTAATGGTCTTAATTATTTCCTCTGGTGAAAATTTCTCTTCAAATTAAACTCTTTATATCTAAAAATAAATCTTAAAAACTATCTTTAATTTATTTATTATGACTTCACCGTTACGATTTATCTTATTTCAGACAACCCACTTAGTGCCAATGATGTTTTTGTTCAATGTCTTTAAAATAGCTCCAAAGTGTTATTAGTTTCTATTTGACTGTGTTCCTTATTTATTTGATCAATCCATTATTCATACACAATTTCTTCTTAAATGTTTTCAGGTTTAACTTGTGAAATAAGAAGAGTTTGGTTTTTTATCCTCAACCTTCTTCTATTTTATATAATTGAATCTTGTTGACCCATGAAATTCCCATAATTAAAAAGTTTCTTTTTCTTTTGATTCACATGACTCTGGTTATAAGCTATTTATTCATCACTATTGATAGTTGATTCAATATTATTGTGTCTCTAGTTAGGTGTGAAGAAGACCCACTATAAAGGATCCACAGTCTTCCTCTCTTACATTCTTTTATTTCCACTTTTACAATGAATGATTTTTATTATTGGATTTTATTTTCAAATTTTCTCTCTTTTATTTATAAGAGAACTATAAAGGGATTTTTTTTCATTCAATTCAAAAAACATTACCTTAGTATCTCACATATGACACTAAATTATTACAAACATTCAAATCAGTTCTGAGAATAAATACAAGTATATATTTTGTAGACATAATTATTATTTAGAGACTAATTATTTTCCACTTGAAAGCTTCTCTATTCCTACCTTCTTCCATGTAAGTACATGTTTTACCAATATGTGTACACCTTTTTAAAAAAAATAACACAGCACTAAGAATGACCACTTAATCTAGATCTTATGTTAAATCATTAGATTTGTTTAGAAAATTACATTCAAGATTTTTTTTATTTGTTTCCTATATATAGTTTATTTTTCATATTCATTAAGGAGGTTAATTTTTATTAAATTATTCTTTATTAACCAGATGTATAGAAGAGTTTCTAATTATATTATATTCCCTAGGCTTAAAAAATTCTTAAATTGGATCTACACTATTATGAAAATCATATTCACCTTATTGTGTCGATTCAGGTATAGATTTATCAAGAATTGATTTACAATAAATCTGTAAATATTTAAAATTTTGATGTATAGATTCAATAGATTTTTTAGTTTTTTCTCACCCATTTAAAATCATGTTCATCCATAATAAGTTTAAGTTCAATATTTCACATTTTTTATTCTTTTAACATGACTTTATCTAAAAAATCCTTCTTGATATTTTCATTCTTAGTAAGCTTCATCTTGAATTTATAAAGTTAAGAAATAATTTCAATATTCGTTTTGAAATATTATAAATTTTCTTCAACTTTTTTCTCATCAACTTTATTCAAGGTTTTAATTTCCTTATTCAACTTTTTATTTTTCTTGAGATAAGATTCAAACTCAAATATGAGCATATTCACCATATATGTCTTTTAACTACCTTCCTTGTCATTGATTTAAAAGGTTTATTTATCTTATATATGATCTATAAATTTTTTATCCTTTTTATGTGATTCATATTTAGATTGGATTCTTGAGGATGAGTGCTCTTATTCTTCTTTTCTCATCATATTTATCTTATCACCCCTTGGAAATATTTTTTGGGTGTCACCTATCTTGTTCATTATTTTAAATATTTTTTCCCATTTATTATTTTGATGTTTTTATTCTTGGTAATTAGTATTAAACTCATAGTTTTTATTCTTTTAATAGTTTAATGTAAATTGTCTAATGCCTCTGCATTTAAATAATTTTAAGGGAAGTTTCTCCATGTATTTTAACATTCCTTTTATGAAATTTCAAGAGATAAGAGACATTATTATCTTTTTATCTATATCCATATCATCATCATCATTATACTCACCAAAAGCATCGAGTTATTCTTTTTTTAACTTCATCTTTCTCATGGATTCAATATCCATTTAATCATTCAATTTATTCTTAATGTAAAGTTTCTATATCATTTAACATTCAATAAAGATATTATAAAGATAATTTAATGAGTGATCCACATTATCTTCAAGCATATAAATATTAGGATAAAATCTATCAGGGAAGTTCTTCATGATTTTATTTAAAATAAATTGATAATCTTTATTTTCACCAAAACCTATAATGTTTATAATAATCACATTCAACCTTATAATGTAATAATCAATGGATTCATCCTCATCCATATTTATATATTCAAAATTTATTCTCCAAATATAAATTGTAGATTCTTTTAGTTTGATATTGCCTTCATCAATTCTTTTAAGTTTATCTCGATTCTTTTTAAGGATTTTTAATCCAATTAATTTAGTGAAAATCTCATTAGATAGAGGGATTAAATGGAATATATAGATTTTGAATCAATATTACAGATTCATTAATTAGTAAATTTTATTTTCTCACCACTTTAAATTGGTGGACATACCACTATGGGTATATTAATAACATTAAGACCAAGTGTCAACAAAAATTATATAATTCTTTTTTTATAACCATAAAAATTATTTCTATAAAATTTTCGAACACCTAAACTATTCATAGAGGTGATAGTCTCTATGTTAATAAAAACTGATAGAATATAAGAGGGAGCCTTATGGTTTGATACCGGTTGAAAATCCCAATAGAGTGAATGAATATACTAAAGTGATAGGGGTGAATTGGTGTATCTATCTTCTTAAAATTTCATTCTTTGAAATAAAATTATTTTTTTAGTTAGGACATAAACCTCATGAGTGTATTAAACTCATCCTCACCCCAATGACATAAATTAAATAAGAGAAAGGAACACAACAGATTTTTTAAAGTTCATCCATAATGTGTGACCATACTCTTTACTACATCTAATTTTTTCCATGTGATATAGATTTGAACTAATATCTTGTTATCAATAAAAGTTATTTGGGTGAGTTTTCCATTTAAATCCAATATTTATAATGGTATAAAATTAGCACCAAATGTGTGATATCTTTCTTTAACTTCTGGGTGCTTCAGCATGAGAAATATTATCATTATATTTCATAAAAAATAATAGCATCAAGAGATATAGCTCACCTTTTTCACGAAAAAAAACTTAAAAATATTCTTGGTGAATAAAAATTGAATGTTGCAAACTGCTCAACTCACAACATCCAGAACTCTTTGTGGAACTATTTCTTCTTCTTCTCCTAAAATCAATAGTGTAAGATTATGAAAAACTATCTTTCTTTATAAAATCTATAATTCCTTCAATAATTTATTCTTCTAACTTTTCCGTAACTAAGTCTAATATGGTTCTTTATATTTTTTCAAAAATATAATATTCTATTTAATATATCCAAAATTATCAAAAGTCTCAAAATTTCTAAGAATCAGAATTATCTTTCTTCGATAAATTAATTTTCTCTACAATCGGACCATTAGTTTTTCTTATATTCTTCATATATCTAAATTTTTATATTATAATATGTCTCAAGACATTAAAAATCATCATTGAATTAAAAACCTTTTCTAAAACTGTCACGACCCGCCCTCGGGGTCCGTGCCGTGACTACCCCAAGCCCGCCTTCCATAGGCCAGGGGCTGGCGACTAGCACCAAGGCGTAAATCCCGATAAAAAGGGAAGGCATTGCCTTTGTAAAGTAAACAAACACCACAGAGTAAGCAAGCAGAAAAGTAAACACCAAGTAAGAACTGAGTACAACTGAAGTGCGGAAAAGTAAATGGGCTAGTATACAAACCCAAACTGAAAGTAAAGTACAACTCGAAAGGAAAAACAGCAACTGTAAAGTAAAATCCGCTACACCGAGCTGTCCACTGGAAATCCCACCTGAAGGGTGGGTACAGATAGCTACACTGCTCCTCGGGTCCCGCCGTCCGCTCCGAACACATCCCGCCCAGTGGTCCACCTCCAGGTACCTTCCTGCTCTGCAATCCTCAGCCAAGATCAACGTTGTCCGTCGTCTGCAACCAACACAACGTAGTGCGGGCGTAGCCCGTGCAGGGGTGAGTATAAGCTACTCAGTAGGGACCCCGAGACCCTTGAAGGTCTCTCAAAATCCAAAAGGGATATACCACAAAGAAAGGTACAAACACGAAGTAACAACCGACACTGCTTAGGTATATGCCCATACATATACCTAAGTCATCAATTTCAAATACGCTCCAACCTCCGAGCCCAAGTACAACTCAGTCCACATAGGAAAGTAAACGTATTCCACATAGGAAAGCAAAAATAAATCCACACAGGATAGCACAACTCAATCCACACAGGAAAGAAACAGGATTCAGCTCACACAGGTATACTTCTTCGAAAGATGATAAAGATGGTCTCTGATCCATCTAAGTCGTCGGACCCACGAAGGATCGATAGGTAACTAACCCCTGCAAAGACCCACACAGGATCGGGCCCACACAGGACCTGTAGGCGCTGGTTCACACAGGACCGTTGAGCGCAAACACCCACACAGGATCGGACCCACACAGGACCTGTAGCACTGATCCACGTAGGATCGCTGAGTACTGAAGTCGTCGTCGAATCCACCAAGGATCTCAGTACTGTCATCGTCGCAGTCACAGTAGTAGTAGCAGTAGCAGTATCAGTAACAGTCGCAGCCAGCACTAGGGTTTCCGCACACAGCAAGATCGTACGGGAGGGTCCGCTCCACGAGCCGAGAGGCTGATACATCAACTGTCACAAAGTCCAGAGTTGATGTATCCAAAAGTTCCGTATCGTCAACAGGAACTCAACGCAACAGACGGCGCGTCGATCGGACGCCCGGTCTGAGAGTTATTGGCTTTTTCGTCCCAGGGGCTCGGTTGGTTTTTAAGGCAAAACCAACCCGACTGTACTCCACCTGCGTCCAAACCTCGGGCGGAGTATGCCAAAAGATCCGTCTCACTAAGAGGAACACAACAAAGCTGACGACACATCAATCGGACGTCCGTAGCTCAAGATATGAGTGTTTCCGCTCCGAGGGCCCGGTTGGTTTCGTGTAAGAACCAACCCGGCCAAACTCAAAGTAATCCTAAACCTTGAGTGAGATATACCGAATCGACCGTCTCGATCCAAGGATTGTATCGCTGCTGACGGTTCGTCGATCGGAGGTCTGTAGCTCAAGTTATGGGAAAAAGACCGAAATCGATTCGAAAACGGGGGGTCCGGGTCCGGGGCGACCCGGCCCGACCCCCCCCCCCCCCCCCCCCCCCTGGGTCGGCCCGAACCGGGTCGACCCGACCCGGGTCCGACCGGGCCCGGCCGGCGGCGGCACGGCCTGGCGCCGCTCGGTGCCACGCGCGGGGGGCAAGTCCCCCGCTTCTGCTTAGCTGGCGGCGCAGCTTAAGCCGCGCCTTTTGAAGAAAACCGGCCACCCTCGTGGGGGCCTGCCTTGAGGAAAACGGGGGGGCCGCCTTCCCCCCTTTATGAAACCCCCCCCCTCATAATGGGGGGGGGCAATTAACCTGGCCGGGGGAATTTAATTCCCCTGGTCTTTCTCCTTCCGGCCGGCCCGACCTGGTCGGCCGGTTCTTCTTCAACAGACCGGCAAAGCCGGTCCCCTTCCGGCTTCCGACACTGGCGGCTCAGCGAGCCGCCGGTCTTCTCGTTCCTCCGCGGCCCGGAACCGGCCGCGGCCTTCATCGTCCGGCACGGTGCGACGGCACCGCGCCCCTCCGCCGCGGCACCTTCGGTTCCCTTTGACGTGGCGCGACGGCGTCGCGTTCATGATAATCCTTCCACGGCGCGGCGCGACGGCGCCGCGCAATACAACCGTGCGAATTCCTGCGTGGTGTGACGGCACCACACCATCTCGTTCATCCACAAGAAAATAATAATAATCAAGAACAAGGGAGGGGGAATTTGGCCGTGTTTGTGCAGTCTGATCCCCCTCTCGTTAGATGATAACTCTTAAATATTTACCACAAGATTATCATGCTAGAACCAATAACGAGAGTAAATAAATAATCAACAACAACCCCTACCTTGGTTTCAAGATCGATGATCGTCAACGACCCGCGGAAGACAACGTCGCGGAGGTCGGGCGTCGCGGTAATCGTTCGTCAATTCTGTTGACGAAGAGGTACGTCCAAAGAGGTACGTCATTGGTGAATCTTCGTAAGACGACGAAGGAAGTCCGAGGAGGAAGCGGTGTTCCCTTTCGTTGACACGGAAGGCGTCGTCGATCTTCGGAAACAACCGGCTACGAATAAGAGAGGAGCAGCATTCTTCGTCGGAGCTCGAAGGTTCTTCGCGTTCTTCGTCAAAGTTGAAGAAGAAGAAGAAGCTCCCAAATCCTCTCAAGAAGGCTAGAGAATTCTAACCAAATAAAATAAGCTAGAGTCTTATTTTATTCACACACTTAACAAATTGAATTTCAAAGGTTTGAAATTCAAAAAACACAACTCCATTAATTAACAAAGTTGTCATGTCATTTAAAGAGGGGTTAAAGGGAGTTTTTAAAAGAGAAGATGAAAAGTTAGGGTTCGTGTGTGCCCTACCACACTTAATCCTCTCAAGGGAGGTTAAGTGGATGTGGGTCCCACCACTAACTCCCTTTGGGAGAAGTTAACCAATAAGTTAAAATAAAAATTTGTAATCCACAATTTTTATTTAACTTATTCTAAACTCCCAAAAACTAACTCTCAACCTGAAAAAAAAAACGCAACCTTGGAAGAGGTCTCCTTAAGCGAATATCGGCGCTGCGAGTTCATCGGTGTCCTCGGATTTCAATTCCGAGCACCAGGTCAAAAGTTAGAATTTCCCGCTCGTTCGTTCACTGAACGTACCCAAGCCGAACTTCGGAAATTGATTCCGGGAACTCCGGGCCTCGAAATCAGGTGCCGTCAGAAACCGCGTTCTTGTAAAATTCTAAAGAAAATTAAGAAAAAAATTTCCCTTGAATTTTACGGGTCTTTACATTACTCCCACCTCAGGGCTTTACGTCCCCGTAAAGTTACATCAGAAACTAGGGAAACAAATGAGGGTACTGAGCACGCATCTGAGCCTCCCGCTCCCATGTGCTCTCCTGGAGATTCCCGTGCTGCCATCTGATGCGCACTAGAGGAATCGACCGTCCACATAGGACCCGCTCCTGTCGATCCTCTATCTCCACCGGGACCTCCGTAAAAGTCGCCCCATCGTCAACGTCAAGCTTCTCGTGGTCAATGATGTGCGTCGGGTCGTGCACATATCTCCTCAGCTGAGATACGTGGAAGACGTCGTGAACCCGGTGCAACTGAGGTGGTAGAGCCAGACGATAAGCCACCTCGCCAATCTTGCTGAGGACCTGGAAGGGTCCGATGAAGTGCGGAGATAACTTGCCGCCTCGGCCAAATCTCTGAATACCAGGTCGAGGTGAGACCCGCAAGAAGACACGGTCGCCATCCTCGAACTCTAGTGGCCTCCGCTTCCTGTTAGCATATGACTTCTGCCGGCTCTGTGCTATCCTCATCCGCTCCTGGATGACCTGGACCATCTCTGTCGTGGCCTGGACCATCTCTGGTCCCACAAGTGCTGACTCCCCAGGGTCTGTCCAGCACAAAGGAGATCTACAAGGTCGGCCGTACAATGCCTCGTACGGTGCCATCCCGATGGTGGAGTGGTAGCTGTTGTTGTACGCGAACTCCACCAAGGGTAGGTGGTCCTCCCAGCTACGACCAAAGTCGAGGACACATGCGCGGAGCATGTCCTCGAGAGTCTGAATGGTCCTCTCCGTCTGACCATCTGTCTGAGGGTGAAAGGCTGTGCTCAGACGTAGCTGCATCCCGAATGCCTCATGTAACCCCTTCCAAAGCCGGGAAGTAAAGAGAGCATCTCTATCGGAGACCATAGATGATGGCACGCCGTGGAGCCGCACAATCTCCTGAACGTAGAGACGTCCCAAGCTCTCCACTAAGCCCTGCTCTCTGATGGGTAAGAAATGTGCCGACTTGGTGAGTCGGTCAAAAATCACCCAGATGGAGTCGTGACCTCTTTATGTGCAAGGAAGCCCAGTCACGAAGTCCATAGATATGTCGTCCCACTTCCACTCCGTAACCTCCAAGGGTTGTACCAAGCCTGCTGGTACCTGATTCTCTGTCTTCACCTGCTGGAAGGTGAGGCATCGAGAAACGAACTCTTCCATAGCCTTCTTCATGCCCGGCCACCAGTGCTGTCGTCTGAGGTCCTGATACATCTTCGCCACTCCTAGATGTACCGCCAAAGGAGAAGTGTGAAACTCTCTCAGCACCTCCTCTCGCAAAGAGACTGGTACCATGGTTCGTCCTCTGAAAATGATGTCGTGCTCTGCTCCTAGGGAGAAACCATCAGGTGCCTGTCCCGAGGATATCTGTGCACGCCGAGTCTCACAGTCAGCGTCCTCATGCTGTGCCTCTCTGACCCGCTGCAGTAGAGGAGGGGTGACTGTGAGAGACTGGAGGAAGGCTGCTCCATCTCTATCCATGAAGGATATCTGCAAAGAGGTTAGCTGCTCTGTCGCCTCCTCGAGTAGCTGAATGCTCGTCCTCCTGCTGAGGGCATCGGCTACTACGTTCCCCTTCCCAGGAGTATAGACTATCTCAAAGTCATAGTCCAGGAGGAACTCGAGCCATCGCCGCTGTCTCAGGTTTAGGTCCTTCTGCGAGAGGATATACCTGAGACTCTGATGATCGGAAAAGACTGTAAAGCGCTCGCCCATCAGGTAGTGTCGCCATGTCTTCAGAGCGAAGACCACTACTACTAACTCCAGGTCATGGGTAGCGTAGTTCTGCTCATGCGGCCTCAACTGACGTGATCAATAGGCGATCACGGCCCGCTCCTGCATCAGAACACATCCGAGTCCAGTCCCTGATGCATCGCAGTAGACTATGTACCCTACTCCCTCCTCAGGCAACCTCAAGATAGGTGCGCTGGTCAATCTCTGTCTCAGCTCCTGGAAGCTCTGCTGACATCTGTCTGACCACACGAAGGGTTTCCCCTTCTTCGTCAAAGCTGTGAGTGGTGCTGCAACTCTAGAGAAGTCTGGCACAAATCTCCGATAGTATCCAGCTAGACCCAAGAAACTCCGCACCTCTGTCACGCTCTTGGGTGGCTCCCAAGCTATCACTGCCTCGATATTCGCGGGATCCACTACAACTCCCGCCTCAGAAATGACGTGCCCCAAGAAGTGGACCTCACGTAACTAGAACTGACACTTCGAGAGCTTGCCATAAAGCTGGTGCTCTCGGAGTGTGTCTAGTACAACACGCAAGTGGTAGGCGTGCTCCTCCTCAGTCGTCGAGTAAATCAGTATGTCGTCGATGAAGACCATGACAAACCGATCAAGGTATGGCTGAAAGATCCTGTTCATGAGAGCCATGAACACTGCTGGAGCATTGGTTATGCCGAAAGGCATAACCAAGAACTCATAGTGGCCATACCGACATCTGAAGGCCGTCTTCTGCACATCCTCATCTCTGACTCTGAGCTGATGATAGCCTGACCTGAGGTCTATCTTCGAGAACCACCGTGCTCCCTTGAGCTGATCAAAGAGGTCATCAATCCTTGGTAGCGGATACTTGTTCCTCACTGTCACCTGGTTCAGGCGACGATAGTCAACACAAAGTCGCAAGCTCTCGTCCGCCTTTTTGGCGAACAATATCGGGGAAGCCCAGGGTGAAACACTGGGTCGGATGAACCCCTTGCCCTGCAAGTCCTCCAACTGTACTCGTATCTCTCGAAGCTCGGCGGGGGCCATCCAATATGCTAGAGTGGATATCGGGGCTGTTCCGGGGTACAATTCAATATAAAAGTCTACCTCTCTGTGAGGAGGTAGCCTTGGGACGTCGTCGGGAAAAACGTCCGCAAACTGATCCACCACTGCAGGAAAACCAGGACTCTACACGTCAACTGCTCCAAGGATGAGGCTAGCCAAATGATGAGTGATGGGATGTCCTCTCCTCCGCGGAAGTCCATCCTGTGCTGCAAAGGCTTCCTTCTCACCGGTGAAGGTGAACCTGCTCCTGTCGGTGCATACACATCGCACCTTGCGCCTAAAACAGTAAATCTGCGCATGGACCGTAGATAGCCAATCCATGCCCAAGATGACGTCGTAAGGCCTCGATGCTGCTACAAGAAGATCCCAGCCGAAGCTCTCGCCTCCTAGAGTAAGCTCACACTGCCGGAACCAGTGCGTAATCGTCGAGTCTGCTCCCGTAGGAGTCTCTAGCCGTAAGAATCGAGCCAACGGCTCTGTCGGAATCTCCGAGCTCCGAACAAGGGCAGCGGCTATGAAAGAGTGACTCGCTCATGTGTCTATAAGTACTGCAGCAAGGTTTGAATAGACACAGATAGTACCTTGAATCATCTCAGGTGCGCCGTGGTCGTAGGCCTCTACTGGCTGGAGCTGTGCCTGTTTCTGCCCGCCAGCTCCCTGTGGTCGGGGTGGACCTCCGGGTGGTGGTGGTGGCAGAGTCTCAAAGCGTCGCCCACCACCTGCTGCTCGGCCAGCTCCTCTGCCTCGTCTGCCTCCTCCCTGCGGACCTCCACGGTCGACCCTCTGCCTCTGCCTCGGTGGTCCCTCAATCGTCTGCTGCTCCTCGGCACGACGGGTCGGGCTGTCACGAGCCATGTGGCCCTGCCCGCCGCACGAGTAGCACTGTCTGCCTCTCGAAAGACTGGCTCCGCGCTGTGTTCCCCGCACTGCTGATCCAGTGTCCGGAGGTCGTCTGCCTGAGGGGCTAGTCTGTCTGAACCCCTGAGTCATCCATCGACTGCCTACTGTAGATGACTCTGCCACGTGTCGCCCTGCGGTGGGTCTCGACGCTGGTGTAGACTCAGCAAAGAAGCTCTCGATCAAAAGGGCTCGCTCCAGTACTCCTGTCTGAGTCGGTATGCTGAGGGAGATCAGTGATGCCCTGATCTCGTGTCTCAAACCCTGCTCGAAGGTCCGGGCCCGGAAGAATGGGTCCCGTACCATGTCGGTCGAGTAGCGCGAGAGATCAGTAAATCTCGCCGAGTACTGAGCGACCGTCATGCTGCCCTGCCGCATTTGAAGAAGCTCCTGGATACGCACCGCACGAAGGGTGGCTGGGACGAACTCCGAGCGGAAGAGGCTCTCAAAGTCCATCCAAAGAAGAGATGCCTCATCGTGCACCTGGATCATCAAACTCCACCATCGTCCTGCTGCTGCGTGTAGTAGGCTCGCAGCGAGGATCACCATGAGGTCTGCTGGTGTCCTCACTAGCCTAAACACACGTACCACTGCCTCTAGCCAGTCCTCAGCTGCCTGGGGGTCCGTCTCCCCATGAAACCTGGGCAGTCCCTGGCGCTGAAACTCATGCAGTGCGCTGAGGCGACGTGCATCGTCAGCGGCTGGTACTGGAAGCATCGGTGGCTCGACGGGTAGAGCTACCGCCAGTGCCACTATTGACAAAGGGCCCTGCACCGAGGCCTCGTCGCTCGGTGGGCTGTCAACACACTCGACACTCGGAACCCTAGCTGGCTGCCGTCGTGGGGCCATCCTGAAAAGGAAACAGGTGCGCCACGGTCAGAACAGTATACCTGGTGAGCTGATATAAGTAATCACAAAGAAAACTTTGAAACACACACGCAATCAATGTTTTCGTGCATTAAGTCGGAAATCAGAAGTCAGGGTCCTGGTGTACGGATACGTCTTCCTCCGCACCAACACTGGACTCCCTGGACTGATAACCACACTCAATACGCTAAACATTATTACTTCACATAGAAAAGATCAGAGTTCGCGGTAGAACCGAACTCCTCTGATACCAATTTGTCACGACCCGCCCTCGGGGTCCGTGCCGTGACTACCCCAAGCCCGCCTTCCATAGGCCAGGGGCTGGCGACTAGCACCAAGGCGTAAATCCCGGTAAAAAGGGAAGGCATTGCCTCTGTAAAGTAAACAAACACCACAGAGTAAGCAAGTGGAAAAGTAAACACCAAGTAAGAACTGAGTACAACTGAAGTGCGGAAAAGTAAATGGGCCAGTATACAAACCCAAACTGAAAGTAAAGTACAACTCGAAAGGAAAAACAGCAACTGTAATGTAAAAGCCGCTACACCGAGCTATCCACTGGAAATCCCACCTGAAGGGTGGGTACAGATAGCTCCACTGCTCCTTGGGTCCCGTCGTCCGCTCCGAACACGTCCCGCCCAGTGGTCCACCTCCAGGTACCGTCCTACTCTGCAATCCTCAGCCAAGATCAACGCTGTCCGTCGTCTGCAACCAACACAATGTAGTGCGGGCATAGCCCGTGCAGGGGTGAGTATAAGCTACTCAGTAGGGACCCCGAGACCCCTGAAGGTCTCTCAAAATTCACAAAGGATATACCACAAAGAAAGGTACAAACACGAAGTAACAACCGACAATGCTTAGGTATATGCCCATACATATACCTAAGTCATCAATTTCAAATACGCTCCAACCTCCGAGCCCAAGTACAACTCAGTCCACACAGGAAAGTAAACGTATTCCACACAGGAAAGCAAAACGAAATCCACACAGGATAGCACAACTCAATCCACACAGGAAAGAAACAGGATTTAGCTCACACAGGTATACTTCTTTGAAAGACGATAAAGATGATCTCTGATCCATCTAAGTCGTCGGACCCACGAAGGATCGATAGGTAACTAACCCCCGCAAAGACCCACACAGGATCGAGCCCACACAGGACCTGTAGGCGCTGGTTCACACAGGACCGCTGAGCGCAAAGACCCACACAGGATCAGACCCACACAGGATCGGGCCCACACAGGACCTGTAGCACTGATCCACGTAGGATCGCTGAGTGCTGAAGTCGTCGTCGAATCCACCAAGGATCTCAGTACTGTCGTCGTCGCAGTCATAGTAGCAGTAGCAGTAGCAATATCAATCACAGTCGCAGCCAGCACTAGGGTTCCCGCACACAGCAAGCTCGTACGGGAGGGTCCGCTCCACGAGCCGAGAGGCTGATACATCAACTGTCACAAAGTCCAGAGTTGATGTATCCAAAAGTTCCGTATCGTCAACAGGAACTCAACGCAACAGACGGCGCGTCGATCGGACGCCCGGTCTGAGAGTTATTGGCTTTTTCGTCCCAGGGGCCCGGTTGGTTTTTAAGGCAAAACCAACCCGACCGTACTCCACCTGTGTCCAAACCTCAGGCGGAGTATTCCAAAATATCAGTCTCACTAAGAGGAACACAACAAAGCTGACGGCACGTCAATTGGACGTTCGTAGCTCAAGATATGAGCGTTTCCGCTCTGAGGGCCCGGTTGGTTTCGTGTACGAACCAACCCAGCCAAACTCAAAGTAATCCGAAACCTTGAGTGTGATATACTGAATCGACCGTCTCGATCCAAGGATCATATCTCCGCTTACGGTTCGTCGATCGGAGGTCCGTAGCTCATGTTATGGGCAAAAGACCGAAATCGATTCGAAAACGGGGGGTCCGGGTCCGGGGCGACCCGGCCTGACCCCCCCCCCCCCCCTGGGTCAGCCCGAACCCGGTCGACCCGACCCGGGTCCGTCCCGGCCCGGCCGGTGGCGGTCCGGCGTAGCGGCGCGGGCCGGCGTGGCGGCGCGGTCCGGCGCGGTCTGGCGCCGCCTGGCGCCGCTCGGTGCCACGCGCGGGGGGCAAGGCCCCCGCTTCTGCTTAGCTGGCGGTGCGGCTTAAGCCGCGCCTTTTGAAGAAAACCGGCCCCCCTCATGGGGGCCTCCCTTGAGGAAAATGGGGGGCTGCCTACCCCCCTTTATGAACCCCCCCCCCCCCTCATAATGGGGGGGCAATTAACCTGACCGGGGGAATTTAATTCCCCCGGTCTTTCTCCTTCCGGCCGGCCCGACCTGGCCAGCCGGTTCTTCTTCAACGGACCGGCAAAGCCGGTCCCCTTCCGGCTTCTGACACCGGCGGCTCGCCGAGCCGCCGGTCTTCTCATTCCGCCGCGGCCCAGAACTGGCCGCGTCCTTCGTCGTCCGGCGCGGTGCGACGGCACCGCGCCCCTCCGCCGCGGCCCCGCTCCGGCCGCGGCGCCTTCGGTTCCCTTCGACGCGGCGCGACGGCGTTGCGTTCATGATAATCCTTCCACGGCGCGGCGCGACGGCGCCGCGCAATACAACCATGCGAATTCCCGCGTGGTGCGACGGCACCACGCCATCGCGTTCATCCACAAGAAAATAATAATAATCAAGAACAAGGGAGGGGGAATTCGGCCGTGTTTGTGCGGTCCGATCCCCCTCTCGTTAGATGATAACTCTTAAATATTTACCACAAGATTATCATGCTAGAACCAATAACGGGAGTAAATAAATAATCAACAACAACCCCTACCTTGGTTTCAAGATCGATGATCGTCAACGACCCGCAGAAGACAACGTCGCGGAGGTCGGGCGTCGCGGTAATCGTTCATCAATTCTGTTGACGAAGAGGTAAGTCCAAAGAGGTACATAGTTGGTGAATCTTCGTAAGCCGACGAAGGAAGTCCGAGGAGGAAGCGTCGTTCCCTTTCGTTGACACGGAAGGCGTCGTCGATCTTCGGAAACAACCGGCTACGAAGAAGAGAGGAGCGGCGTTCTTCGTCGGAGCTCGAAGGTTCTTCGCGTTCTTCGTCAAAGTTGAAGAAGAAGAAGAAGCTCCCAAATCCTCTCAAGAAGGCTAGAGAATTCTAACCAAATAAAATAAGCTAGAGTCTTATTTTATTCACACACTTAACAAATTGAATTTCAAAGTTTTGAAATTCAAACAAAACAACTCCATTAATTAACAAAGTTGTCATGTCATTTAAAGAGGGGTTAAAGGGAGTTTTTAAAAGAGAAGATGAAAAGTTAGGGTTCGTGTGGGCCCCACCACACTTAATCCTCTCAAGAGAGGTTAAGTGGATGTGGTTCCCACCACTAACTCCCTTTGGGATAAGTTAACCAATAAGTTAAAATAAAAATTTGTAATCCACAATTTTTATTTAACTTATTCTAAACTCCCAAAAACTAACTCTCAACACGAAAAAAAAAACGCAACCTCAGAAAAGGTCTCCTTAAGAGAATATCGGCGCTGCGATTCATCGGTGTCCTCAGATTTCAATTCCGAGCACTGGGTCAAAAGATAGAATTTCCCGCTCGTTCGTTCACTGAACGTACCCGAGCCAAACTTCGGAAATTGATTCCGGACACTCCGGGCCTCGAAATCAGGTGCCGTTAGAAACCGCGTTCTTGTAAAATTCCAAAGAAAATTAAGAAAAAAATTTCCCTTGAATTTTACGGGTCTTTACAAAAACCATGATTCTCATGAAAATAGCACTCGCATAATAAGAGGATCATTCTCCCTTGTTCTCAAGTAGTTTTCCAAAACTACCCCTATCATATTCATAGTTGATAAAAAACGTGTTAAGTGTTAATAGATTCAATATAAAATAGTAAAAACTCAATTGGATCATTTATACAATATTAATTACCTGACAACACATTCTTGAATCAACTTCTCATGAAGAATCATATTTAAAAATGACACATTAAATATCATCTTCAAATTTTTCATACAATAAAACTGAACTTAGTATGAATCACTACAATGTTTTCATGTGATTTTAGGAAATTAGAAACAAAAAATATTCATCACACTTACATTTTTATTATTTTAAAAAAATAGAATAAATTTGCTTCATCTTTATTGAGTTACTCCTCATTTGGTTTAATAGTTGACAATTTTAATCTTGCAATTATGGGAATCATATAATCTTCAGGATAAGGGTATTATATAATCTTGACGTATATTGAATCACATTATAAATATGATGTTTTTATTATTGAAGTATGAAATTTTATTTTCAATGTTTATATTCTTCTTTATAAAAATAAATGTGAAACTGAAAATTTCATCCAGTAGGAACTCTCCAGAATTCTCTAAGTGTGTATAGTTATATAGCATATATTATGTTTACTCAAACTCATAGATGATACTTATAATTCTCATTCCTATAAAGAAAAATTCCGGCTTACACATCCTATAATAGTTTTTTATATATGATTCATGATGCCTACACTGGGATGATGATGGTTATGTAGATGCAACATTATTTTTATGTAAGGAAGATGATGGTTACATAGGATAGATTTTCATCTGTATGTAACCATTGGAATCATGATTAAGTACAAAGGAATTTTCCATATTTCTTATTGAACTCAAGAAATCCATACTATGAAATAAGCATAAAACTTTTTCAAATTAATCTCAACCTTTCTCAAATCTTATCAAAAACACATAAAACAAATAGAAAAACTTTAATATTAGCCTCAATAGATTCCAATGATCCTTTCAAGTTAGGATGAAAACAATTACACTCTTCACAAATTACAAGGGGCACTTAAAAAAGTTTATATGATTTATAACTAGTGGATTTACTTAAATATTTATTAATGTTGGAGTAAATATCATGTAAGGATTAAGAATGACCTAAGGAATATATAAAGGAGGTGGTAACCTTAGGATTGGTGTTTGGACCATGATAATGTCTATAAAATTTTATCTCTCTACCTCAAATCTCTTTTACTCATCACCCATTTTCTACAATGTGGTACAAGAAACTATGGGTGAAAGAGAGTATTCACCGAGCATGGGATGATTCAGATCAGCCTATGGATACACCATGGAAGAGGGAGTCTAATGGATACTTGTTAGTGATATTATTAAAATAGTTTATTAAATATATTAATTGTGGTATTCATCAATGAAATTTTTATTATATTCTTTATTTTTTTATATGGTTTTATTTTCATGCATGGTTGATTTTGGGATTTGAGGTTTTTAATTTCTTTCATGGTTTAGAAAAAGTGTTATTTTACCCTTAGAAACCTAATGATTATATCAAAGCTTCACCATGATTATTTATTCTCAAAATAATGTTGAAAAAGTTAAGAAATTGTATATCGTATTGTATATAATAATTAATATAGTTAGAAATAATTGTAATTTTGAATTATGGATAAGATTAAAATATATATATCATAAACTATGATATAAAAAAAATTAAGGCATAAATTATGATATGCAGCATCATAAGATGTTATTTATTTGCATCATAAAATATAATATATTGTACTAAGTGAGTTAGTAAGATTTCATCAGTTTCAATATGTCTTAAAGTATGATATATCCAAGTGAATAATATAATGTTGTTGGTTTCATGACACAAAATAGACTATCATATAATTAATATAATATAGAAAAAAAATTATAATATGGGAGATAATCTAATTTCTTGATACTTTACTATGTGGAAATTATATATAGACTTCATGCAACTATATAGAGTCAAGAATTGAATTAACTAGAATTTTCCTAGGTTATATTCATAAGGATAGTAGATTCAATTCAATAATCATGTTTACTAGTGTGAAATGGTATAGGTAATTATTGGTGTTTGTTTGAATCATATAAGAGGTAACATGAAACCGACTATAAAAAATATTCATGATCCATGAGTAAATGAGTAATGGGAAATGAATGAAAGGTTTTATGAATCAAATTAGGAAACTAGGGGATATTGGGATTCATTTCATTATATCATGATTCTTATGTTTGAATTCATTGATTCATTCCAGCATGATCACTATTCCTTTTACAATATCTCACTTAATTCACCCTTTATATTCTTGATATAGTCATAGGTACCTGTGAGGTTGAATTTTCTAACTACTCCAATAATTATAATCCCTTTAGGTCCATGATAAGTGTATTATTTAGCCTCCATAAACACTCTAACACTTCATAAAACTATTCCCATGTTCTAAGCATAAGTCATTGTATTCAAACTCTATCTCCTTCACCATCAACCTGATATTCATCTACTATTTGATCCAAATTCCAAATCTTTAAGAATAAAAGTATGAGATTGGAATAATTTGATTAGTTCAATAAATAGAAACATTCTAAAACTTCTTCTCAACATGGAACCTTTAGGTACTTAGGCACACATTCTCACTCAAATCAATCAAACCATACTAAATAATAATAAGCTTCTCAAATGGTATTTTCAACCTCCTTTAATGGAAAAGATCTCTATATCCATAGAAACCTTCCCAGATTCCAAAATCTCCAATAGATTGATCCCATATTCTAATGAATATGGTCTTTATTATGAAATTCTTCTATGATTTTTTATCATTTCATTTGGATATTTATAATCAATATCGTTCCACACAACTAACAACTTTCTCTTCTTATTGGTTTTGATCCACTCTCCTTGACTATATGGGTTTTCTTCCTAGTTTCTAGGATTGGGTGCCATTTTTCTCCTCTATAAAATAATTCCTAAATTGGTTTGACCAATTTAGATTAATATCATTTTGATCCCCATAACCTATCCATGTGTTACATGTTCCATATCCAACTAATCAATACCATCAATGCATGATTAACCTTTCGTCAATCCCTATTAAGTGTTAGAGTAATTTTACAATTATTTTAAGTTGTATGAACACTTATAGTGTATTTATAATTTGTTTTTATTGTATTAATTTTTGAATTAAATCCCCAAGAATGTGTTCGAGTCAACATATCCTACATTGGAGAAAAGTATTACAATATATTAGAAACATAGAGTAAAGCCCAAGATTTGATCATTATAAATAAACAATATATGTCAAAAAAAATATTTCACAAGGTATATTTTATTATTTCTTTCTAATGTTATAATAAAATGGACTTATTAGAAAATTTGGTAATTATATTTATTACAATGGATAAATTAAGTTCCATAAAATAAGTGAAAATATATAGTAACACCAATATTGAACTCTGGAGTTTCATACTCAAAGAAGAATTGTAACTATATGAGATACATTACATTTAGAAAGAAAAAAACCTATAAATAGAAATAGTGTAGAATTTTAGATTAGTATATGAATGATGGATTATTAATTAATTATATATAAATAATAATATGATTTTTAGGAACCTACCCGTGAAATATGACCATTGTAATCAGACCATTGAAAATTTGGACATTGTAATAGTAATATTACAGTTATACAAACAATTACTTAATTAAATGAATAAAAACAATTGAAAATAATATAAATAATAAATATTATAAAGTTATATTGGCTATTTAATAGTAATTAAATTATACACATATATCTTAGATAAAAATATTCAAAGAAAATAAAATGAGTTTTTAGTTTTTGGTGAAAAACTCCCAATTTCAAAATATATAAGTATTTTATTGAATAATTAATTTTCTAAAAGATAGATTATCATTTTCATAAAAAGGAACTTAAATTTAAAATAATCACATCTAAATTTTTCAATAGTGGGTTTTTCATATTTTTTATACACAATTAAATTTTTTACTAAATAATGAAGTGTGGTATAAATATATAGTAAGCACTATGACATAATAATGATTTAAAAATTATATAAAAATTATTAAAATTTAATATCACACCGAATATATGTTATTTTATTAATATTAAGCATTTAATTTAATTAAAAACACTTTTTAGACCAACAATACACTTTCCAAAATCCAAAATATAAATTAATAATTTCATAATAATATTATGTTAAAAATATTATTTTTCAATGAAAAAATAATATACCAAAACAGATTTTGTTATAAAACTCATTATAATATTAAAACAAATATTTTATTCTAAAACCAAGATTCAAAACCATTGGTAATGATTTTTTTTTCCTTTTCCATAACCCAGATTTCCAATGTCTATGTTTAGAAATAAATAAAAAATCCACCCAAACTTTCTATAAATACCAAATTATTCCCCCATTTCTCTTCAATATAAAATTTTTGACAACATTCCCCCTCTAATTTAATCTCTCTAGAATCTCTATATTGTGTTTTTAGGCTTCAAAGGCTCTCTTAAAAGCTTTCAGAAGTTATCTCACAAGGTAAGGGTTCCCAATCCCCGTATTTTATTTCCAACTACAATTACTTTATTATATTTTATTTTAAACCTCATTTTAATTTATATAATTGATTTTAATTACTCTTCAGTATCATCCATATCAAATATTTTCAATGATATATTACTTACCACTGCACATTATTTCTATTTTCTAAGTCATTGTTATGTCGATGTAAGGGCTCTTAATCATTTCTCTTTATTTTTGTAATCCCATTTAATTCCTTTTATTTTCAATGAGGAATGTTATTGAGATTTTTTGTTTTTAATTCCTTATTATTTTATCAGTGGGATGTCATAATTAAATTTCATTATACCACCTTTATAATAAATTATAATGTTCAAAATGTATTGTATCCATAAAACCATCCTAAATTTTTATTTAAGTAACGTGTGTATATTTTTTCAAGAAAATAAATCCTTCCCAAGACACAATTAAGTGGTAATGGTTTTGGAATGGATACATCTAGTGGTAATAACACTAAAAGGTTTGGTTCGGGTATATCTTGTTGATCATTTTCGTGCAAGATGAATGGGCCATTACTGTGCACCTTCTTTAAAACTCCTGAGGGATATTCTTGGGATTATTTTCTTCCACTTTTCAAACCATTATTAAGGATCTATCTATAATTTTATTGGTCTCCTACCATTAGAAATATACATATTAGGATATATAGACTCCTAAAACATATAGGTCTACGTGAACTCCTAAAAAATATAATTTCATATTCTTCACTTGTTAAGGGTGTTTATTTGAACATCGTAAATCCATAGTTATTACTTAGGTATTTAACCTATAAATATTTAATAAATAATTTATTGGGGAAAATATTTTCATATCAAATAACAGTTTCAATTATATAGGAAAATCATGTAAAATATTCCTCATTGAGTAATTATTATATGTATTTATATTGTTCATTCCTTGAAAATTATGCCATGTCATATTTTGTAGTGTGATGGGATGAATTGGATTTTTATATAATGGGTGGGGCTCAGAATTATATATCCCCTCGGTGTACTAGTAAATCTCATGAGAAAACTAATATAGGGTAACATGAATATCCTTAACTTTTATATAACATATCTTAACACAAGGCCTTGACTATATCTTTAAAATTTATTTTATTATGTGCTCCCATCATTATAATATTAGTTATTGTTATTGAAAAAATTATTTATTAACCATGGATATTCAATGCTTTTAGTTTCATTTCAGTTTACCATTATTCTGATTATTTATTCCTATCATATTGATTATTCCATTCTCAATTTATGATAGCTTGTGTTGTAGTCTACACCTTACTGAGCATATAAGCTCACCATTTATATTTTTTCTATTTCCCCATGAAACAAAGAAGATTATTATGTTTGAAAAATAGATAAAAAGGTTAATAATATAAATTTCATGTATTCAGATGATATATTTTTAGTTTTCAATGTAATGTAAAACACATTAATTTATCTAGTTTCCTTTGACTACTAAACTATTGGATCATCAATATTGTTATCTAAATGTTCTGTATCAATATAAAAAATAACCATTGTCTTAAGGGTATTGGATTTGAGGTTGTTGCAGTTGGTATCAAAGTAATTTTCATTTAAAACTTTGCAACTAGATTTATAATATCATAATTAGAAGAACATAAACATATATCAAACCCCTATGGAAATAGATCTAGAAATTTTTTTCTAATAGAATAAATATAAATATGTCAACACTTGTAATCAGTATAGTGATTTTCCTCCCAATCAATTAAATGGAATTGATGTTGGTTCTATTTTTGATTTTGAATATTTAAGGGTAGTTTACATAGGTTATAAAATATAAACATTCCCATATGTAACAACAATTTTCACCCAACATGGTGTGACAACACTGGATCACATTACACAAAAAACTCTCAATCATTTAATAGAACCATTGATCCACTAGTGGTAGGGAAGGGGATCAAGTATTTAGAAAATATATTCTTTACCTTTTATAGTGGAATAAATAAGTTTATCATGGGTGTATATCAATTAAAAGGAGATGCTGACTAGTGGTGGTCATTGATTAAAAGAACAAAATAATGAATGTAATTTAGAGGATATGGAATTGAAGACTTTTAAATTTATATTATTTAAAAAGTATATTCCTCATGAACAATGAGCTGACCTAAAATTAAAATTTCTAAACATACAAAAAATGGAGGAGGAAGTTGTGGTTGAGTGTGAAGATATCCCTTCAAGGTAAGTGAGGTATGTTGGGGATTATGGACACAATCTTGAAAAAAAAGATAAATCACTTCTTTGATGGATTAATTCCAATTATTAAATTGGAACTAGTCTTTCAAACATTTTCCTCGTATGAGGATATTGTAATTAGTTTCATCAAGATTAAGAAGTTATTTATGTACTTTATTGTACCCCCCCCCCCAGGTTTGAGGTATGCCATCATTTTATTCTTATTATTTTATATTTAGATTTATTGGGATAAATTTATAGATAATTTTATAGGTTTAAATTGACTAGAATTTTAATTTTTCTATTTGAATGTGTTCTACGTAGATTCCATGAATTTAATTAAAGGTTTGAATGGTTTATTTGGAAGAATGATTTCATGGTGTTAGATCCATTTGTAAAGTGAAATGGATTTTAAAAATTTAAGCTGAGGAGATGTGAATTTCGGAGTATGATCTATATTAAATATTCATGATATGAACTCCATTTTCACACTGTGAATCAGGTACGTCACAACCAATTTTAATCCTTTCTACACATGTAAATACTCTTTTGGTTCACATTATCTTCTTCCCAGTTTCCAAGGTTCCCTCTAGGTGATTTTTTATTATCTTAAAACTCTAAAAACCATTTTTATTGGTTCTTTGAGTTTTAGACCTTGTTAAACAAAGTTAAAGACTTTGTTCTTTCCATATATTCTAGATCTACTCATTTTCTCCTGAATAGAACCACAGACCGAGGTACCATTCTTGGATCCATGGGCTCAAAACAAAAATAATGTGAAATAATAGTGATTCATCAAAGGAATAGGATAAATAACATAGATATATGTATTCATGGAAGTTTTTAGGATAAACATATCTTAGGTAGGTAGATGTTTTACCTTTAAACTATTATGGGGATGTGAGGTCTCTTAGGTTTCATAAAATATATATCTTCTAATTTTCTTTATTTTTATCCTAATAAAAATCTATAAAAAATATTTCTTACTGGTTGTATTTTAAAACTTGGTAGTGGGTGTTTCCTACAAAAAGAACAATAAATTGAATAAATGGGTTTTCTTAAAGAAAATATGGTTTGAAAAATGTTTTTTCATTACTCGGTAGTGGGTGTTGACTGGAAAGTCATGTGGTTGGTGTGGATTCATGATTTTCTTTGTATGAGTATTTCCTAAAATTGACTTCATGCTCAATGCTAACTAGAATGTCTTGAAAATAAATTTCCAGTTAGTGGAGAATTAGTGGAGTGAGTATCACCACTCATGATCATAGGGATTTCATTTATTATGAATTATTGTGTTTGTGTTAACCTATATGATTATACCAAATTGGAATTTATAAAATTATGTTAGTACTTGAAAGGGTAAACTATCTTTGGTTACACTGCTTTTGAAAAACTTATTCATCAATTATGTTTTATATTTTTAAAACTATGTTAACTAATTTGTAAATAAACATACTAGTTTTATATTCATATGTGATAACCTATTTCTAGTCTTAGTAAAAAGTGGGTAAAGTCTTTGGGAGTTAGTTATTGAGTTATTATACTCACCCTTTCATATAAACCATGGATCATATGTAGATTTTGTTTTTCATGATACAAGAAATGGGTAGTTTTCATACATAACTAGAGGATCACCTAGATAGTCATTATAGAATTTAGAATATATGGAGATTCGAGTTTTTTTTCTTGTTCTAAAGTGGTTCTACCTTGGTTCAAGATTATTTTAATACTTTAGTTTTTTCATTTTTGTTTTACCCTCTTCCAATGTTTCACTAATTACTAGTCCCCAATTCATTGTTTATTATTGGTTTTTGAAAATTCATTTTCTGGGGTTTTGGTGCATTAATCATTCATATAGATGTATCTAGTTGTATGTATGTTGGTATTATTATGTGTGTGTTGAGTTCATGCATTTAAAAATACTAAATTGTTCCCATATATATTATATTTTTAAACCTTCAGCATTTAATTACAACATTTTGTGATTGGGGAATGTCACCTAACATTTGTATAACCTCCTACCTAATTTAATCCAATGGGATGAATATAGATGTTTCATTTATTTTCAAAAGGAAACAGGTGAAGAAGAGGATGAATGAGCTCCATGTTGAATGGAATTAAACAAAAGAAAAATATGAAAATAGATATTTTCTAATATGTAATAAGTGTGGGAAGAAAATCTATGGGACTTTCTTAAAAGTATGGGATGTTTTTTAAAAGTGTTGGATATAAGATATCAATATTATGAATGAAATGGTAATAAAGAAGCTTCTAATGTACAACAATTCAATTCCACGGTGTTGGAAAATTATTTAAATCAATTCAATAAGAATCAAGGGAACCTACTCTAGAAGTGGAAAAAGGAGCAAGGATAACTTTATGAGATCACTACATCTGAGGTTTAAGTACCTAATGATGTTGTTCCTATTAATTTAACCATTTGATAAAATTTATCTAATTATTTGTTTTATTTTTTATATTCGAACTCTTTTATATCCTCCATTTCTTCCAATAAAATTAGATATTTCCCTAACACCGTAAGAAGTGAGTTTTTAATCAGGACTCCTAGTATAAATCTTATTTCAACACGTATTTTATAGTTGGTCCCTATTATAACACATGGACTTACCCTATTTATAAAATTTATTATAATACCTAAGGTTTAATTTTATATAATCCTTGGTATGTATTGGATTTAAAATTATAATATGAAAATTTACTTCTAAGAGAAATAGATGTCAATTTGTGATGGATATATGGAATACCTTGTCTTTAAAGGGGATACTACATCATCTGAATCATATTTGAATCCCACTCCTATAGCTAAACTTTGTGAAATTATTATAAAAGATAAATTAAAAAATGGAGATATCTTAGAATAGAATATGTATCTATTCTAATGAATTATGTTGAAATATTCCCAAAGTAATTACTTGGATATCATTCAGGTCATGAATTTGAATTACTTATTTATCTTATCTTGAAGAAAATATTATATCAATTCCCCCTATAAAATGGCTCTAGTAGAATTTTTAAAATTATAAAAAACTATAAGAGTTTTGTGAAAAGGTTTTCATTCTACCTAGTGTTTCACCTTAGGGAGAACCTATTATTTTTATGAATAAGGATAGATCTATGATAATATATATTGACTATAGGGAAATAAATTATATCACTATTAAGAACAACTATCCTTTACCACATATAAATGATTTGGTTTATCAACTTTTGAGGGCTTAATACTTCTCAAAGGTTTATCTCCATTATTTTTATCATCAATTAAAATTTAAAAAGGATGATATATCGAAGAAATAATTATGTAAAAGGTATGGTAATTATGAGTGTATATTAATTTCATTTGGGATGTCTAATACACCCCTTTTGTTTATAGGTCTTGTGAATAAAGTATTCTAGGATTATCTTGATAAATTAATTTTGTCCTTTAATGAAATTTTTATATATTCTAAGACCTATGAAGAGAATGAAGATCATTTTCAGATCATCCGTGAGACTTTAAGTAAATAGAACTATATAGTAAACTTAGTAAGTGTGAATTGTGGATTTAACAAATGTATTTTCATGGCCATAATATCTCCAAAGATGGAATATTGGTTGAACCTAAAAAGAAAAAGTCATGCCAATGAATATTACAGAGATATCTAGTTTCCTTAGATTAGTTATTTACTATTAGGGATTTATTGAAATTTTTCCCAATTATCTAATCGATTAACCAAGATTACATATGAATTGGTTAGATTCATATAGTATACGGAATGTGAAGAAATACTTGGGTAACTAAAGAAAAAACTAATCAATGCACCATTGTTGACCTTACAATCAAAAAATGAATGTCTTTTTATATATAGAAATGCATAGAAAAATAGAATAGGGTGTGTTCTTATGAATAATAATCAGATTATTGATTATTAATTTAGGAAATTGAATACCCAAGAGAATAAATATCCATGTTATGATCTTGAATGGAAAAATATAATATTTTATTTAAAAATATAGAGGCTCTAACTTTACGATGTAAGATGTGACATATATATACCAATCATAAAATTTTAAAGTATATATTCACATAGAAAGATATTAACATGAGTCAAAGAGGATTGTAGGAATTACTTAATGACTATGATCGTGAAAAGAACTACCACCTTAGGAAGAAAAATATAGTGGAAGACAGGTTGAGTAGATAGGATCATGTGGTCCTATCCATGATGAGGATTGACTAGGATCCTATATTCAAGAAGTTGGTAAATATGGATATGGGAATTATTATACTAAGAAATATTTAACTTTTTCAAACAAGGATATATTTATTGGTAAAAGTACATTTTCTGTTGGTAAAACATTTTACCAATACATATGTCTCTATCACTAAACTGTCAGTAAAAACTCTATCTCTAAATATTTTTGCGACAGATAAAATAGTTTTGTTACAACTTTAATAATACTAATAGATAATATATATGTTGGATAAATTTTTTATCAAAATACTCTTATGAAAAAAATTTCTTTTGCTAATAATTTTACCAGAATATAATATCTATTTATAAATTTTTATAGCTAGAAAATTTTCATATTATATTTATTAATTTATCACATATAATTCATTTATTTTAATTATTAAACTGAAGAAAATTTACACAAATGTTCAAAATTATAAAAAATTTATATTAAAGATGAAAGTTAATAAAAAATGAATCAATACAAAAACATAGGATTTGTCCCCTAATAAGATCCATCACATCCTCCCCCCCATGTATCAACGACCAATCCATGCCCCAGTACCATCTAGCCAGTTGCATCACCACCAAACCATACATGCCCCAGGTCTAGCGAGCCAACTCCAGCTATACCATAACCTTCAGCATACTAGAACCAGTGACACATTTATGCCCTAGGTCCAATGAGCCGTCTCTAGCACAAATGAGACACCTCAAGTAGTTGTTATACCAAAGTCTTTAGCACCAAGATCCCCACCACACACAACCAAAGAGAATACCAAAAAATGAATCAACTCTGGTACTAGTGAGAAAAAAATCAATACAGCTACAATACCAGTGAGAAACTTCAAGGCGCTACTATGTCACACCCTTCATCTCCACTATCTACATCACAAACATCCAAAAAAGCATACCCACACATTAGTTCAAAATATCTTCATGAATTAAAATCAAAATATAAATAAATGACAGTATAAAAAAATGAACCAATGCATGTTCTTCAATGAAACAAGAAATGAAACTAGTGGAAGATCATGAAAACTAATATTAAAACACAAAAACTCAAATTTTTACCATAATTGAATGCATTAAGGGCTGAGTAAGATAATATTCTTAAATGGCAACCTGGATTATTAGTCATAAAAAAATTATGACTTTGGTGTGATAGACCTCATTTAAATCATATTAATACAAAATAACTTGAAATTACTAACAATTATTACATTTCTCCCTACTATTAAACCATACAATCATTTAATATGTGAAGTGTAGACATTTAATATATAAGTCAAAAAAATAGGCATTACTAAATAAATATTTTTGTATACAATTACTATGGTGACTAAACTATGGTCCCCCCAGATTCCATGTAAAGAATTTCGAAGTATCTATGATAGCTTTTAACTATTTAACTATAAAACTAGCCAAAACATTTAACCATTGGGAGTTGAAAAATGATGGTAACTCTGCCTAAGGTAATACAAACAACACCTAAAGTGAATCTATGAAAAATCAATGCATCCAAATAAATAAGACTAAGAAACCATTCCCATCACAGAGTATCAAAATGGAGAAAAAATGGAAAAGATGATGAATACCCTATCAATATATAATTTATTCCCAATATGAACATGATATAAATTTATGAACATGAAGAACCAAAATAAAATCAGATACTGCAAATGATATTAGATGATGATTGGGGAATTGAATTAGGGAAGTGAGATGTAAGAGAGAACCTTTGAACAACCGTTGTCGACATGGGGATATTGGGTATCCTACCGGAGGGTGATTCCGACAAGAATATTTCATGCAAGGATGTCGGTCGAGAAAAGGGAGGGTGTTTTGCAATGATGTCCAAGGGTGACGATGGTCGGGAACAGGTAGGGGGTGTTCTTGCAAATATGGCAATGATGAACATTACTCAGGAACAGTGAAGGAGTTCCTATGAGAAAAGTAGAGAAATTAATAGTCAAATGAATCCATTGATTTATAAAAAATGTAGACATTGCATTAGGTTAGAAAAAATAACTTACAGGATCATATTTTTCCCATAATTGGGCCCAACATTATCAAAAACCTGCCTTTCACCAAACATATCCAAAAACATGACACTAAATTTGTACACATTAGATTTGGTATTCAACTGGCCAGTGAGTGAATACTCAATAGCACAGTGTCCAAAGGTCCCCATCGACATTGTGGAAACATGGGTCTTATCCTCAGTTGGACCGAGCTTGGGAAGCCTAAAATAATAGATTTAGATTGAATTCATCATCTAAAAATATGTTCGATGCTTTGAAATAAAAATATATTACTTCAAGGTTTTTCTTCCCATTCAAGTATTCAAACCATATTGTTACCCCACAAGCAATTTTGATCCAGGTATTCTAATGTAATGTCTTTATGTTTTGAGGTAAATCTCTAAGGAAAGGTTTTTTCAATTGGACATTGTTTGATGATTCAATTTTTATGTGATTTATGAACACAAAATGAAGATACATACCAATAATATGGCCCTCTAGAGAACCATTTATTCATAGAAAATAATCATCATATCTCCATCAACATAAAACCTACCAAGATCATGAGGCTCAGATAGTGAAGAAGGTTCTGCATGAGGACCTCCTCCTGGAATTTTCTATTACCTTGTAATCCAATATTGTCAACTATATTAACAATCAATTACTATAGAATGGTTAACAAAAGAGTCATAATCAAAATAAATATGAAACTAAAATAAATGGGAGAAAGTGCACCTTTTTTCTGCTCTCGTGGTACCCTTTGTACACCCTTCCAAAAACCCCTTATTCCAATAAGAAATTGGGATCAAAGTTATGTATAACAACATAGATATCCTAGAATTAAAATTCTTGGGAATAGATTTAGCATTTTCCGATTTAGGACATTTCATTGGTGAGGAACCTCCACTTATCGTTATCACATTTGATTGAGGCATGGGTGATGGTTGGGGTGCTTCTAGTGTCATGATACTTAGTGATTCATCTCTTCAAATCCCCGATGACCTACATTTATAAGAAATAGATATATAAAACAAAAAGTAATGAAATGAAATGATGGGATCCTATTTCCAATTTATAGATTCCAAGATCTCAAAGATTCTTGGAAAATGATCCATTTTCATTTATGATATAAAATACACAGTCACCTGAAAAATCACCCTATTAAAAGTGTAGCATTTAACATGAATACATTCTATTAAATTCATTTAGAAAAGTGAAATAAAATGCCTAATAAAGGACCTAGGAAATGATTTTTTATTTGACATTTTATAATTAATAAAAATATATAAATAGTGAGCTGTTTAAATAAAATAATCATGCCACAAAGGACACGTCAACAAAAAAAATAGACACACAAAATACTTGATATATAAATCTGAAAATAGAAAATCTAACTCACCATAACAAAAGAGTTATTCTCGAAATACATCAATGGCTTTCAATAAAATTAAGTGTAGGATAGTCAGATGTTACATGTTCTATATGATCTAATGAAATATGTGTCTCATTGGTATTAGTTGTGATGTTAGTTGGTAAGTCATACACTACTAGTATGATATCTCCTTCCATTTCAAATAAATCTCTTGGTATAGTAATGACAAAAATATGCCAATTTTTTGCTTAATATTTTGTTATATAAAATACCTGTAAAGATTAAAATGCAAGAACAAAGAACTAATTTGTTTTCATAATCCCCTTAATACTAAATAGAGTGAATCAAAACATATCTTCTTTGACACATTTAATAGGATTTACCAAAATCACACAAAAATAAAATAACACTTCTTCCAACTAAATAACTCAACTCAATAATTTTAGTCAAAACACCATAATATGATACAATACTAGTATTTTTTTGTGTTGAAAAGTAAACCAGAATTTTTAGTCACTCTTTTTACCAATAGATTTCACACACCATCTATCTATAACCATTACAAGTGACCTTAGTTATCTCTTTAATTCACAAGGAAAATGAATTAAATATGTCAAATCATAATCTACAGAAATGTCACATGGTAAAGGAGTTGAGACCTAACAAGTCAATAGAAAAAATGAAGGTTTGAAACAAAACAAAAAAACAATAAAATTTTTAATTAAATGTATTTTATAAAACACATAATATATTCAAACAACTTAAAAAAACATTTTTGCTTCATCAGTAATACCTAGTGAGGTTTTATTTGGTTTCCAAAATTCAAAGGCACCCCCCAACATCTTAGGCATATCATCTTTAGATGAATTTTAATGTTCAGTGATAAAAAGGTTATTATAATCAATGAACTTTAAATCCCAATGAAAATTCAAAATATAGTTTTGATAATCAATATCCATTTCTTTCATAATGAGGTTGGCTCCAAAAACATCTTGATATAAATAATGACGATTAACACAATTTCAACATGGACATGTAATCCTGACATCCCCTACTAAGGTTGCAAAAGAATAATAAAATAATATATTTAAATCTCTTAAATAATATTTCCTTATTCTCTTTAAACTCAATCAACTCTTATCATTAAATATATTCATCAAAGAATTTCATATATATTAGTCAATTTTCAAGTGATTAAGAAAAGTAAATAAACAAATTATGACTAAATGTTATTATTATTTAATATAAATTATATAATTGATTAACATAAAAACTAAAGTTAACAATTACCAATTAACAATGAAAATAAACTGAAAATGAATATTAACTCTGTATCAACAAATAAACTTAAATATAATACCTTCAAAAATTAATTTTAAATAATAAAGTAAAATATTAATAATTAACATGAAACCGAAATGATTTATAATGATATAAATGTATCATTATGATGTTCAAAATATTAATGAAATTTAATATAGATTTCAACTTTTATTCATAGATTAACTAAGTAATTCTTTGAGAAAAAATCATATGTTGTAAAAACTCATAGAACTAAAATGTATCATATCAAATTCAATTGTTCATTTCATGATTGAGCATTTTGAAACATCACACAATGTGAATCATATATTAATTAAGAGGGACTACAACATTCCACACATCAAAAAAAATAATGAATCGTAATAAAATAAAAAATGGAAAAACAAAATTTACAAAATTAATAATGAATCCCTCTCTAATTGGATGACCAGGGATGCATTCATGTGTAACACATTTAATCTCCACAAATTAAAGGTGTATAATTTCTAAGTGGAATTCATATTTTATTACATCATATAGAATGTAAATAGATTAGTTCCATTGAAATGTAATTCATATCTAGATTAATACATAAAAAGTGTATAGTCAATTATGAGTTCAATATTAGTACTCATGCATTGGTATGGCCCTCTTACTCTTGTTTAAAAAAACGGTGTAAAAAATATTTTTAAAGGGTAATGAATCAATTTATTTTCAATGTGACCAATATATTAGTAAAAAAATGTTAAATTCACCACTAAATTTATACTACTAGGGTAGAAAATTCTTAAATTCATACATTATTGTGAAATAATGATTCTAGCAGAAAACGGTGACAAAATATTTTTATATATGAGTTAATAAATTTAAAATAGACCAGGAAACCATGATAAAATTCTCATATTTTTCCCCTTCGATCACATTTTTCATAACCTAATTTATTTAATTATTACCTAAAATTTACTTTTGTTGCAGTTTCATCAATTTCATGAGGTATTTGAAGAAACTGATCATTGAAATAGAAATTACCTCTCGTATGGTACAAGACTGGGCAAGCAAGGGTTGTACGGGTTGAAGATCAATTGATATGGAGAAAGGGAGATACAACGAACTACAGGGGCATGGGTAGGGTCAGGGGTAGACACTGAAGGATATCCAAGGTAATGTTGAACAACATCGATTAAAATAGGTAGAAACTAGTGATCTTCAACTAAATAAATAATGGAATGAAAAAATTATCCAATATTAACGTTTTCTACGCAATTCAACCCTTTTGGAAACACCCAGTGTAGAGACTCGAAGCTTGACATACATAGATATTACATTACTTTTGCGGAATACATAATACATAACAAAAACAGATACACAAGGACCATAATAGTTTAGAGTCTTTGGAAACTTGGAACGTAATCTTCTAATCATGGTGAAAGATCTTCAACATCTCCCATAAAGATCTTCCACTTTTTGTTTCCTTACCAAAAATCTTTCTTTTAATCCTGGGGGAAAATAAAACATAAAAAGGGTGAGCTTAAATTCTCAGTAAGGGTAATCATGGATAAAATAAAACATACCATATACATTTGAACTTAAAAATATGAATATAATGTTTAAACATCAAAATCTTGAGCAACGACTTAAAACATGGAAGTACATAAGGTATAGATCATAATGGAACATAAATCATGATAAAATAGCATGGGAATAAAACATGTAATTGTGGCATCCATTAAGCACATGTAATGAATTCTATAGTAGCCAAGACATTGCTGCCATGACCATCTTAGTGGACAAAGTCCCTTTCTGAATCAAGTTCACTCCTCGTTTCAGTCCTGTAATACTGAACCAGATTAACTTACCATTCCAGCCATGTTTATCTCATGAGATATAAATCTTTACCTAATTCATTAGAGGGAGATATAGGTCCCACCCATCTCATAATGAAATCATTCTTAATTGTACCACAAAATAAACATACATCATTCATAATAACCCAATAAATAAAATGGGTTTCATAAACATCATCCCATCATCAAATAATCCATATAAAAGAAATGGATATCATTTCATAATAAGAAAAGTGAAACCATGTAAATCATAGATACATGATACTTGAAACAAACACATATGAAATAATTTCATCTTAGATGAAAAATGGTTTTGATAAAACACTTGAAATGAATTCTTGAGGAAAATATCCTTTCTTCTTCAAAATCATTCTATTTTCACAAAATGTCATGAAATTTTAAAAGAAAATGATTTTGTTGAAAATAGTCATGAAATCGTTTGGAGTAAGATTCATGAAAATAAGGCTTTATAAAACCATAAAAATCCATTCGTGTCGTATAAGTTAAAAAAACATTCTTCTCGTACTTTTGTCGGAAAAGTCAAAAAGTACCTCGTAACGTAAACAAAAGAAAGATTCCTTACATACCATGGGGTAAAAGTAAAAATGGGTAAAAATGACTTTAAACATACATGAATACACTTTTATAAAACATGGACATTGATGATATCAATAACCCCAGTAAATACTTACGAATAAGCAATCTCGGAAAAAAATGAGATTTGCAAAATTATCCCTTACCTTAGGTCCGATATACTTCATACGTATCCAAACCTCCTGTATAATGATTTAAATAATGTCATTGACTTATTACAGAATCATATTCATTGTTATGAAATCATATATGGTTAACTTATGACTTTATATTACCCGTTCTTTTGTAAATTCCATGTTAAAGAGCGTTTTGGGTAAAATCGTTTCATTTGTCGTCTGTGTTTTGACTTGTAATTATTCATATGATTACTGAGATCATAATTACTTAATTCTAGAATATAAAACATGATTTATATATAATATATATTCATAATATACATATATATAATAGATTGATAAATGGAAAGAAATACACCGTTCATGGAGACGGTAGGTCGTATGTACGCATGAACATTGTTTTCGTTTACTCATTGAATTGAATGGAATTAATTGGATGACGTAAATATATATATACATAAATCCAGTATCATTAATATGTCATATATTTCATTATTACTTATTTTATATACTTTATAATCATTCATGAATGGTTAATCATTGAGAATGAATCTCATCGCGTCGTGGAGACGGTATTCCGTACGTACGCACGAGCGATGATATCATTCCCATGATCGTGGAATTTTATTGGAGTGTATGTATACTATTACATAATCAATAATAATTTACAATAATCATATATAGTTATTTATTTGCACCATTATACCCATCCAAGTAAGGTGGTGGTGGAAAATAGATTACACCACGACGTGGAGACGGTATTCCGTACGTACGCACGCGCGGTGATTTCGTTTTTCGTAGGATGGATAGATGGTGAAATAGGGTTGTTTCATACTTATAATAAAATATAATTATATGATTTATACTGATGTTATTACTTCATAATGAAACAACTAAATAAGAAGAAGTGGAAGAAGAAATAAAGTTGAAATAATCAGTAACGGACATTACCCCTTCTTTGAAACGCCTCTTTGAGACCTCCTTTTAGGGCACTAAAATTGGTATTTGAAGAAGACCAGGACCTATAGGATGTTTCTTGGGAAGTGGAGAAGAGAATTTGTCAGGGTTTGGCTGAGATTGAAGGCTCAAAGTGGTGTGAGGAAGAGAGGGAGGAGGTGCCCTTTTATAAGGGAGGAGAGGGGCACCTTTGGAATAACTAAAAATATTATTTTATTATAAATCCATATTCGGTTTTAAATAGCTCCAAATTGATTTATTTCGAATATAAGGTGGGTATGGGTCAAAATCCTCTCATACAATAGAATTTGGACAGGTTTAGTTTACTATTTTAACCTTATCATTTAGATTTAACTTTAAGTTAGATAATTTTACTTTTACCGTGTCTTTTTGTGTTCTTACACTATAAGGTTAATAAACTTACTATAACAAGCCAAAAGAACCCAAAGTTGTTTATAATTAATATATATAACCTTATCTAAGTCTTTTGGCCGATCCTTATATTTTTAGGAATAAAATAACAATTAATATTATAATATTTGCCTAAAAAACTATTTTATGTCAATTTTGACACTATTTAGTAATTGATTTTTGTGAAAATCATAACAGAATTATTAGTTCGAACAAAGTTAATTAAATCAAGACTAACATGTCATATTAACCTAAAAAATTAGTTTAATTCATAAAAAGTCTCAAATTACATTTATTTTTGTATTTATAACATTGATTATGTCAATATTTCATTAATAAGATAATTACTGCATCATCTTTGTATCATAAATAAATTAAATTATTTAACGTCTAAAAATTACAAATAAAATACCATTATGTATGAAATATTTTTAGGTTTCTAATTAATATTTATAGTCGAATTTATCTTATGTATAACCCTATATTAAAAATTCTTTAAGGTGGGTGCACCATCAAAGGCGGCAAAACTGCATTTTTTGAAAAATACTTATTTTACTCGAAAAATTGACTTTGTTCTCATACCATGTTTAGAAAATGTGTAAGGTGGATAATAATGTTATAAAATTCAAAATGTAGATGATACTATTCATAACGGCTAGTTCATAATAATATTATAACCATATATCGTTGTTTAGTGAAACCTAGTATTGCGTACAACACACGCTCTTGAGGAAAGTCGTGATTGTGTGTAATGCAAGCCAAGTTAGGGTTGTGTGTTGTTCAAGACTCCTCCATTGTTTCGTATAACAGAATACAACCATATTTCATTTATACATTGAATATATATATATATTTATATATACACTCAATGTTTCGTAGAATAACCACTATCAAAATTGTGTGTAACATGATCCAAGAATAGTGTTGTGTATACTGCAAGCTCATACGGTGTTGCATGTAGCGCAAGGTAATCTTGTTGTAGCATAGAACACAATAAATCAATTATATTAAAAGAATATTTTTCATAAAATCTCGGGGTGTTACATTCTACCCCCCTTAAAATGAATTTCGCCCTCGAAATTTGTCGGGGTTATAAATGGTTTACTACTCAAAAGTTTGTTTAATAGAAACACACATCGTAAAAAGGAATACCAAAACATGGCTTTAAAAACTAAAGTATGAAATGTAATGGTTACCCAAATTAACTCATCACTGGGTTTCCATGTAGGAGAACATAGGTGAAAATATGGATATGGAAGAAAAATCTAACCATCAAGTTATGATGGAGAGTGGTAGAGAACATGGCTATGAAAAAGCCATCAATCACAAAGCCATAGATTTGTTGTGATCTAAGGTACCATCTGATTCATCAGATATAAGGGAACTAGGACAACATTTTTGGTTTTCAAGATTATTTCCCTAAAGTTGATGAAATTGGAATTAGAAGAAATACTTTCGTGATTTTGGTACAGTCTCACCGTTGGTCATTCTTTGGACAATTTCCACTTCATCTCTTACAGAAATGAAGTTGGATTTGTCATTCGTGAAGTGTTAGCAGATCATGTGATATAATGATGGGTCATTCCATCTGTCTCAAAAAAAAAGGTTAGAAAATTTATCAAAAATACATAAGTCCATCTATGGTGAGGTTAATCGTATACGATTCCAAAAATGAACTTATAATTCATATATCATAACGCGTAATAAAATAAAACTAGTTTCTAATAACCAGGGACTTCCTGTAGGCCAATGGTAGGCGATAAAGGCCAGTCACACTTTGGTTGTACGCTCCATTCCCACAGCCTTGTCTGACGCGATGGGTTGTCGCCCGTCCTACAGGTTGTCCTTTTTCTAAAACTACATTACTATAACATCCCATCAATAATATCGAAAAAAACTTCTATCCTTAAACAATACTAACTTACGCCCAACATAATCCATTCCAATCTTTAGGCTTATCCAAAATACTACTGTCCAATATCATATTACAGTGAAAATGATTACCAAAGAGTTCATATAACAAGCATGTTAATACCATCGTTGATCCCCATATATCATGAGATATGTCTTGTTGGTCACATTACAAACATTCGAAGGACTTAATCATGTATTCTCTTGAAAAATGAATACCCATTGAATCTTAGTGAAAACATGAATGCTGTCAAAAGTTAACTCTTTCCACATACCAAAATCCAAAAATTCTATATACTCAAACCATGATATAACCTTCTCCTTATATCAGTCATGAGCTCATGAATACTATAAAACATTTAATTTTCTCATTATCCCTTCATTATGTGAATATCAGCTACTTTCCAAAAATATCTAAATAACCTTTCAAGGTTACTGGTACCATTAATCATACACTTTCAAAACATAAGGAAAGACAACAGTGCAACAATCCTTAGATGTCTCTTTTTTCCATAGTACCATGAGATTACTTATACAACATTACACTTGATAAACATGTAATCATTCCACTACCTTCTTAAACCATTGACCGAGCTTCAACAATTATTTCAACTCAAATATCATTTGTAGTCTCTTCATCATCATCAACATAAATACTACCCATACGACCATATGGATTCCCTTCATGAGACTTTCCCTTAGGGTATTGGTCTGCATAATGCCCGTACATTCCCCATTTAAATCATTTAACCATTGTTGATGTCATAGCAATACCATTATCCTCATTCATGGTGTTAACTGAACCTTTTCTTTTGCACTTACTGGCTTTGTGTCATTCTTTTCCACACCCAAAGCATCTTCCAGTTCCTTTGAAACATTCTCCTTGATGCCTCTTCCCACATGATTTACATAGGGGAAATTGAACTTGCTTTCCTCTATGATCATCATGAAACTCCATCTTTCTCTTATTAACCGAGACAGGAAACTTACCAAATTTGAGTTTATTGGTCATATTATGAGAATGCTGATTCAGCATAATAATGATGTTTGGACTTCCAAATCCCATTTCATTTGGTTTCTCATGAAGAAAATCATTCCATTGTCCATAATATCCTCCATTATCGTGAATCATCTTGTTTCTAGCCATTTTCTAAAACCCAAAAAGAATAGTGTGAGAGGAAAAAATAATGCTAGGAAAAACAACATAGTAAAGGGGAAGCACCCTCAATATCTAACATATTAGGTTAAATTCTAAGATTGTTACCGTAGTTCTAGGAATATATCCTATATGTATACTTATCCTTAGGGACATCCCTAGACATACCTTAGAAATATCTCTAGGGATCTCACTAACGTTTTCGCATCCTAGTTTCCAAAGGTTGACTAAAACTTTCCTCTGATACCAACTGTAGAGACCCGAATCTTGACGTACGTAGATATTATATTACTTTTGCAGAATACATAATACATAACAAAAACAGACACACAAGGACCGTAATAGTTTAGTGACTTTGGAAACTTGGACTGTAATCTTCTAATCGTGGTGAAAGATCTTCAACATCTCCCATAAAGATCTTCCACTTTTTGTTTCCTTACCTAAAACCTTTCTTTTAATCTTGGGAGAAAATAAAACATAAAAAGGGTGATCTCAAATGCTCAGTAAGGGTAATCATGGATAAAATGAAACATACCATATACATTTGAACTTAAAAACATGAACATAATGTTTAAACATCAAAATCCTGAGCAACGACTTAAAACATGGAAGTACATAAGGCATAGATTATAATGGAACATAAATCATGATAACATATCATGGGAATAAAACATGTAATTATGGCATCCATTAAGCACATGTAATGATTTTCATAGTAGCCAAGGCATTGCTTCCATGACCATCTTAGTGGACAAAGTCCCTTTCTGAATCGAGTCCACTCCTCATTTCAGTCCTGTAATACTGAACTGGATTAACTAATCGTTCCAGCCATGTCTATCTCATGAGATATAAATCTTTACCCAATGCATTGGAGGGAGATATAGGTCCCACCCATCTCATAATGAAATCATTCTTACTTGTGCCACAAAATAAGCATACATCCTTCATAATAACCCAATAAATAAAATGGGTTTCATAAACATCATCCCATCATCAAATAATCCATATAAAAGAAATGGATATAATTTCATAATAATAAAGGTGAAACCATGTAAATCATAGAGACATGATACTTGAAACAAACAAATATGAAATAATGTCTTCTTAGATGAAAAATGGTTTTGATTAAACACTTGAAATGAATTCTTGAGGAAAATATCCTTTCTTCTTCAAAATCATTCTCTTTTCACAAAATGTCATGAAATTTTAAAAGAAAAGGATTTTATTGAAAATAGTCATGAAATATTTTGGAGGAATCTTCATGAAAATAAGGCTTTATAAAACCGTAAAAATCCATTTGTGCCGTATAAGTTAAAAAAACATTCTTCTCGTACTTTTGTCGGAAAAGTCAAAAAGTAACTCGTAACATAAACAAAAGAATGATTCCATACATACCATGGGGTAAAAGTATAAATGGGTAAAAAGGACTTTAAACATACATGAATACACTTTTATAAAACATGGACATGGATGATAGCAATAACCCCAGTAAATACTTACGAATAAGCAATCTCGGATAAAAATGAGATTTGCAAAATTATCCCTTACCTTAAGTCTGATATGCTTCGTACGAATCCAAACCTCCTGTATAATGATTTAAATAATGTCATTGACTTATTAAAGAATCATATTCATTGTTATGATATCATATATGGTTCACTTATGACTTTATATTACCCGTTCTTTTGTAAATTCCATGTTAAAGAGCGTTTTGGGTAAAATCGTTTCATTTGTCGTTCGTGTTTTGACTTGTAATTATTCATAAGATTACTTAGATCATGATTACTTAATTACAGATTATAAAACATGATTTATATATAATATATATTCATAATATACATATATATAATAGATTTATAAATGGAAAGAAGTACATCGTTCATGGAGACGGTAGGCCATACGTACGCATGAACGTTGTTTTCATTTCCTCATTGAATTGAATGGAATTAATTGGATGACATACATATATATATACATAAATCCAGTCTCATTATTATTTCATATATTTCATTATTACTTATTATATATACTTTATAATCATTCATGAATGGTTAATCATTGAGAATGAATCTCATCGCGTCGTGGAGACGGTATTCCGTACGTACGCACGAGCGATGATATCGTTACCATGATAGTGGAATTTTATTGGATTGTATGTATACTATTACAGAATAAATAATAATTTAAAATAATCATATATTTTTATTTATTTGCACCATTATACCCATCCAAGTAAGGTGGTGGTGGAAAATAGATTACACCACGGCGTGGAGACGGTATTCCGTATGTACGCATGCGCGGTGATTTCGTTTTCCGTAGTATGGATAGATGGTGAAATAGGGTTGTCTCATACTTATAATAACATATCAGTATATGAGTGATACTAATGTTATTACTTCATAATGAAACAACTAAAGAAGAAGAAGTGGGAGAAGAAATAAAGTTGAAAGAATTAGTAACGGACATTACCTCTTCTTTGAAACGCCTCTTTGAGACCTCCTTTTAGGGCACTAAAATTGGTCTTTGAAGAAGACCAGGACTTCTAGGATGTGTCTAGGGAAGTTTATAAGAGAATTTTCCAGGGGTTGGCTGAGCTTGAAGGCTCAAAGTGGTGTGAGGAAGAGAGGGAGGAGGTTCCCTTTTATAAGGGAGGAGAGGGGCACCTTTGGAATAACTAAAAATATTATTTTATTATAAAGCCATATTCGGTTTTAAATATCTCAAAATTGATTTATTTAGAATCTAAGGTGGGGATGGGTCGAAATCCTCTCATAAAATAGAATTTGGACAAGTTTATTTTACTATTTTAACCATATCATTTAGATTTAACTTTAAGTTAGATAATTTTACTTTTACCGTGTCTTTTTGTGTTCTTACACTATAAGGTTAATAAACTTACTATAACAAGCCAAAAGAACCCCAAGATGTTTATAATTAATATATATAACCTTATCTAAGTCTTTTGGCCAATTCTTATATTTTTAGGAATAAAATAACAATTAATAATATAATATTTGTTTAAAAAACTATTTTATGTCAATTTTGAAACTTTTAGTAATTGATTTCCGTGAAACTCATAACAGAATGATTAGTTCGAAAAAAGTTAATTAAATCAATAATAACGTGTCATATTAACCTATAAAATTAGTGGAACTCATAAAAAGTCTCAAATTACATTTATTTGGGTATTTATAACATCAATTATGTCAATATTTCATTAATAAGATAATTACTGCATCATCTTTGTATCAGAAATAAATTAAATTATTTAATGTCTAAAAATTAAAAATAAAATATCATTATATAGGAAATCTATTTAGGTTTCTAATGAATATTTATAGTCGAATTTATCTTATGTATAACCCTATATTAAAAATTATTTACTTATAAAAAGTTGATAATAACTATTTTAACCCTTCTTTAAATAAATTAATAATAAATGTCCTAATCTAATCCAAGTGGACCTAAATGGTCATATTTTATTCCTAAGGTTGTTTTTGGTCGAATTACACTTATCCAATAGAATTAAGACATGTGTTAGGGTAATAATAATATCATTTTTACCCTTAATTACCCTATTTACTTTTAACCATGGTAAAAAAAAAGTAAAAAGTTACTATTCACAAAAAATTATTTTCATCTCATTGAACCACATTTTAGTCCTTGATATTAACCGTGTCTCTTGGATTTTCTAAATTTCACTCACATAAGCGGTAAAATTATGTTTTATAATAAATTCAATTTTTTAACTACCACTTAGTGGTTTCACTATTCATCCAAAAATGAAAGTTTCCAGAAAAATACCAAAAATTAGGCCTAAGATATATTTGATATTATGAATTCAAAAATGATGTCTATTTTAGAAAATTCAAAACATATCAGTTGCATTAATTAATTTAAAAATTAATTCTCGTCGTCAAAACAAATCGCGTGTTTTTAAGAAACAATGACTATCAAAAGATTGATACTTGTTTATATCCAATTTCAATGTGAAATTAATTCCAATGACCAACATTGGATTAAATGGTAAAAATATATTCTAATTAAACTTTAAAACCAATTAAAAAGATAATCTAACCATATAAAATATTGCGATGAAAAAAGTTGTTTTTAATTAAAATATAGCATGTTTTTACTATTCATTAAAATATGAAAGTTATCAGAATAATATGAAAATTTTATCCAAAGTAAATTTTTATACCTTGATTCCAAAGAATAATTTTATTTTGTCAAATTTAACTTACATACATGTCAAAAACAATATTTAAGGTGGGTGCACCATCAAAGGCGGCAAAACTACATTTTTTGAAAAATACTTATTTTACTCGAAAAATTGATTTTGTTCTCATAACATGTTCTAGAAAATGTGTAAGATGAATAATAATGTTATAAAATTAAAAATTTATTTGATACTATTCATAACGGCTATTTCATAATAATATTATAAGCATATATCATTGTTTAGTGAAACCTATTATTGCGTACAACACACGCTATCGAGGAAAGTCGTGATTGCGTGTAATGCAAGCCAAGTCAGGGTTTCATGTTGTGAAAGACTCCTCCGTTGTTTCGTATAACATAATACAACCATATTTCATTTATACATTGAATATATATATATAATTATATATATACACTCAATGTTTCGTAGAATAACTACTGTTAAATTTGTGTGTAACATGATCCAAGAATAGTGTTGTGTATACTGCAAGCTCATATGGTGTTGCGTGTAGCGCAAGGTAATCTTGTTATAGAATACAACACAAGACATCAATGATATTAAAAGAATATTTTTCATAAAATCTCGGGGTGTTACACCCAGAATCTGAAACTGTCTTCTACGCTGCCCAAACTCTAGCCCGCCATCGTCTATGTCATTCATTCCACTACTGCATTATAATATTTTTGAGTTTTTATCTACCTTCATAACGCTCATCTAACCACTAGATAGGTTACAAAAACTCAATCCAAGAACCACTGTGAGGTAAATCATGGAAAACATCATGTAAAATATAAAAATTATAGCAAATCCGTAGTTCAATTCCATGTGAAGCCAAATTATTCTACCTGAAAAAACCCAATATGCCCAGAGAAATCATTAGCTAAAAAACCCCTTGAACCTAACACTCATCATATGAAAGTGAAGAATTCTAAGAAATAAACTGATATAAAATAAATATTGAACCAAGAACAAGAAATTAAACCCTTCATGGAAAATCTATAGTGAAACAAGCTAGGGAGTCCTAGAAGAGTATTGAGGCCTTGTAATTTGGCACAAAATGGACACCTTTGTAGGTCAGGTATCGATGATGAGATTAATGAAGGGAGCTCTAATTCTATGTTTGGCACTTCGATTTACCCATTAATAGAGGAGGCATCATTCATAAAACTTTTCAGTGTCCAAAAAGGTGGAAAGTGTTTTAGTGGTGTGGTAGAGATTCATGCAGGGAGAAGATTTCCATGGCATAACCGAATTTCGGTGGGGAATTTCGGTGGTGGGGTAGAGGCAGGGTTGTGTGTGGTACCAAATCAACATAATAGTTTTTTTCCAAGGAAAATATTATCAAAACCGTTAATAAAAGTTAAATAGAAATATAATAATTGGAAAATGAATTAATAACTATATTATATATTGATTTCTTATTCTAGAAATGTCAAATAAATTAAATAAAAAAATTATATTCAATACATTAAGTTATTTATAATGATTTCAAATATAATTTTAAATTATATAAATTTTTATTCCATTTCTTAGTTTTTTTGTCTATAATTTAAAAAAAACAATATGTAAATATAATTATTAATAAAATTATATTACTTCACTGATTTTTATGTTTTTTTATATCCTAAATTTATATTAATAATTTATTGGATCTATGTTGATTAGTTTTCTTATGTATAATAAATTTAAATATAATAATTTAATTACTATATAAAACATGATATTTTAATAAAACACCTAAAAATGATAAATTTAATATCTTGGTCTTAAATATGATATAATAATAAATTAGATTTTCTAAATCAATTAATGATAAAGTATTTTTTTCTTCTACATTTTATTGCAACATATTTTTCTGATGTTAAAATATCTGTTGGTAATGATGGTTATTATTAATAGATTAATGTGTTGGTAAAAAAATTGTTGGTATTGATATAATAAAGTAATAGATTTAAGTGTTAGTAAAATATTTGTTTGTAATAAACTACTAATATGAACAGATATATTTATTTGTAAAAATAATTATTGGTACCTATAGTTAATATTAACAAGATTGAATATCTGTTGGAATTAATCATTTTTACCGACAGATATATTATTTTTCGGTAATTTTCTATTGGTAAAGGTCACTTTTTGTAGTGTTAGGGAATGAGATATATCATTAGTTTTCCATTTAATTACCAAAAAAACATTAATGGAGTAGATAAAGATGTTTTGGTAAGATGGAAATGGTATTCAGAAGAAAATTAAGTCCATAGAAGATGGGAAATTTTAAGAGTTCATCTATGATGATGGTGTCTAGACATTTGGAAGGAGATTATGTGCACTATCAGTACCTTAACGGAAGAGGGATTTACTAGATAAATAACATAGTTCAATCTTATTTATACAACCTGGTAATACCGAGATGTATAGGGATCTAAAAGATCACTTCTCATGGGATAACATGAAGTATGAAATTATTGACTATATATATAGATTCTTGGTAAGACAGTAGGTAAAGGATGATGGGTAGCATCCAAAGGGTGTCATGAAACCACTCCCTATACATATATAAACGTAGAAAAATATCATAATTGAAATTCCTACAAAGCTACCTAAGACATCTAAGAGAAATTATGTTATATGGGTTACTGTCGACTACTTTACCAAGTCTATATATTTCTTAGTAATAAGGGATGATCTACCACTTGAAAATCTTGCATGGATCTATATCAATGAAATTATGAGACTTCATGGTGAACCTCTATCTATTGTATCTGATTATCACCCTCACTTCACATCTACATTTTAGAGGAGCCTTCAAAAGGATTTTAATATCAAGGTAAATTTTACCACCACCTATCATCCTCAAATAGATAGATAGTCTAAACGATAATCCAATCCTTAGATTATATTTTGAGTCTATTCTCACTCGACATCCATGGAACATGGGACTAGTACTTAGCTATAGTGTAATTTTCTTATATTAATAGATTAAACTCAAGAAAAAAGTGGTTCCATATAAGGACTTGTATATGAAGATATATAATAATCCAACATGTTACAATAAAGTTGGAAAAAATAAGCTAGTTAGCCTTGAACTCATTGAGGATAAAACTGAGAAGGTGAAAGCTATATAGAAACATTTTAACAAAACTCAATGAAAATAAGAAATCTATGCTAGTAAGTGAAGGAATGAATTGGAGTTCCAAGTAGGTGGTCATGTCTTTTTAAAATTATCACTATGGAAGAAATTTATATGGTATGGAAATAATGGAATGTTAATTATTAATTTCATTGGTAAATTTGATATCATAGAGAGAATTTGAATTGTGTATTTTCATTTAGATTTTCCACTGAATATCTCCAAAGTTCCTAGAGTTTTCTATGTCTCTATGCTATGGAAGTACATGTCAGACCTTTCACATATACTATCTATTGATGATATTGAGCTCAAACCTAATTTTTCTTATAAATAATATCATATCAAGTTTATTAACACTATAAAGAAAGTTTTTAAGAATTAGACAACCCACCTTGTAAAAGTAATTTCGATAAATAAAATATTAGAGGAAAAACCTGGGAGACTAAGTAATTAATGAGGAATGGTCACCCCTATTTGTTCAAGAATTTATGCAAACTCTAAATTTTGAGGATGAAATTATTTGAGTGGGGATAATGTAACACCATATATTTGACCTTTATAAATAAAAAATCCATTTCAAAAAAATATTGCACGAAGTAAATTTTATTATTTACTTTTAAAGTTACAACTCAAATGAATACAATAGAAAAATAGATAATTATATTTGTTATAAATGATACATAAATTATGATAAATTAAATAAAATTATGTGGAAGCATTATAAGCATGAACCGTGGAGGATCATACACAAGGAATAATAGAAATTTTATGAGATACAATGCTATTAAAAAAAATAACAAACAAATGAATATAAAAGATGTAGAAGATAAGATAAGTGTATGAATTATGAGTTAAAAATTAAGTATATATAATGATTAATATAACTGTTAGTAATATAACCATCAAAATTTGACTATTGAAATCTGGCCATTTGAAATCTGACTATTTCAATAGTAATATTACATTTATACCAAAAAGTGATAGATTAAATGAATAATAAAAATTGAAATTAGAATAAATAAAAATATGGTATATTGAAAAATGAATAGTAATGTAATTATACACATATATCTTAGATAAAAATAATATAATAAAATTAAAAGGTTTTTTAGTTTTTGGCCCCAAATGCCTGATTTCAAAATACATAGGTATTTAATTTAATTATAATATTTCTCATATGTAGAGTATTATTTTCATAAAAAAAAATTAAATTGTAGATTATCTTGTTGAAATTACCCAGTGGTGAATTTTTCATAATTTCCCCACACAGTCAAATTTTCAGCTAAATAGTGAAGTATGGTATAAATACACGGTAAGAAATGTGAAATAATAATGATTTAAAAGTGATATAATAATTAAAATAATTGAATATTATGCAAAATATATGTTCTTTTATTAATATTAATTATTTTAATGAATTAATATAATTTTATATACTTATAATACACATTCAAAATACCAGTATAAAAATTAAGGATTTAAAATAAATATTTTGTGGAAAACATTATTTTCCAGGGAAAAAATAATATAAAATAAGCGTGTTTAGTTATAAACATATTATAATATTAAAAAATATCTATTATTCCAAACCATGAATCAAAAACATGGGTAATTCCATGGTTTTTCATAACCCATGACCTGTATTTCTTTTGTTTTTGATTAGAAATTAATAAACAGTTCCTCTACATTTGCTATAAATACCAACTTTTCCACCCATTACTCTTCACTAAAAAATTTATTAGATTGTACCTACACTAATTTTCTCTATATAATATCTCTATTTAGTTTCAAATCATCTAATGTGCTCTTCCAAATCTTTAGGAATTTATCTCGCAAGGAAGCGGTTAGCAATCCCCCTATTTCATTTTCAATTGAAATTCCTTTAATATATTATCTTTTAATATTACTTTTCAAATGAATAAATTCTTATAATTATATGTTATTATCATCCATTTAAAATATTGTTAATTATATATTACTTACCCACCCTCATTATATCCTTTATCTAAGTCATTACCAGGCCGAAGTAAGGGTTCTTAATTTTTAACTTTGTTTATTTTTTAAATCCATTTTATTTCATTTTATTTTAAATGATTAATATTATTATCACTCGTCATTATAAATTACATATTATTTTATCAAATACATATCATCATTCCCTTTAATTATACCACTTTCATAAGTTATTATAATTCTCAAACTATCTCGTAGCCAAAAAACTATTCTAAAAATTTGGTGAAGTAATGTGTGTGTGGTTATATGAGAACATAAATCTCAATATTGAAACAAGTAAGTGGAAAAGATTATGAAACAAATTAAATAAGGGGTAATAACCCTAAAAAATATTTATTCAAGTATATCGTGGTCTTCATTCTGGTGCATGGTGAATGGGCCCTTACTGTTCTCCTAGCTCAATACTCCTAGGGATATTCCTGTGATGATTTACATTAACCTTTCAAACCATACTGAAGGATTTATATATCATTGAATTACTCTCATACCTTTTAAAATAAATTTATTAAGATACTTATGAACCTATACCCTTAAGGTATTTTTGAACAAAAAATAAATACATTCTCATATTCTACACTTGTTAAGGGTTTTGATTTGAACATTGTGAATCTATAGTTATTCCATGGAGAATTCACCTAGATATATTAATTAAATCATTGATTGGGGAAAGTATTTTAGTACAATATAATTCATTATCTTATATGGTAAAATCTTATAAGATATACCGCATTGAGAAATTGTGATAAGCATTTGTTTTTTTCATTCCTTGAATATTATTCCATGTAATATTTTGTTATGTAATGTAATTAATTATAATTGTATACAATGGGTGGCGCCCAAAATTGTATATCCCCTCAATGCACTAGTAGATCTCATGAAAAACTAAAATAGTGTAATGGGAGTATCCTTAACATTTATGTAATATTTCTTACAACAAGTCTTTGATGGTATGTTTAAGAGTTCAATCATTATGCACTCCCATCATGATATGATCAATTATTATTATCCATTCATTTATTTATTATCCATGTAAATTTTATTCATGTGGTTTCATTTCATTGTGTAATATTTCTAGTTATTTATTCCTACCATATTTATTATTCCATTCTCATGTTATGATAAATTCTGATGTATGATACCCCTTACCTAGAATGTAAGCACAACCTTTATATTTTCATTATTTCCTCAGGAAACCAATAAGTGTAATAGACATAACAAATGGATAACAAGGAAAATAAAAGTGTTTTAATGCATTCATATGATGAATTTTTAGTTTTTAATTTATATTAAAATTCATTTATATATATAGTTTCCTAATAATAATAAACTATTAGATCCTTTATATTATTGTCTATATATTATGTACTAATGTAATAAAATAATAATTGGATCTAAGGTACTAGAGTCAAAGTTGTTACACATAGCCTCAAATTGTCTTCTTGGGGATCTGTTGGAGTATTTCTACAACCCGGGTTGGCTACTTGAAAATTTTTTGTGAATAAAACATAACCTTTGAGATTTTTTTGGGTCGTGTTAGTTCTGGAATTGCATTGGGTTTTAAATAAATATTTAATTGAATTTGAAACATAATATCAACCTCTTAATTTTTAGATTCTCATAAATATAGAATCTAATGTGGATAGAATTACCTTGAGTTCAAATCATGTATTGGCCCCCCATGTTACATTGTATGTTGTAAATATTCTGTTTTTTCTTCCATGATATAGTATAGGAGTAAAAAACACCATAAGTGTTTCCCACATACAATATCGGATCTAGTATAGTCCTAGAAGGTTGATGTAATTTATATTGATGAGTGTGCATATCCTCAGGGTAATGAATGTGGTATTGTGTTAGATCACCAACATATTCTCAACCCCTGTCCTAGGACTATTTTTTCAATTATATATGTTTTTGGTACTTTTCAGTGTTCTGTAGGAATGTTAACACACTCTCAAGATATTATCCAAGACTAAGTTAGAAATTGGCCATATTCTAAGGATCCCATTACATTATATAATATCCACCAACCATATCCATAAACCCAAAATATTAGTATTATGTATCTTTTTCCTCCTATTTTCTATTAATGAAATCTCATCCATGAATTAAAACACTTCAAAAGATTAATTATTCACATTAAAAATAGTAGGATTTAAATTATAGTTTTCATAAATAAATTAACATCCATGCATTGATGTCCAGATTTACGATCTTATTTCCAAAACTAAGAAAACTTTACAATATATCATTTAATATGAAAAATTAAACAAAAGATATACAAAATATAAATAAAAACGAAACAAAAAATGATAGAAAATTGTTATACACATTCCGACTCACTTTAGTGATTACTTGTACTCAACTTATTTCTATCAAAATATTACACAAAAACCAAAAATCACCACAATATTGATTCCCGAGTCACTAAATATAAAAAAAAGATTTTAGATGTATCATTTACAAAAAAAGGTGTCACTTTCAAAGATCCATTTCCTTAAATTTTCTCTTCCTATGGCTGGTTTCTCACTTACTTGATATAAATTAAATGATAATTTTATAATTCAATTTTATCCTTCTTCATTTTGGTTTCAATATTCCCTTCATTGTTCATTCAATTTAACAATTAGTCACCCTGACTCTTTTTAATATTTTTGAACCATGGAATATTCTTTTTACATATTAATTGGGTGAAAATAATAAATAAATAAACCATCCTCTATAGAGGGTGCACCTCAAGGTTATTTTTGATGACCTAGCAATGGTAGTAGGATTTGGGAAGTTATCTCTTAAAATGTTATTTCACCAATTTTAATGAAATTTATTTTTTAGACACATATCCAGTGCCTGGTAATTTCAAATATTTGAAGTAGGTCCCAATTATCCATTTTACTCCACTTTCAATGAATGTATATGATTTTATTTGAATTTGGATCCTTGAGGTGTTATTCCCTTATAGTAAAAAAACAACCATATTTATATTAATATTCTAGTATATACAAGTTATATTATGATCCCCTAGAGTCATTCCTTTTAAACTAAACTATCTAAATTCACTAACAAGTGATTTAAATTTTCTTAAGTTGTCTTTCTAGAAGAGAATTTATGGATAGAATTATCAAGTGTTATTCTAGATTATTGAACACACCATACTACCCCACACATGGTTTTTATTTAGAATATAAAAAAATTTATGGTATTTCAATTAGGATATAACATTAAGTTGAAATAAAAGTGTTTGTGTATGTATAATACTCCATTTATTTTCATTATCTTCTAGTGTGATTAATTCATTTCTTTTTCTTATATACAATAATTTTATCCATCAAATAAAATGAAATATACACACTCAATGGGTAGAATCTAGATTATTGAAATACCAATAAAAAAACATAAAGAGCTTGTGTTTACTCACAATATTTATTGGTTTATATTAATCATCATAGATATTCATATTCTCAATATTCAGCAAGAAAAGTGGTTCATTTCTCTGCCTTTCCTCTATCAAAGTATAATTTAATCCTCTATCCACTCATAGTGAATGGTTATACTTCTTCTCTATAAATATTTAATACTAAATTAGAATTAACTTCCACTATATTTAGTGGTATATTGAATCTATATTTCATCATCCCTTGAAATAGGCTCATTGTAGAATTTAATAGAAAGACATATTATCCCTCTTTGAATTCCTTCCTTTGAATCCACCTGTCCAAAAACATAGTATCCTTTTATTTCACAAAATTTATATTCTAATAGGATTATATTATTAGAAATTATAACACATAGAAATAAAATAAAATATTCTCTATAACACTCATATATTTAATTTTAACAAAATTCACGTCCCATAATTCCATGTTTTCAATTTCTATAGGCATGTGGAATATTTTTTTCAAAAATTACTCTATATGAAAACATATCAATGGGAGTTTTATAAGAAGATTTTTATTCATAAATAGAATCCTAAAACTTGTTATTTGATTCCTTCCAAAATAAATTGACAATATTTTCTAGATTTATTTTTAAATCCTCATTAGTCATATCAAAATAACCACTAGTTTTTGGGTGATACACAGTTCCAGTTTTGTACTTGAATCCATACTTCACCATCAGAATTGTGAATTTATGATTCTATAAGTGTACCCAATTATCATTAATAATGTCTCTAGGAAATCCAAATCTATGGAATATATTTTTCTTCACAAACTTAACCATAGAAGACCCCATGTTTCTTGATAAATCAATTTCGTTAACCCACTTTAATACATTGTCTACTACCAACAAAATATATTCATTTTTCATGAAATTTTTGGAATGATCCTATAAATTCAAAACCATGAAAATAAAAATTTCAACTTCCTCTATGCATGTTTAATGGATTTTTTATCTTTAACCTGTATTTCGTATACTTTAAAAACTATCACAATTTTCAAAAAAAATCTAAAATATTTAAAAAAATATAGGACAATATAATCCACACTGAATAACCATAGTTGGAGTCTTCATATTTCTATAATTTTCACTGTATAAAAGAGTTGATAGGGGTTTTAATAGATATAATCTCAACTTATGGAACACATAATTTAATAATTATATCATCCACCTAATTGTAATTAAATGGATCATCCCAAACATAGTACTTTATATCATTCATGAACATAATTTTTCTACTTTATCCCTTATGTATTTTCCCCAGTAGCAATATAACTAGAAATTTTTTAATACCAAGGAAATCCCTTGGTTATTATTGAAAATATTTTCTCCTCTGTGAATTATTCCTTGTTATTTTTAGTTGGGTATTCCACTAATTATTAAATCTAGTAAAAGTTATTACCCTATTTATTCTTTGTATCCTTTTTTTATTTAATTTTGAGATTAAATAATTATAAGTGAAACACATAACTAATTAAAAATCTCTTAGTTTCCTTCTTTGATAACAAAAACCTCATAGTTGAGTGTTTTGTTAAAATGGTTAACTTAATTCTAATGAGATATGGACTAAATTCTTCCAAAACATAAACAAATACTAACATTTCAGTATTAGTTTTTCATAATTGAGTTATACTATATTCAATAAATTTCTTGCATAACAAATAACATATTACTTCTTGCCTCCCTTTTTATTAATAACTCATGTAAAAAAATCACTACAATAAAACATTATTTCAATGGATTGGATCTAATAAAGTGATATAATGATAGGTGATGAAATTAATTCTTTCCTTAAACTTTTAAAATCTTCTAATAATTTTTCATAAAATGTAAAATTTGAATCATTTTCTAGATTTTAGAATAATTTTCTTAAATTTTTTGATAAATCCTTAACGATCCTTTTAAAAAACCAAACATGACCAAAAAAACCACTCAATACCTTAACTGAAGTTGGTACATGTAGTGATGATATCACTTCAATTTTAGCCTTATCAACTTATATTTCATATCTTGAGATTATATGGCTAGGAATAGGGGAATTTCTCACTATTAATTTCCATTTCTCACAACTGAGTAACAAACATTTCCTCTATAATCAAGTTATAACTTTTCAAATATCATTCCTATGAAAAAAATAGTCCATGAATACTTTATTGATCTTCTCAACCATGTATACAAAATTTACATCATAAATATTTTAAAAAAATAAGGTGATCAACACAGTCCAATGGAATTTTTCTAAATGAAAATGTTCCATAGGGACGTGTGAATGTTGTCATCTCTTGGTTAGATGGATAGAAAATAGCTTAATTATTTCATGAATATCCATAAAAAAGTAAAACTATTAATTTCATAAAATAATTTACAAAATTCTAGAAAAGAATATAATAGGTAAATGATCTTTCCTTTAGTTCTTATTAAAAAAAATTAAATATATAAAGAATCATCAACCTATCATAGTCATTTTTTAATTAAGTTCATTACTCTCATTGGTTATAACATTTATTCCACCTTCTTTAGTACCACGTATATAGGTTTCATACAATGACTATCAAAAATTGGATAAGTTATCCCATCATAAAGAAAATTTATGATCACAATATTGAAAACATATTTCATGTTTGGATGGTGTCTTCTTTGAAAATTAACAGCTGATTTGACTTCATTTTACTTTAGTATTTTTTGAATGTAGATTGTTGGACATAATCCCCTTGTATAATATAGTTTGGGAAATTTTTTTCTTATGAATGTATGTTGTTGGACTTATTACCCTTATATATAATATAGTCTAGGAAATTGTGGTTAAAGTTTTATTAAGAACCTAAAGAAAACTAGGTTCTTTTTCATTTTCTAGATCAGCAACCAAAATTAAAGGCACTGTATCTTTTTCTTCAAGGTGGGTATATTTTTTCTTAGAAAGTAATATATTTAGTTATAGCATAGGTGGATTCTTTCAAATGGTTTCTCAAAAAAAGTATCTATATAGATCCTCTTATAATACATTGACTATATTAAACTGATTGTTTTCATTGTTATTTAAGAAAAATTCTATAAAATATATTGTGGTGTCTCCTTTGTTTTCACAGAGTTACTCCAGCTCAACCTATTCATTCTAGGGTTGAGAATGCGACTTATAATTCACCTCTTGATCAATGATATCCAGTTAAAAAATCCTTAAAACCAAATGGATTCATAATAACTTGGAACACATTTAAATTCATATTATCTTCACCAACATGAAAAGTTAGAATATCTTGAGGTATATTTATTGATGTACCTATAATGGCAAAAAATGGACTTCCCAGTATAATTAGAAACTCCTTATAAATTTTCATTTCTGGAACCAAGAAATCAGATGGAGTAATGTGTTTTATAATCCTTACTAGAAAATGTTTAATTACACCAGTTGGATAGTTTAGTGATATTATTTTTGACTATAATTCCATAGTTTTTGGCCTAATTTCTCCAATTACAATCTCATTCTAAACTATCAAAGCTACCAAATTGACACTAGCTCCAAAATACACAAGTTAATTGAATGTTAATTTCCCTAAAAATTCACTATAAACATTGAATCTCATTGGATCATTTAGTTATGTATAGATATATATTTGGATAATAACATTGAATTACTTATTTAGAAGAACATTTGAAAATTTCTAATGCCTATTTTCTTTAAAATGATGTTCTTCAAGAATTTTGGTAAGATATAATCTTTTAAGGTGAATTTGTAATTGAAAAATAAAATATGGTATTAAATAAGATTTAAATAAATATCTTGAAATATTTTCCTTTGTGATCATAAAATTATATATCTCTTTCAAGGAATAGATTAGATGGATCATATGATTTTTCATCACTATCGTCTAGCTTGGTTACATATCTTTTATAATCAGTTTCCCTTATTTTATTATTCTTCTTATCCAATTTAGCTTCCAAATTACCATTTTTATTCTCACTCTATTATTTTTATTATTGAAATTTATCTTTATTTTATAGTTTCACTTATAATTAAAGTTATGTAAGTTACTCTAAATCTCTTCCCTTCATAGTTTTTCTTCATCTGGTTGTAATTTCAAAGAAACATTTTCTGCAATATGTTCAATTATACTAGGAAATTTAACCTTTTATTTTATTTTATTTTATATTTCTCTCCATTTTTACTAACATCAATTTCTTTTTTTTATACAACAGTGGTTCCCTAGTAAAAAATATTCAATTATTGTAAAATTTGAGTTTGTGCTCAAAAAAATCATTTATATTTAATTAATTACCATTGATCTCTTTAGGCACTTATAATATCTTACTTATTCCAAAATCAAATTTCCTTTATGTATAAGAATAATTTAGAAAACCATTTGGTTATTCCAAGATTAATATCCAAATTCTATCTTTATTGAAATTATTCCTATTTTAAATTCCATTTCTCCTTCCTAGATAAATTGGGTTGTATATTTATCCTAGATTGTAGGTATTTGAGAAAGGATCATTCCTTATTGGTTTCCTCCCATAAATTATTATATAAATTGCTTCCTCTGCTTGATTAGGTGATTTATCATGACCCAATATATCAAAAAATTCATTTAGTGGTACTAGGGTCATGTATATTATAATAATAACATTGTTCACTTTCTATTTCATTCTAGTATACCAAACCATCCCTTTGTCTTTGAAAATCATCAATGTGTGAATTTTCATCATCCCTCATCATCACGTCATTAATGGTAACTATTATCCCTATTATTTTTTATTGAGAAGTGGTAATAATCATATTATAGATTATTTTATGTTTATTTGATGTATTTTCACCATAATGGCCTCATACTACTGTAACACCACGAGATTTTATTAATAATATTCTTTTAATATCATTGATGTCTTGTGTTGTATGCTACAACAATATTTCCTTGCGCTACACGCAACACCGTATGAGCTTGCAGTTTACACAACACTATTCTTGGATCATGTTACACACAATTTTGATAGTAGTTATTCTACGAAACATTGAGTGTATATATATAAATATATATATATTAAATGTATAAATGAAATATGGTTGTATTATGTTATACGAAACAACGGAGGGGTCTTGTAAAACACGCAACCCTGACTTGGCTTGCATTACACGCAATCGCGACTTTCATCGATAGCGTGTGTTGTACGCAATACAAGGTTTCACTGAACAACGACATATGGTTATAATATTATTATGAACTAGATGTTATGAATAGTATCAACTACATTTTGAATTTTATAACATTATTATTCATCTTACACATTTTCTAGAACATGGTATGAGAACAAAATCAATTTTTTGAGTAAAATAAGTATTTTTCAAAAAATGTAGTTTTGCCGCCTTTGATGGTGCACCCACCTTAAATATTGTTTTTGACATGTCTATAAGTTAAATTTGACAAAATAAAATTATTCTTTGGAATAAAGTTATAAAAATTTACTTTGGATAAAATTTTCATATTATTCTGATAACTTTCATATTTTAATGAATAGTAAAAACACTATATATTTTAATTAAAAACAACTTTTTTCATCGCAATAATTTATATGGTTAGATTATATTTTTAATTGGTTTTAAAGTGTAATTAGAATATATTTTTACCATTTAATCCAATTTTTGTCATTGGAATTAATTTCACTTTGAAATTGGATATAAACAAGTATCAATCTTTTGATAGTTATGTTTCTTAAAAACACGCGATTTGTTTTGACGACGAGAATTAATTTTTAAATTAATTAATGCAACTGCTATGTTTTGAATTTGGTAAAATAGACATTTTTGAATTCATAATATCAAATATATTTTAGGCCTAATTTTTGGTATTTTTCTTGGAAACATTCATTTTTTGATGAATAGTGAGACCACTAAGTGGTAGTTAAAAAACTGAATTTTTCATAAAACTTAATTTTACCGCTTCTGTGAGTGGAATTTCGAAATTCCAAGAGACACAGTTAATATCAAGGACTAAAATGTGGTTCAATGAGATGAAAATAATTTTTGGTGAATAGTAACTTTTTACTTTTTTTTAACCACGGTTAAAAGTAAATAGGGTAATTAAGGGTAAAAATGATATTATTATTACCCTAACACATGTCCTAATTCTATTGGATAAGTTTAATTCGACCAAAAACAACCTTAGGAATAAAATATGACCATTTAGGTCCACCTGGATTAGATTAGGATATTTATTATTAATTTATTTAAAGAAGGCTTAAAATAGTTAAAATAAAATGTTTATAAGTAAATAATTTTTAATATAGGGTTATACATAAGATAAATTCGACTATAAATATTAATTAGAAACCTAAAAGGATTTCCTACATAATGGTATTTTATTTGTAATTTTTAGAAATTAAATAATTTAATTTATTTATGATACAGAGATGATGCAGTAATTATCTTATTAATGAAATATTGAGATAATTGATGTTATAAATACCCAAATAAATGTAATTTGAGACTTTTTATGAATTACACTAATTTTCTAGGTTAATATGACATGTTATTATTGATTTAATTAACTTTTTTCGAACTAATCATTCTGTTATGATTTTCAAAAAAATCAATTACTAAATAGTGTCAAAATTGACATAAAATAGTTTTTTAAACAAATATTATATTATTAATTGTTATTTTATTCCTAAAAATCTAAGGTTCGGCCAAAAGACTTAGATAAGGTTAAATATATTAATTATAAACAACTTGGGGTAATTTTGGCTTGTTATTGTAAGTTTATTAACCATATAGTGTAAGAACACAAAAAGACACGGTAAAAGTAAAATTATCTAAATTAAAGTTAAATCTAAATGATAAGGTTAAAATAGTAAACTAAACTTGTCCAAATTCTATTGGATGAGAGTATTTAGACCCATACCCACCTTATTTTAGAAATAAATCAATTTTGAGCTATTTAAAACCGAATATGGCTTTATAATAAAATAATATTTTTAGTTATTCCAAAGGTGACCCTCTCCTCCCTTATAAAGGGGAACCTCCTCCTTCTCTTCCTCACACTACATTTAGCCTTCAAGATCGGAAAACCCCTGACAAATTCTCTTCTCCACTTCCCTAGAAACATCCTAGAGGTCCTGGTATTCTTCAAAGACCAATTTTAGTGCCCTAAAAGGAGGTCTCAAAGAGGTGTTTCAAAGAAGAGGTAATGTATGTTACCGATTCTTTCAACTTTATTTCTTCTTCCACTTCTTCTTCTTTAGTTGTTTCATTATGAAGTAATAACATCAGTATACCTCATATACTGATATGTTATTATAAGTATGAAACAACCCTATTTCACCATTTATCCATCCTACGTAAAACGAAATCACCACGCGTGCATACGTACGGAATACCGTCTCCATGCCGTGGTGTAATCTATTTTCCACCACCACCTTACTTGGATGGGTATAATGGTTCAAATAAATAACTACATATGATTATTGTAAAGTATTATTGATTCTGTAATATTATACATACACTCCAATAAAATTGCACGATCATGGGAATGATATCATCGCTCGTGCGTACGTACGGAATACCGTTTCCACGACGCGATGAGATTCATTCTCAATGATTAACCATTCATGAATGATTATAAAGTATATATAATAAGTAATAATGAAATATATGACATAATAATGATACTATATTTATGTATATATATATGTATGTCATCCAATTAATTCCTTTCAATTCAATGAGGAAACAAAAACCACGTTCATGTGTACGTACGGCCTACCGTCTCCATGAACGGTGTATTTATTTCCATTTATAGATCTATTATATATATGTATATTATGAATATATATTATATATAAATCATGTTTTATATTCTGGAATTAAGTAATCATGATCTAACTAATCATATGAATAATTACAAGTCAAAACACGGATGACAAATGAAACGATTTTACCCAAAACACTCTTTAACATGGAATTTACAAAAGAACGTGTAATATAAAGTCATAAGTGAACCATATATGATATCATAAGAATTAATATAATTCTTTACTAAGTCAATGAAATTATTTAAATCATTATACCGGAGGTTTGGATACGTACGAAGCATATCGGACCTAAGGTAAGGGATAATTTTGGAAATCTCATTTTTATCCGAGATTGCTTATTCGTAAGTATTTACTGGGGTTATTTCAATCATATATGTACATGTTTTATAAAAGTGTATTCATGTATGTTTAAAGTCCTTTTTACCCATTTTTATTTTTACCCCATGGTATGTAAGGACTCGTTCTTTTGTTTACGTTATGAGGTACTTTTTGATTTTTCCGAAAAAATTACGAGAAGAATGTTTTTTTAACTTATACGGCACGAACGGATTTTTACGATTTTATAAAGCCTTATTTTCATGAAGATTCCTCCAAAATATTTCATGACTATTTTAAACAAAATCCTTTTCTTTTAAAATTTCATGGCATTTTTTGAAAAGATAATGATTTTGAAGAAGAAAGGATATTTTCCTCAAGAATTCATTTCAAGTGTTTTATCAAAACTATTTTTCATCTAAGATGACGTTATTTCATATGTGTTTGTTTCAAGTATCATGTCTCTATGATTTACATGGTTTCACTTTTATTATTATGAAATGATATCCATTTCTTTTATATGGATTATTTGATGATGGGATGATGTTTATGAAACCCATTTTATTTATTGGGTTATAATAAATGATGTATGTTTATTTTGTGGCACAAGTAAGAATGATTTCATTATAAGATGGGTGGGACCTATATCTCCCTCTAATTCATTGGGTAATGATTCATATCTCATGAGATAGACATGGATGGAATGGTAAGTTAATCTGGTTCAGTATTACAGGACTGAAACGAGGAGTGAACTCGATTCAGAAAGGGACTTTGTCCACTAAGATGGTCATGACAGCAATGCCTTGGCTACTATGGAAATAATTACATGTGCTTAATGGATTCCAAAATTACATGTTTTATTCCTATGATATGTTATCATGATTTATGTTCCATTGTGATCTATGCCTTATGTACTTCCATGTTTTAAGTCGTTGCTCAATATTTTGATGTTTAAACATTATGTTCATGTTTTTAAGTTCAAATGTATATGGTATGTTTTATTTTATCCATTATTACCCTTACTGAGCATTTGAGCTCACCCTTTTTATGTTTTATTTTCCCCCATGATTAAAAGAAAGGTTTTAGGTAAGGAAACAAAAAGTGGAAGATCTTTATGGGAGATGTTATAGATCTTTCACCACGATTAGAAGATTACGTTCCAAGTTTCCAAAGACACTAAACTATTACAGTCCTTGTGTGTCTATTTTTGTTATGTATTATGTATTCCACAAAAGTAATGTAATATCTATGTACGTCAAGCTTCGGGTCTCTACAGTTGGTATCAGAGGAAAGGTTTAGTAAACCTTTGGAAACTAGGATGCGAAAACGTTAGTGAGATCCCTAGAGATATTTCTAAGGTATGTCTAGGGATGTCCCTAAGGATAAGTATACTTATAGGATATAGTCCTAGAACTACGGTAACGATCTTAGAATTTAACCTAAGATGTTATATATTGAGGGTGATTCCCCTTTACTATGTTTTTTTTCCTAGCATTATTTTTTTCCTCTCACACTATTCTTTTTGGGTTTTAGAAAATGGCTGGAAACAAGATGATTCATGATAATGGAGGATATTATGGACAATGGAATGATTTTATTCATGAGAAACCAAATGAAATTGGATTTGGAAGTCTAAACATCATTATTATGCCGAATCAGCATTCTCATAATATGATCAATAAACTCCAATTTGGTAAGTTTCCTGAATCGGCTAATAAGAGAAAGATGGAGTTTCATGATGATCATAGAGGAAAGAAAGTTCAATTTCCCCTATGTAAATCATGGGGGAAGAGGCATCAAGGATAATGTTTCAAAGGAACTGGAAGATGCTTTGGGTGTGGAAAAGAAGGACAGAAAGCCAGTAAGTGCAAATGAAAAGGTTCAATTAACACCATGGATGAGGATAATGGTATTTCTAAGACATAAACAATGGTCAAATGTTTTAAATGTGGAATGTATGGGTATTATTCAAACCAATTCCCTAAGGGAAACTCTCATGAAGTGAATCGGTATGGTCGTATGAGTAGTATTTATGTTTATGATGATGAAGAGACTACAAATGATATGTGAGAGGAAATAATTGTTGAAGTTCGGTCAATGGTTTAAGAAGGTAGTGGAATGATTACATGTTTATCAAGTGTAATGTTGTATAAGTAATCTCATGGTACTATGGAATAAAGAGACATCTAAGGATTGTTACACTGTTATCTTTCCTTATGTTTTGAAAGTGTATGACTAATGGTACCAATAACCATGAAAGGTTATTCAGATATTTTTGGAAAGTAGCTGATATGCGCATAATGAAGGGATAAGGAGAAAATTAAATGTTTGGTAGTATTCATGAGCTCATGACTGATATAAGGAGAAGGTTATATCATGGTTTGAGTATATAGAATTTTTGGATTTTGGTATGTGGAAAGAGTTAACATTTGATAGCATTCATGTTTTCACTAAGATTCAATGGGTATTCATTTTTCAAGAGAATACATGATTAAGTCCTTCGAATGTTTGAAATGTGACCAACAAGACATATCTCATGATATATGGGGATCAACGATGGTATTAACATGCTTGTTATATGAACTCTTTGGTAATTTTTTTCACTGTAATATTAGATTGGACAATAGTATTTTGGATAAGCCTAAATATTGGAATGGATTATGTTGGACATAAGTTATTATTGTTTAAGGATAGAAGTTTTTGTTCGATATTATTGATGGGATGTTATAGTAATGTAGTTTTAGAAAAAGGACAACCTGTAGGACGGGTGACAGCCCATCGCGTCAGACAAGACTGTGGGAATCGAACCCACAACCAAAGTGTGACTGGCCTTTATCGCCTACCACTGGCCTATAGGAAGTCCCTGGTTAGTAGAAACTAGTTTTATTTTATTACGCGGTATGATATATGAATTATAAGTTCATTTTTTGAATCGTATACGATTAACCTCACCATAGATGGACTTATGTATTTTTGAGAAATTTTCTAACCTTTTGTTTGAGACAGATAGAATGACCCATCATTCTATCACATGATCTGCTAACATTTCATGAATGACAAATCCATCTTAATTTCTGTAAGAGATGAAGTGGAAATTGTCCAAAGAACGACCAACGGTGAGACTTTACCAAAATCACGAAAGTATTTCTTCTAATTCCAATTTCATCAACTTTAGGGAAATGATCTTGAAAACCAAAAATGTTGTCCTAGTGCCCTTATATCCGATGAATCAGATGGTACCTTAGATCATCACAAATCTATGGCTTTGTGATTGATGGATTTTTCATAGCCATGTTCTCTACCACTCTCCATCATAACTTGATGGTTAGATTTTTCTTCCATATCCATATTTTCACCTATGTTATCCTACGTGGAAACCCAGTGATGAGTTAATTTTGGTAACCGTTACATTTCATACTTTAGTTTTTAAAGCCAAGTTTTGGTATTCCTTTTTACGATGTGGGTTTCTATTAAACAAACTTTCGAGTAGTAAACCATTTATAACCCCGACGAATTTTGAGGGAAAAATTAATTTTAAGGGGGGTATAATGTTACACCCCGATATTTTATGAAAAATGTTCTTTTAATATCATTGATGTCTTGTGTTGTATGATACAAAAAGATTACCTTGCGCTACACACAACACTGTATGAGCTTGCAGTATACACAACACTATTCTTGGATCATGTTACACACAATTTTGATAGTAGTTATTCTACGAAACATTGAGTGTATATATATAAATATATATATATATATCAATGTATAAATGAAATATGGTTGTATTCTGTTATATGAAACAATGGAGGAGTCTTGCACAACACGCAACCCTGACTTGGCTTTCATTACATGCAATCACGACTTTCCTCGATAGCGTGTGTTGTACGCAATACTAGGTTTCACTAAACAACGATATATGGTTATAATATTATTATGAACTAGCCGTTATGAATATTATCAACTACATTTTGAATTTTATAACATTATTATTCATCTTACACATTTTCTAGAACATGGTATGAGAACAAAATCAATATTTTTAGTAAAATAAGTATTTTTCAAAAAATGTAGTTTTGCCGCCTTTGATGGTGCACCCACCTTAAATATTGTTTTTGACATGTCTATAAGTTAAATTTGACAAAATAAAATTCTTCTTTGGAATAAAGGTATAAAGATTTACTTTGGATAAAATTTTCATATTATTCTGATAACTTTCATATTTTAATGAATAGTAAAAACACGCTATATTTTAATTAAAAACAACTTTTTTCATCGCAATAATTTATATGGTTATATTATATTTTTAATTGGTTTTAAAGTGTAATTAGAATATATTTTTACCATTTAATCCTATGTTGGTCATTGGAATTAATTTTACTTTGAAATTGCATATAAACAATTATCAATCTTTTGATAGTTATTGTTTCTTAAAAACACGCGATTTGTTTTGACGACAGGAATTAATTTTTAAATTAATTAATGCAACTGATATGTTTTTAATTTGGTAAAATAGACATCATTTTTTAATTCATAATATCAAATATATCTTAGGCCTAATTTTTGGTATTTTTCTGGAAACTTCCATTTTTTGATAAATAGTGAAACCACTAAGTGGTAGTTAAAAAACTGAATTTTTCATAAAACTTAATTTTACCGCTTCTGTGAGTGGAATTTCGAAAATCTGAGAGACACGGTTAATATCAAAGACTAAAATGTGGTTCAATGAGATGAAAATAATTTTTGGTGAATAGTAACTTTTTACTTTTTTTACCACGGTTAAAAGTAAATAGGGTAATTAAGGGTAAAAATGATATTATTATTACCCTAACACACGTCCTAATTCTATTGGATAAGTGTAATTAGACCAAAAACAACCTTAGGAATAAAATATGACCATTTAGGTCCACTTGGATTATATTAGGACATTTATTATTAATTTATTTAAAGAAGGGTTAAAATAGTTAAAATCAAATTTTTATAAGTAAATAAATTTTAATATAGGGTTATAAATAAGATAAATTCGACTATAACTATTCATTAGAAACCTAAAAAGATTTCCTACATAATGGTATTTTATTTTTAATTTTTATACATTAAATAATTTAATTTATTTATGATATAAAGATGATGCAGTAATTATCTTATTAATGAAATATTGACATAATTGATGTTATAAATACCCAAATAAATGTAATTTGAGACTTTTTATGAATTCCACTAATTTTATAGTTTAATATGACATTTTATTATTTATTTAATTAACTTTTTTCGAACTAATCATCTGTTATTATTTTCACAAAAATCAATTACTAAATAGTGTCAAAATTGACATAAAATAGTTTTTTAAACAAATATTCTATTATTAATTGTTATTTTATTCCTAAAAATCTAATGTTCAGCCAAAAGACATAGATAAGGTTATATATATTAATTACAAACAACTTGGGGTTCGTTTGGCTTTGTATAGTAAGTTTATTAACCTTATAGTGTAAGAACACAAAACGACACGTTAAAAGTAAAATTATCTAACTTAAAGTTAAATCTAAATGATAAGGTTAAAATAGTAAACTAAACTTGTACAAATTCTATTGGATGAGAGTATTTCGACCCATCCCCACCTTATATTCTAAATAAATTAATTTGGAGCTATTTAAAACCGAATATGGCTTTATAATAAAATAATATTTTTAGTTATTCCAAAGGTGCCCCTCTCCTCCCTTATAAAAGGGAACCTCCTCCCTCTCTTCCTCACACCACTTTGAGCCTTCATGCTCGGCTAGCCCCTGCCAAATTCTCTTCTACACTTCCCTAGAAACATTCTAGAGGTCCTGGTATTGTTCAAAGACCAATTTTAGAGCCCTAAAAGGAGGTCTCAAAGAGGCGTTTCAAAGAAGAGGTAATGTCCGTTACCGATTCTTTCAACTTTATTTCTTCTTCCACTTATTCTTCTTTAGTTGTTTCATTATGAAGTAATAACATCAGTATAAATCATATACTGATATGTTATCATAAGTATTAAACAACCCTATTTCACCATCTATCCATCCTATGGAAAACGAAATCACCGCGCGTGCGTATGTACGGAATGTCGTCTCCACGCCGTGGTGTAATCTATTTTCCACCACCACCTTACTTGGATGGGTATTATGGTGAAAATAAATAACTATATATGATTATTTTAAAGTATTATTGATTCTGTAATAGTATACATACACTCCAATAAAATTCCACGATCATCGGAACGATATCATCGCTCGTGCGTACGTACGGAATACCGTCTCCATGACGTGATGAGATTCATTCTCAATGATTAACCATTCATGAATGATTATAAAGTATATATAATAATTAATAATCAAATATATGACATAATAATGATACTGGATTTATGTATATATATATGTATGTCATCCAATTAATTCCATTCAATTCAATGAGGAAACGAAAACAACGTTCATGCGTATGTACGGCCTACCGTCTCCATGAACGGTGTATTTCTTTCTATTTATCGATCTATTATATATATGTATATTATGAATATATATTATATATAAATAATGTTTTATATTCTAGAATTAATTAATCATGATCTAAGTAATCATATGAATAATTACAAGTCAAAACACAGACGACAAATGAAACGATTTTACCCAAAACGCTCTTTAACATGGAATTTAAAAAAAAGGGTAATATAAAGTCATAAGTGAACCATATATGATATCATAACAATGAATATGATTCTGTAATAAGTAAATGACATTATTTAAATCATTATACAGGAGGTTTGGATACGTACGAAGCATATCGAACCTAAGGTAAGGGATAATTTTTCAAATCTCATTTTTATCTGAGATTGCTTATTCGTAAGTATTTACTGGGGTTATTGCTATCATTCATGTCCATGTTTTATAAAAGTGTATTCATATATGTTTAAAGTCCTTTTTATCCATTTTGACTTTTACCCCATGGTATTTAAGGAATCTTTCTTTCTTTTTTTATGTTATGAGGTACTTTTTGACTTTTCCGACAAAAGTACGAGAAGAATGTTTTTTTAACTTATACGGCACGAACGTATTTTTATGGTTTTATAAAGCCTTATATTCATGAAGCTTCCTCCAACAAATTTCATGACTATTTTCAACAAAATCCTTTTCTTTTAAAATTTCATGACATTTTGTGAAAATAGAATGATTTTGAAGAAGAAAGGATATTTTCCTCAAGAATTCATTTCAAGTGTTTTATCAAAACCATTTTTCTTCTAAGATGAAATTATTTTATATGTGTTTGTTTCAAGTATCATGTCTCTATGATTTACATGGTTTCACTTTTCTTATTATGAAATGATATCCATTTCTTTTATATGGATTATTTGATGATGGGATGATGTTTATGAAACCCATTTTATTGGGTTATTATGAATGATGTATTTTTATTTTGTGGCACAAGTAAGAATGATTTCATTATGAGATTGGTGGGACCTATATCTCCCTCAAATGAATTGGGTAAAGATTTATATCTCATGAGATAGACATGGCTGGAACGGTATGTTAATCTGGTTCCTTATTACAGGACTGAAACGAGGAGTGAACTCGATTCAGAAAGGGACTTTGTCCACTAAGATGGTCATGGCAGCAATGTCTTGGCTACTATAGAAATCATTACATGTGCTTAATGGATTCCATAATTACATGTTTTATTCCCATTCTATGTTATCATGATTTATGTTCCATTATGATCTTTGCCTTATTTACTTCCATGTTTTAAGTCGTTGCTCAAGATTTTGATGTTTAAACATTATGTTCATGTTTTTAAGTTCAAATGTATATGGTATGTTTTATTTTATCCATGATTACCCTTATTGAGCATTTGAGCTCACCCTTTTTCTGTTTTATTTTCCCCCAGGATTAAAAGAAAGGTTTAGGTAAGGAAACAAAAAGTGGAAGATCTTTATGGGAGATGTTGAAGATCTTTAACCACGATTAGAAGATTACGTTCCTAGTTTCCAAAGACACTAAACTATTACGGTCCTTGTGTGTCTATTTTTGTTATGTATTATGTATTCCGAAAAAGTAATGTAATATCTATGTATGTCAAGCTTCGGGTCTCTACAACTACAATATCCATTAATGTTTGTCCTATAATGTCGATTCCTTCATAAATTACTTTCATAATTAAATCATTTTTGAATTAGTGATGGGGTACTATTTGTTTTAATTTATAAATAATTCCCATAGTTCATGGGAAAATGTTGATAATATAGTTCTTGTTTTTCTGGTTCTTGGTATAGGTTAGAGTATCCTTATAAAATCATTGTAAATCTCCTCCCAAAAATGGAATGAATATTCTAATTGTCGTGATAGTCAAGTAATTTTTTTCCATTTAAGATAGTACATAAATCATCTCATATTTAACTCATATTCACTCACTCAGATAATTGGGAAGTATTGGATAGTGGATAATAATTTCTTTATGAATTGTAAATCATATTTTAATGGAAATCCATTGCAAATTGGAAGATTCTATATGTTATAGATCCTTATCTAATAATTACTTGCATTCAATGTCAGTTTAATACTTTAGGGGATCTTCAAAACCTTATTAACCTTAAATTCCCTCATCATTAGGGATCCATGATCATTTTTATTTTTTTCCCATTGAAAATAGTTTTCGCTCTATTTTTTCTCTCCTAATAAATATTACTTCATTTATATTTTTGGTTATATTTTCCTTTATACTTTATAATTGCCTTTAAATATCATAAATTAGATATAATATAACATCACTCAAGATCCTTGTGTTTATACACTTGCAATTATACATAGTTTATTCTGTGATTAGTTTATAATGAGAAACTAATGTAAATCTATGAATCTATGAGAATTTTAATTCTATTTACTTTTGATTTTCATGTTTTATAAGTATATAAAAAACTAAAAAGTATATTTCAACATCCATCCCTGATAATGGTTCCAAATTTTCTTGATTATTTACTATTTAGTGAGGCTACACAACCACCCTGAAAGTTTATAGGGTCAAGAAACTCATTAATTAAAAGTTTCCAGGTCATATCCATAAGGAAGGATGATTCACGTTACTAATCAATTTTACCGGTGTGAGCTTATATAGATGAGTTTTGGTGTTTTTTTATTTATCCAAGTAATAATTGACATGAAAAAATATGATAAAAATAGTCATGGTTAATAATTGAATGAGAATAAGAGTATTGAATGAAACATTTTAAGAATCAAAAATGAAAAAAAATTGGGGTGTCGGAATTGATTTTATTTCTATATGTTACTTAGTAATTATTCCTTAATTAATTCCAATCGCACTCTCTCTTTCTTTCTAGTTTATCTCTCTTTTTATCCTTCATCTTCATGGTGTAATCATAGGTCCCTATGAGGTTTCCTATGATAACTACACCAATATAGTTATACACTTTAAGTCATTGATAAGTGTGTAACTTAGACTTCTTGGACACCCTCTTGCCTCAGAGAACTAATTCCATACTCCAAGTTCATGGTATTTTATTTGAAATCTCATTCTTTCACCCTCTCCTTTTAGTTTCATCTATAAGTTGATCAGGCTAGAAAATATTTATGAATAGAAGTATAATATAGAGAAAATCCAATTCATTCATGAATTAACTACAATACAAAACTTTACACAATCAAGATTAACTAGGTATATAGCTATACATTCTCATTATTAAATAATAAAGTAAAATTAAAGAACAATAATATTATTTAATGGTCATTGGGGTGGCCTCCTCCTATGGTTGAGATCCCAAACTCCAGATCTACTTTTTCAAATTATGAACTCTTTATTAGTTTGATCCCCTCTTATATGTATGGTATCTTTATTATAAAATTATTATAAAATTATATTATCATTCCATGTGGGTAGTGATAATTAATATCCTTACAAAATATATAACAAATTTATCTTCTCTTAGTTCAGCTTCACTCTCCTTTGAGACATGGGTTTCTTTCTCACTTTCTTGGATCAACTTCCATTTTCCCCCAATAAATGATTACATTAATTGGTTAGATTATTTTTTATAAATATTGTTTTAGACCCTAAAAAAATTTCATGTGATACACATGGAATGTATAATTATTCAATTTCCATTAATGAATGATTATCCTTCCTTCATTCCCCATTAAGTGTTTGGAATAATTTTCTAGATATTTGGGGTTGCACAAACACTTATAGTTTACTTCTGATACTTCGCTAGTTAACATGAAAAATTTATAAAAACTAAATCACCACAATTTTATTAGATTAAATGTATCTTATATTAAGTCATGGAATTACATTGGCCCAATAACATAGTCTCATATTTGTTTTTTGGAGCTCCAATAGAGTGTTTTCATAACCCTAATTGGATGATTGACAATGCATTGGTATGTAAAAGTAGCATCTAAGAGTGTCAGGGGTCATGATGGTTTTCACATATCCTTGGGATTCAACAAAAAAATCATTTTATTTTCAACGTAATCTCAACCAGCTAACTTTTAATATTCCCAAAAATAGATCATCATAAGGGAGAGATAATTGTGTTTTTTATCTTGCATTGACCCTCGATGCTATATTGAATATTTGAATATTATATATTATATCCTTAACATAGAATAGAAGGTAATAAAACCTAATGTATTTGCCCTAGACTACATTGGAGATATCATATTCCTATAAGGTTTTTTCAATGTTCATTGATGAGCATACATAGCCTAATGATGATAAAAAAATAGAATTTCACTAGAGCTCTAGTGTACACTCAATTCCATATCCAACATTATGATAGCCCTAATGAATTATTTTTGTAATAAATAGTTCTATATTGTAATTTTAATTCCATTTAAATATAATAGTTCATACTATGTTGTAAATGTGATGTTTTTTTAATGTACTACATCGCCCATGAGTTTTGAGTCAAATCAGACCAACTTTATAAAGGAAGATGGTCATTGAGACATTACTAATGAAAATTTTGGTAATAGTGTTGGTCAAAAGGATGGGAGTTCAATATCATTGTACCATTTAAGGGGAATTATTTCTCACTTTAGGAATCTATTATATATTTTTGAGTTGTCCATAAACCATTCTAAGTAATAATATCAGTTACACATACGAAATCGATTGATTAAAAATATGAATTTAAGACGACACTACACATGAGCATTATGTTGTGTCTCATTTGACCCAATTATTTGGTCACAATATAGCTTAAATACATATAGGTAGGATCTCTAGAATTTAAATCCATCTAGAGTGGTGTTGGACTCCTTTTGAAAGTGGAAAGAGGTGTTTTGGTATTGGGATCAGACCTATAAGAGGGACTTCCTACGTATCCCAATGAAGGGAATCATGACCCATGTATTTCAGTTCCACCTAATGCAACATATTATTACTTTATGTTCATGTTTTATGTACCATATAAGTACCTTTTAAGTTCATGAGTCCCTAAATACTTCTATAAACTTTAAATCAATGTGTAGTAGACCACTAGGTGAAGGTGGCTAGAAATGGTTTGGTGTGGGACTTATGCCAAGTAAGACCTTTCTAGTCTAACCTATTAATTATTAACGCTACAAGAGAGGGTATGGCCATGTATTACACCCATTGGAATGAAATTTTATCTTCCTCATTTCATTCCATGAGGGAATCTTATACTCATCATATAATAAATATTGTTTTATCTTATTCTTGTTATATAGGGCATCTCATGCACTCTGTATGAGGCATCCCTAACTCATCATCAGAGGTATCCTTGGATCATCAACAGAGGTATGTATTCCTTATCACAAGAGGAATCCCAAGATCATCACAAGATCCATCCCAAACCCATCACTGGAAGTGTGTTTGATCCATCACTAGAGGCATCCCTGGATCATCACCAGAGGAATCCCATGTTCATATCCTAAGGCATCCCTAGTTCATCACCAGATGTATCCCAATATTGTTACTAAAGGTATCCCTGAATTATCATTAGTGTAATCTTGGTATCATCGCTAAATCATCCCTAGAGATTAACAATAGTGGGGTCTCAAGCTCATCACATGAGGAATAGTAGTCCATATATGCTCTTCATATAATGGAATATATAGTTTAACATCTCATGGGGGATTTCTTGAAAGTATGGGAATATAAAGTAAGGTAACCAAACATGGGGTGACCAACTTTTGATGTGCTCTTAATATGATGATTATGTTTAGATTGAACTTCCCAGAGGTGTCTTATGCATATTATTATAACAAGAATCAAAACCAATATAGTTCAAGTTTTGTAGTTTAAGATAATTTGTTAGGAGTTGGTTATGAAATTTAATATCATATGATAAAGAGTTATATTTCATAAAAGGGGAGAAAGAAGAATATTGAGTGGGGGTTATGAATTACTGTAACCTTTCTAGTACATCTTATTTAGTGGTAACTAAATAGAAGTAGGTATGTTTAGGATTTACACCAAATAATATTCCCATGGTGTCTATAGCCCATATAATAAACCAATGGACTAATGTCATCAATGAGAATTTGGTTAGGGATTACACCCAGTATGTGGCCCATTATTTACATCTCTCATTAAGTGGATGAAATATTCCACCAAGATCTATGGGGTGCTTGTTCAAGTTTATATCCTAATATTGTACCTCGTGAGACCATGGAAAAGACCTTATTAGGTAAATTCCAATGGTATATCACCTTAGAAAATGGGGTAATATGAAAGAGACTAAGGAAAAATGGGCTCCCATGTAAGTTACCTAGGTGTGACCCCTTTGGGAAGCCTAGGTAAAGGTTCTACCAAGTACACAGGCCTAAGAAAAGGTTCCCCGTATTTTAGTGGCCCCAACTATCACACCCACTATTTTGTTTTTTGGTATATGAACTTCTATTTATTATTTATTATTTTATTATATATTATGGGTATTTTATTTATATTGGTATTTTATTTTTTGAATTATTTTGGGATTGTTTAGTAATATATAATGTTTTCGAGTTTTTAGTATCTTTAGTTTCTAGGTTGGAAGAAAGCTATGGCATAGCCTAAAGAACCATATTATAGGGAACCCCCTTACAGGTGAGGTTATGAAAAAAAACGATACATCATGGATCACCCATCCCCTCTTATGTAGTGTAAAGGTAACATCGATAACCATTACACAGTGTAATGCTCACAGGTGAGGCTGCATCGTAGTCTAAGAGACCACATTGTACAGAACTCCCTTAAAACACTTCATAAAGGTAACCTGAGTTGCCCTTACACAATTAAATTTCTGAATTATAGAATCCTAGGAGAGACTGAATTGTATCCCCATGGGTTTAAAACAATGGAGAAATGGTTTTTGTTTCAACAATATATAACCCAGGAGGTTTGGTCATGGAAACCTAGAATTATGTGGCCCTGGCACTATGACACCTAAAGATAAACCACAGAACAGACCGAGGGCTATGTCGTAGAGGTTTCTCATGGAGTTAAACCACACTTTAACCTCCTATAATGAATATCGGTGTACCCTTGTGTAATTTAAAAAGAGATTGAGAGAAACTAGAATTAATAATGTAACCACCTTTGAATTAAATCCACTAATCTACATTTATCTCTCACACTCAACCTCTAGTTCTCCCATACACATGGGTCACCTTACCCCATACTTATTTGTGTGGTTTTTTTGTGATTTTAACCTTGTTTTTTACAAGAATCATCAAGTTATGTTTCATTTTACTTCCTCTTGACATGTTCTAGCTTCCTCTTGAATTTCTCCATTCAATAAGTTCTTAGAAAACAAGGGTTTTGCTGCAAAACAATTATAGTGTGGTTTTTTTTGTGCATATGGTTTTTTGTTACCTCTCGAGGATCCCTATTTATATTCTAATTGTATTTCCATAATATGAGAGTGGTTTTCACTAGTTTTTATTGGTTTTATTTGTTAAAGGTGGGTGGTTTCATGTGTCTCTTTTGTTTTATGAAGTAAATTTGTTTTTCATGGTTTTTAAATGTATTTTTATATAATTTAATCTAGGTTATATTGATTTTGAGGTTGTGTTATATATGATATGAATTTTATCAAAAACAAATTCCATGTTTTATGAAGAAAAATAATTTAATAGGCTTTCAATGAATATGATAAGTGGAAATGGATTGTGATGGATCAATGAAAGGTACTTTTTTATGGAATTTGATATATTTAAAATGGTTAAATCACATGGGATATAGAAATACAATCCTATTACACATATTGTTATATGTTTTTAACATAAATATCTAATAAACATAACTCAATGATTGAGAGACCTAGTGTATTTGAAAGACTAAGTATATAAAACATCAACAAAAAACTAAAAAAATAAAAATTATTTATTTTAATCTCTAGAATGTTCTCCTAGATCCATTTAATCATAAAAAACAACATTGGATAATCTTGGGAATACATAAACAAAAAAGGAAAGATACAAAGCCCAGTAATAGAATAAGCTTGATAAAGGAGAAAAACATATGAGTCAAACAACATAACATGATATCATAAAGTGAAATGATCATGAATAATCATATAGAATAATGAAATAAATAATATATAATCATAATATCATGGAATCATAGGAATGTGGAAAAAATATAAAACAAGGCATAAACATAATTTAAGGATTTCTTCCAAAAGAATATGACATAGTAGAAAGAGTTTCATCCTGGATTTGGTTTACTCTCTAATCCCATACAAATAATATCATGAGATATAATCATTAACCAATGTATTAGAGAATTATTTGAGTTCACTAATAATAATTGTATATGAATATGTGTTCCACATAAGAGAATACAACATAAGGTATAAGCATAAGAAATACCCATGGAAATAATGGGTTGCATAATATTTCCCCATATCATAATCAATAGATATTTAATAAAGATTACAAAGAGATAAAGGAACTAATTATTTTAGACTACCATAATTGAATCAATAAGTTATGGAATCAAGTATATATCTATCTAATGAAAATTTCTAGATGAAGGGTGTATAATTAATTTTAAAATTGAACATCTTTAGTAATGTTTTAAGAGAATGGAGCAAACTTATTAAATATGGTAAGAACATCATATTTTTCATAAAACCATAAGTGAACCAGGAGGGTTATTTATCAAATAATGAGTACTTCCCAAAATCCTTTAATGATTAAAATCAGTTCATGTTGTGTTTCACAACATGAAATAACAAATAATAAGTTCCCTTAAATTGAATTTACATAAAACATATTTTGGAAGAGAACATAAAAATATTACATATACCTATAAATGAAATAAAGATAATGAAATTATATATAAAATATACAAATATATATAATATGTAAGGTTTTTATCACAAATTTTGATGAATAAATTGAGGTATATAGAGATATGGTGTAGTATAAAGAAAATAGGGTGGTTCAAAGAGTTACCTTACATCATGCCCAAATTTATTCTACACTTTCACCTAATATTCTGAATAATAAAATTAAATTTATTAAATACATTATTTATAACCATATTCAAATATATTTTATTTATTATTAATCTTTTCTGTTATTTAAAAGTCATTTAATTGTAATATCATGTTTATAATCATTATCCCATGGTTTTCCGTTTCATGGTTCCAAGGATGCATAACTTTTGGATGATTATGGATGTTCTTTATGTGATGTTTATATAACTACAAAAGTAAAATAGTATAGATTTTATCTGTTTAAAAATTTTAAAATTATTCTTAGTATGAAATATTATTCAAAAATAATAATGAATCATAAAGTATATGTTTCATTGCTATATGCTTAGTTCATTTAGAAGAGTTTTTCAACCAGATGAACTTATCAGGTTGATATTAATATTATGGATATATATCCATCCTAAAATGTGAAATAAAATATAAATAATAATTAAATAATTTTATACCATAATAAATTTGTTAAAACAATCCTTGAAGGTAGTGGTGAAAAACAATATATGTTGTTTATGGTGATGGTGAACCGACCATATTGTGAACAATGCTTTCATTTTAGAATGAAATGATAAGAGGTTGGATAATGTATATTCCATCAACATAATAAAATTAAAGTATATTTATTATACTTTATTCATTATTTCAATTTTTATGGGGAATTAAGGAGGGGATATAATAATAAATGAATTTAACAGAGATGGATTGATAATATTACCTCTTTGTAATTTGTCTCTTGAAATGAACCTTAAGGAACCTTGGTGTAGCCTTTTGGTGAGATCAACACTATAAGTATGTGGAATATAAGGATAAGAATATAATAACGTATAATTTTTTCAATCTATGAGGCTTAAAAAGTGTGTGGAGAAGGGGTGTTGAGGGATTTTATTTATAATCAGGGGAGAGGGGTATTCTTGAATATAATACTCATTAGTTTATTATTTTGAATAAAGGATATAAATATTTTTTATTATTGTGAATAAATATGTTAATTAGTGTATGTGTGTTCAAAATAATGATTTCTTAAGTCATAAATGATTCAATAATTCATTTATTTTCTTATAATTTAAAATAATGTATTTTACAGTATTTCACTATTCCCTAAAAATTCAAATTTTTTGGAAAAATACCGAAAACTCACCATAACTATTTTTTAATGTTTATATTTTAAAAATTAAATATATTTTATGAAAATAATTTTCTAAATATGATAAAATTATTTTTCAATTAAAATCCAATTTAATTTCCAAAATACTACTTCTAATATTACTATCAATTTTATGACCCTTCAAAAAATAACTTATTGTCTCAAAAAATAATATTATCGACATAGTGAAAATTAATATTACATTATAAACCCATTTTATGGTAATAAAAAATATTTTAAATTTTTATACTTATCAAAAAAATATAAATAAAACATATGTGTTTTACAAAAATCTAAACACTTATTTTATCAATTTTAAAAATTATTTATTTGTGTCCTGATAAATTTTTTTGATATTTTCATTTTATAAGATAACTAAATATTATTTTTCAATTACATATGTGAGGTTATTATTCTAATCATTATGTTTCTATTCCAAATGGTCATATTACTACTCAAATAGTTAGATTACCATTCTAATTGTTAGATTTGTAATGGCCATATGGGTTCCTTACCATCTACAAATACCTAATCATTAATTAATGCACCATTCACTTAATTTTTTATATTAATGTTATATATATATATATATTCATTTTAAAAATAAATATTTCATTATAAATATTATGTTTCATTTATACAATGTTTTTCATCGGTGTGATGATTCTAGGGGATCAAGATGATCTAAATTTTAATAATTATAATTATTTTTTTGTCCAATTTTGACACTTTAAATTATTAGGGATATATTTATTCTATAAATTTAATGTTCAAGTCAATATAACAAAATATTTTGGGTTATATAATGAGGTGTATGTTTTATATATAATACTACATTACTACCTATGACACGTTTTTATAATCCGAATAGAAATTACATTGATTAAATTTTGGGCCATTACATTATTCCATATTTAATAAATTCACCCTTGAAATTTAATTTCACTAAATAAAAAATGAGTGCATTTTTTCTTTATTTCTTTTTCCAGTTCCAATTTCTCCTCCACAAACTTATGGTTTCTTCATATAACATTGACTATACGAGTTTTCTTACTACATAGAACTTTTTCAATATGGTCGAAGATATTTATTGACTACTAATCATAAGAGAGATCATTATAAAACTATTCCAACATTTAATTTAGTATATGGGAGGTATTTGGTATGTACTTACTCGAGAGGTATGTGTGGGACACATCGTATACTTCACATAGGGTTGGTGGGAGTGCTATTGGATTGGCCACAGGTTTGATGCAAACAAGAATCTCAAAGGAGATGATATATCTGGGACATGGATTTCCCTTATATCAAAATCTCATTACTCTCTTATATAGAGATATTAAAAGGAATACTTCATCTCCAACCTCAAACTCAATGTCTCTCTAATGTTTTATAATATAGATCTTTTTTCAACACTGAATTTTTATAATGTGATTCTCGATGATCTTGACCTTTTCCAACATTTCTTAAACCATTATATTTCCAAATAAATTTATTACACTAACATCATCCCAATATTTTTTTCCATATAACTATTTTTATAGTATAATTAAAAAAGATATATTTGGATTCTTGAGTTGAAACTATTATTATTTGAGAACTCGGCTAGAGGAAGGTGTCAATCCCATCTTCTTTTTATATTCCATCAAGAATTCTCTTGACATGTCCTCAAGTGTCTAAATGGTGATAATCCATAATAAAATTCAAATCAATGTTTATATCATGTTAGATACATTTCCATAACTTTTAGAAAAATCTTGGATCTCAATCATATACAATAGATAGTGTTGTTACATGCATCATCACTACTTCCTAGATTTATATTCATGCAAGTTGATCGAGTGAGAATTCCTATTGAATTACAATGAAGTGACCAGTCTTTATAAGATGATCAGATATGACCCATACGGAATTATTCCTCTATATGTATTCAAAATCCCTATGAAAAGTCCATGGTGATGATTTCTCATTTCTATATAGGTATGGAAAATGGTTGAATCATTACCTTTGAATTTTTCCTCTTTATCATCACTTGTTAACATGGAAAGAACATTGATTTATATTTCAAAATATACTTCTTCATTTTTTCCAAAAAAAATAGTTCTCTCTTAGATATTTATATATATTTGTTCTTTCTAGGTATATAGAGAATTTCAATCTATGTGAATTATTCCAAAATTCTTTATATATATCAGTCTTTGATTGTGCACATATTTTTGAACCAAATCTTATGACTCCTTCATCTATTTCAAACTTCAAAGATTTCCCTTTTCTTATAGATTCTTATTTCTTCATTATTTTCACGTCATCTATTTGAGAATCTTTATATTGTCCATAATGGATCATTGGGAATTAATTTAAATTAATTAGTATGTTTTTATTCATTAGTTACATCCAAGTCCATATTTTCAGGTCGAAGAAGATTGAATCATTCCCAATCCCCATCATTGATAAACTTGAAAAATCATTTATACATAGAGTATCTACCATATTATTTTATTTCCAATGATGGTAATGGATTTATTGGTCATATTTATTGACCATATCTAACCATATTTATAAGTTCATTTTAAATCCTTTTTGTGTGAATATATACTTGAGACTATTATGATATGTATATATTTCACACTTCTCCACATAGAGATAATTCCATTAAATCTTCAATGTGAAAATTCTTCCTTCCAAATATAGATCATTCCTTAGATAGTTTTATACATGGAGTTTCAACTAACTTAAGGAGTTGGATATAATTTTATGAGTTTTCATTAGTACATAACTCAATACCTTCTTTAAATCATCCACAGTATACCAAAACAAGTTCTCCACTAATGGGTAGTGTGATTATTAGTGTAGTGATAAGAAACTTTTTCAATTCCTTAAATATATAATCACATTTATTGGTCCATATAAACTTCTCTCTCTTTCGTGTCAGCTTGGTTAGTGGTGTAAGACTCTATATCAGTACAAGTCATAAAATTCTTGAGTGAATTTTTTATTTTAATTTTAATGTCTGGTTCAAATTTTGATTCAAGATTTGAAACAAAAATATAATATTATGATACTATAAAGTGATCTTTTAGAAATGGAATGAGTCTATGAATGTAGCTTGAGTAAATAGTTGAGTCTTGGGATATTTGAGTTATGTTTTGATAGTTTTGGATGGTTTTCCCATGTATCATGGTTTAGGGTGGTTTAGGGTGCATAGTTTAGGAGAAACTGTACAGTACCCTTAGGGTGAAGATGGTTTCTATTCAATACCTAATGAGTGTGCATTTCATTCACAATTAGGGAATAGTTAAAAGAAAACTATGAAAGGTTATAGAGGAAACCATATAATAGTTTTAGAGGATTTAAAAATCCATTGACATTGTTATTTCATGGTATGGTAAACCATTTGACTAAACCATATAATTTGGAGGGATTGTGGCAGGTTCATCCTCACGGTTGGTGCATGGTTTGGAAAATCATGTATCCCATTAAAAGTGAATTTTTAGGATTTTTCCCCTATAATTTTAAGTAGTGGATCCCACATTTTCTTATTCTCATCCTCATAAGTGACCCATCTCACCATCCCCACTTTGATCCATATTCCCCTTATTTTGGGGTGGATATTGAAGTTGCTCTACAGTAATTTAAAGTGAATCTCTAACTTCATTAGTCTCGGATATTCTCCTCCTCCATCCCACTTTATTTTTATCCTAAATAAAGGATTTCATTTTGATTCCAGGTGAGCATGGTGGAATAGGTCGAGCACTAAGGGGTTTTCATGCTACTTATATAGAGGGTGTCCTAAGATGATGCCTGCATGTAACCGTGTTCCATTTACTTGAGTTATTCCATCACATGGATTTTTTAAGGATTTTGAGATTAAATTAAATTGAATTGAATTTTTTTTTTCATCACATGTTAGGTATTTTTCATAGTTCAAGGTTTGGAGTATGATTTGGTCTATTGGTGATCATTTGTTCGTGGTTCTAGTTTGGTGAGTTCAACCCATGGTCTTTTTGAAATTTTTTCCTTTTGAAATTAAAAAAAATTGTTTCAATCTATTCATAGTTAATTAATTATAAATAAATTATAATTATATAATTCATTGGTTCAGTTTTGAGATATGGCCTTAGATATTTTGGATGAGGGTCGTACGTGCTAGGCAATCCTCAGTAGGAGACTCCAAGCTACTTAAAACAATGTTTCATTTTAGATTAAGGTAGCTGGTCTTTATACTTCTTCCATTTGTTATTATGATTTTTTTATATTAATGTGGTATGTGTGAACCTTCCACATTAATCAGTGCACCTCTTTGAAAAATATTTAAGTTGTTTAATAAAAATAGAATACTATGGTTGAATTACCCAAGGTGTTGAGTTCCATGATGGACCCTCATGTTTCGACTATAAATATTTTCCTCTAATTCCTAAGTATATAATTTGAAATCGATAGGTTATATTTTCCATGATTATAAGTGACCTAGTGGTCACTATCTAGAGAGTGGGGATCACCTAGGATGAATGTCAAAGGGGTTGGCCATGAGAGATACCCTATATCCAGTGGGATTATTATGATACGATAACTATAGGGTGAGTGTTCCTCCCCCAATAGGACATGATCACTTGGGTGGCCAGACCATGAGAGACTAGTGGTGGGGTTGGGAGTTCATTAGAAACTAGGATTCATGGGAAAGGGGGTGGGTTTAAGGCCATATCCCTAGAATTACTTACCTAGGAGGCCAAGGAGTCCCCGAGGAGACCTAAGGGGGCCCAAGTAGGTTACTCTATGACTTTTGACCCTAGTGAGAGGGTGGAATTGGGAATGGGTAGTGATGGTACAGGTTTTCACCTTACAAATTATATTGATGATGTGAAACTGAGGGTTGTGGAATGAGGTGATAGGATTAGGTGTTTGGATAACCTCTACCTCATTCTTATAATTTCACATATTCATTTTTTTATGAAATTATAGATATATATACATGATAAATAGGACCCAGCCTATGGGCTTGATGCGATGTGATGGCGTTATTAGGGATGAAAAAAATTCTTCTTGGGAACTTTTTTTTGAGTCGTATGTGATTTTTGTGTGATACAACTTTGATGTGATTATGTCACCCTAGATACCCAGATGTTCTTCCTGGAATTTGGATTTCATGCCACATAATATTTCTCAGGATGTTAGGATTCAACCTTAGGTATATATTGTATTCCTTAGACCCCAATCATACCTAGTATTCCAAGTATATCTAGGATCTATCTATTTAAGAATGGGGATTTTATTATAATTACAATTAATATCATGGATTCCATGGTTACCCCCAAGGATATTTGCAGTTGAGTTAGTGAAACTATATGTATCTGTTGGGGATTTGTAGGATACTTGGGATCCAACCATTTAGATCCCAAGTAATAGGGATGCTTGAGAATCATCCTTGATACATGAATTATATTAGTAGTTTGAAGAGATGCTTGGGAATCCTATGATCTGTATTTTGAGTTTTTTAGATGTTTATTCATTGAACCTAAGTAATATGGATTCATGGATTACCCCCTATTATTTGGGATTTATTTTTTGGGAATGGTCATCGTGATGTTATAAAATACACCTCATAAAAAGAAAAAGTAGATATGGTTGATCATGGTCATGGGCCTGAGGATTGACACTTAATACTGGCATTAGAGTAGCACTTGGACCCCCTAAGTAGTTATAGTTCACACGGTCATTTTGACATGCTCAAAGACACATCATAATTGGAATAATTATGTATTATGGTGTTTATTTATTTTTCAAACTTTATTTATTTATTTCAACTAAGTATATCCCATTAACATACACTACATACACTACTTATGTATGGGACCATGTTTGTGGTTCCCTATTGAGTTATGAACTCACACCCTACTCGAGAAGCCATGACACTTGGGTAACCGAGCATATCTTCCTATTATAGGTACAAGTTGGGAAGATTCCTGGTATGTTGTTAAGGATAGAACTAAGGAATCTTGATTGGGATTGGAGGTAAGTATAGAGTTGAGGTTTGGATATATATTTTAGCCTCCCATACATTTATTTGTTTCTCTAATTATGTGTTTTTTGTATATGTGATTGGACTGATAACTGACTATTATTATATGAATTTATTTATACTTCATTGAATGTTATTATTGGTTGGGTTATTTTATTTTTCCTACATACTATGGTGATTTTTTTTATATATGATACATGTTTATTTTATCTTTTATGGTAAAATTTGATCAGCAGTTATTGTCTCCCCATTGTACTACCCAGTATCCACGCTACTAGTTAAAAACATATGGAATATGGGGAGGTTTACTTAAGGTCATGTTGTAAACTGGGACAAGGAACTAGTCAATTTTTCTCTAGACTAATACATTAAAAATTAGTATAAAATGTGTTTTTATCCTTGTCTTATTTTTCTAGATTTGGTAGACTGGAGATGTAGGAATGTGTTAGAGCCTATAATATATATTGAGATGGTGTATCGAGAACACTTGTTTTGGTTATAATTCTATTTTACTATGGAATGGTATTTCTATTTTGGAATGTTTTGTTATAGTTGAATATCATTATCACCTAGGGTGACTCACATGGATGTTTGATGTTCTCTCTTTATTATGGATTTTGGATCTTGTCCCATTTGTAGGAGGCCAGTGATTAGATTTGACTCTTTTCCTATGAAATCAAGAGGTGTATCATGCATCATATAAATCACATAGTGTTCTCATGACATATACAGGCTTATTAGTGTGTTATTTCACTGATTATTGAAGCTCATTTGTTTAAAGTGTCAGAAACTACCAATATTATGTTTTACCATATAAGTACTTGGTGGAATTATACTTAGCTAGGGAAGCTTGTTGATATATTTTCTTCTAATATAAGGTCATTTTAATCTACAATAAGACACTTTATGATGCAGATAATGACATGGTATATGTGAATATGAGTTTTAGTGAACCTAGTATCTCAATATGAGAATTTTGTGCCTTCTTGGTAATCCCCTTGTGGGATATCAATATTAATTTTTGATTGTTTAGAGTATTATTGAAAACTTATATGGAATTTTCCCATATATATTAGAATGGTAATATACTTAACCAAACCATGTGATGTAGTTCACTTGGTAGATAATTTCCAAGAAAATTCTACTATGTTTGTATATATTTTTCTGATGAGGTTATGATTCTATTAGGGAATACCTATATAATGAGTCTTAGTGATAATCAGTGTCCTTATAGGTTGATGGATCAGCATGATTCTCCTAATCTATGGGTATATGGGACCCTATATTGGTCATTGGAATATTGATGTTGTGAGTTAAAGATATAGGGATATAGGGTTTCTGGTAAGTTATACCATATAAGTTTTAGTATGGTCTAGGTGGGTGGACCTAGAGACTATTGATTGTGAATCAGTGTTTAATGAGTTGATGCTTTTGCATCATTTGATATAAATCCACGAGAGGGGTGGCCCATGGTTATTGGTTCATCATGGGGTTTAATCATGGGTTAGTGCTTTATGTTGTTTTAACAATGCATGAGGGTGATATAAAGTATACAAGGTAGGCATGTTGATGCCTTAGTTTTCTTGAGGAGCGCACCTTGAGTTCTAGTGTTGGATAAACCTTAATAGTGTAGATAGATCATAGGTGGAATATCATGACTTTAATAGAATCTAGTATAATATAATTTTGTAGATAAGTTTTACATGCCTTAGACTAAGGTTGGGTACCTATGGTTATAGAATGAAATCATATATTGGGGAGTCATGTGAGTGGGAAAGGCACTGGTAGGGTGACCAATTTTGAAGAGGAGTTCCAAGGGAGCTCCTGGTGTGATGATATTATTGTTTCATGGAGAATTATTAGCCTTGTATTAGTGACATATGAATTATTGATTATGAGTCAGGTGATTTGATCAAGTGGTATGGGGTTAAGCTCCCTTTTTATTGGATAAGATCAATTGGTAGGCGCTAGTTGTGCATGGTTCCCATTAAAATTGTGAACTAATGAGCTATCGGGTTTGATCCAAGATCTAATATATTTTTTTAAAACATTTTCAAACTTATTTTCCAAGTATTTTGATGAAATATAATATATCCTTCTATGAGGCAGGATACATCAAAAATGGAATAGTTGTGTTGGTATATCCAATCTATGTGATTCCATGTCAGGGATTGATGGGATGAGATGACCGTGGATCGGTAATAGTAGCATGTGTTTGGTGATGTAACTCATTAAGTGTGTTATCAATAAGATATATTAGGTAATTTTTATGGTGGGGATCCCACCATAATTTGTTGAGGGTTTTACCCTCATTTTAGATGATTTTTAGTGGGTTCTGAGGATAATGTCTTCAGGAGCGGCGAATGTATAGTGTTTGATGTTTCATAATTATCTCCTGGGTATGAGTAGGTAGGTTCTCCAAGTAATTGTGTGAAATAATGGATGGATCATGGGCCATGGAGGAAAGAAGGATTTTATAAAAAGGTTTTTTTCATGGTAAGATTGGTCAATGGTTATAATTTTTGGAATTTTGGTTTTGATAAGTAAATGGATATATTTTCATTTGGATTCCTTGTGGAATTACAGGTATGAATTACCATGTTCTATCAGATGGGTTTAGTGGGTTGACGTCAAACATGGAATGGTTTTATTAGAATCTGGTCAAGAGGCTGGTTGAAGGTACATTGGCACATGTGGTAAGACACGATGATGATTTTAGTAGATTAAGGATCCAACTATAAAGCTACACCAGGAGTCAGAAGTAAAATTTAGTGAGGATGGTGGAATGATCAAGTGGTTTCTCTTAGGAAAAAGGCACTGGGATCAGGGGTTTGAAAACATGTCAGTGGTTGAGGCAAAGGATCCTTAAAAAGGCTCGACAAGTGGAGGCCTGACTAAGGTTTTTATGAAAGATACAATGCAGTGAACTAGAAATTACATCGAGTGCATAGTATTGGGTGCAGTTTATATGTTTTGGGAATTGGTTATAGATTTTCAGGGAAAAGTCAGCTAAAATGGGTTTTGACCTTGGTAAATTGGGACTCAAATGATTCATATCTTTATTGATAATAGGTAATGGTGTTATTTTTTGTGAATGATTGTGGTGATTTTGGGATTGCACTGGGTGGGTCATTATAATGAGAGTTTAATGTTTCAGTGGGTTATTTTGATGGTAGGATGAATCATAAATTAGAATCAGTCATTGTACACTAGTACCTATATTGGGGATAACCTTAGGCTAGATGATTAATTTTATGATGAAAAATGGGTGAATCAAATTCAATAATAATCATGGAGTGTCTTCTTAATGCATTCATATGATGCAAGAATTGGCTGATGATTTTGAGAACTCAAAGCCTGATGTTTGAAGTTTGTTTCTGAGGCTTTTGCTGAGGCGCGCACGTCCGTCTCTTTTGGGAGGGGACGGCAGTGCTGTTTGTTGCCCCGCATTCCCACTTTCTAAAGGCGGGGTCATCCATTCCTTGTTCAAGGATGTTTGATCATTGATCGAAACGGGATGATGGGATTTCAGTTCTTCCTTCTCTGGATTCATCCTCAGAACTTGTCACCTAGTCTGGGTATCCCTCATAGACTTAAGACGTTGTTTGTGAAACTCTTCCTAGTTTAATATCTTCATGGACACTAGTTAGTTACACTACTTCTGTCGGAACATTCAAAGGGATCCGGTCAGGGCAGAAACATTCAGTTAGGGGAGTAGTCATGTTGGGCATTACTGGCATGTCTGGGTGCTGGGACACTGGCGCGTCTGTCTTATGTCCCTTATTATAGGTCTTCTTGAGGGCACGAAAGCTCTACGCATCCCACTTTGAATGAGGGGAATCATATTCTATAGGCATGTATCTGAGGTTTTTCTCATATTCTCATGTTTAACACAGGGTATGCCGCAAGTTTAACGTCCAACGGAGATGGATTGGACTGATCAGAACATTAACTAGAGTGTAATAGATGGTTGCAACCAACAGATGGAACACCGATGTTGGAGTCAACATGTGGTTAGATTCCCATTTTCTATTAAATGGAATGGGTAGTGGGGTGGCATGATCCCATTAGGATGTGAAGGCCTGGGTAAGAATCAGGATAGATGATGGAAGATTCCATGAAATGGATGGAGAATGAGATGGGGTCATTGCGAGGATGATGGTGATTTTGGGCTTGAGTCTCAAAGAGGATTCCTACGTATCCCCATGGCAGGGAATCAAAGTCCACGTAGTTCATCTGACAATGGCTTACCGCCGATTGGGGGTTTCAATGGCTTACTGTTGGATGGGGTTTCAACGGCTTACCGTTGGATAGGGATGTCAAGGTCTTACTACTGGATGGGGTGAAAACGGCTTACTGCTGGATGGGGTCCACAGTTAAACATCATGCAGGATGGGGTAGAACCGACATGAATAGGGTCGGAATGACCAATGGATGCTGGGCTTGAACCTCCAAGAGGCTTCCTACGTACCTTTCCTTGGCAAGGATCAAAGTCCACATAGTTCAGATGGTGCGTGGGGATTACACTCTAGGCTGCCCGGGTGTTGGTGAACCGAGGTGAATGGGGTCAGAGAGACCAATGGGTGGTGGGCTTGAACCTCTTGGAGGCTTCCTACGTACCTTTCCTTGGAAAGGATCAAAGATCACGTAGTTCAGGATGGGTGTGTGGGGATTACACTCTAGGTTTCCTGGGTATTGGTGAACTGACATGAATGGGGTCGGAGCAACCAATGGGTGGTGGGATTGAACCTCATGGAGGATTCCTATGTACCTTGCCTTAGTAAGGATCAAATACCACGTAGTTCAGGATGGGTGTGTGGGGCTTACACTCTAGGTTGACCGAGGTGTTGTGAACCAACGTGAATGGGGTCGGAGCGACCAATAGGTTGTGGGCTGGTACCTTGTGGAGGCTTCCTACATACCTTGCCTTGTAAAGGATCAAAGACCACATAGTTCAGGATGGGTGTGTGGGGATTACACTCTAGGCTGCCTAGGTTTTGGTGAACCGAAGAGAATGGGGTCGGAGTGACCAATGGGTGGTGCGCTTGAACCTCATGGAGGCTTCCTAGGTACCTTGCCTTAGTAAGGATCAAAGACCACATAGTTCAGGATGGGTGTGTGGGGATTACACTCTAGGATACCCGGGTAGGATGTCATGGTCAGTGCTTTCTCTAACCCCACATGAGTCATGCTCGGTGAGATAAACAAGATACATCAAAGACCTGACGACCACGTCGTGAAAGGTGCGTCTGTGGGAAGTGTAGTAGGGATTACACGTGGTTATTGGCCCGAATAGAAAACAGGGGCTTATGCATGGTTAGCAGCCCAGAAAAGGTTGGGACTTACTTAAGGATGGAGGCCCATTGGGGACAAATCCTAGTGGGAGAGGGATTTGGCACCGAACAAAGGAGGGGCAGGGATGCTACCTCCTACAAGAAAAGATAGGGACTTACACTAGGGTGGTTTCCCTTTCCCCATGTAGGATTCATGGGGGGAATTCATAGTTTAACATCATGTGCTGAGGACGATGATGCTTGGAAATTTAATTTCCTGCATCTCGGATGAGGTGGGTTCACTCCACACCCCTAGGACTTACATAACCAGTACCCTCTGCACCTTGGTGAAGAAAAGGGACAGGCAACACCATGGATAAGGGGTTTTATGGAGTGAACCATTGGGGGGTCCATGTTAGCGTGTCTATGTGAAGAAGAAATAGTCGTTAGTGTGCCTATGTGAAGAAGCATGAGGTGAAGAAACGCAATGGGTAGTATCGTCCATGGGACTTTGAAGTTACTTCGTGCAAACCTATGGGGTTGCATGGGAGATGGATTTGCAGGGCAAAGGGGGTTATGAGTAGAGGCCTTGTAGAGCTCTGGTGATCCATGCAATGGAAGGGATTCGTGAAGGTGTGGGCTTCGCAAAGTAAAGTTTCTTAGACTAGGAAAAGGGAATAGGTTCATACAAGAGGTTCTTCATGAAGTGGAATGGAATTCACGAAGAAAAGCCCTATGAAGCATGGGTGCCTCGCAATGTAAGGTCCTATGAAGCAATGTGCTTCGTGAGGCACAGTGACTCTGACTTAGAATTTGAGTCACATGTGCATGGGGGGTGCTTTGTGAAGCATAAATGCTTCATGATGACCCGATTCTCTGTGAGGATCTCCTTCCTTCACGAAGGCCCGTCGGCTTTGCGAAAAGAGGGGGTGAAAACAAGGCAAAGGGGAGGCACTTCGCAGAGAAAAAGTACCTTGAGCAGCTCATGGTTCACAGAGTAGAAAGTGATTTTCAATTTGGGAGCTGAGAAGGGGAAAGGTGGGATGATCTGTCCTTTAGTCCTGTGAGAGGCTAGTATTTATAGGAAAGAGGCGTCGTGAAGCAGATCTCTCTCGACACGAAGATGGATTCCACTCCATGGCGGGATCGCAAACGTCAAAGGGGATCGTGGAGGATCCCGCCTCCATGCTTCATGGCGAGATCGCGAATGTCAAAGGGGATCATGGAGCATCCTGCATCCTTGCTTCACAGTGGGCTCGCGAACGTCAAATTGGTTTGCAGATCATCCCACCTCCTTGCTTCGCGGCGAGTGCGTGAACGTCAAAGGGGCTCACGGAGCATCCCGCCTACTTTCTTAACGGAGGGATCTCAAATGTCAAGGGGGCTCGTGGAGTATCCCGCCTCATTTCTTCATGTCAGGATCGCAAACATAAAATCGGCTTGTAGAACACCTCGCCTCATTGCTGCGGGGCGGGCATAGGGCCATGGTGCTTTGCGAAAGGTCTTCATGAGGCAGGTTCGGAGAATTTCTTATTATCCTTCTCCCTTAGGATTTTTGGCGCCAACAAATACCCCCCCTCAGACTTGGATCCGATTAGAAATCAAGCATCAAAGTCTAAGGGTCAATCACCAAAATTCCTCTGTCGTTTGAGAAGCTGGCTCGCAAAGGAGGATTGCCCATCGGAAAAACGACGGTTCCAATGGGCACGCCGCGAAGCTTTCCTCAGATGAGACATGTCACGAATCTGTGAGGGTCATCACCTATAAATAGAGAGGTTGTCTTCTCTTTTTTCGTTTCTCTCCTTCGCAATTTTTGATTTTAGCACTCTTGATTCACGAAGCTCCACGTACTTCATGACTGCCCTCTATGAATCAGGATTTCTACTTCGTAGCACACAGCGAGTCTTTGACTTTGCATTCATGTGCTTTGTGAATCCACATTCAGAGGTCGAGGTAGGGCACCGCAAACAGACTCCGCGAACGTGCTCCGTGAACGAGCTTCGAGAAGGAACCCAAAAATTCCCCAACCTAAAAGACCGAATGGCTAGTCAAGAAGATGATTGGGGGGTCCTTGCGAATGCTGCCCGAAGGGATTAGATGGAAAACATTCTGGGTTTAGGAAAGCTAATTCAGAGCCACTCTGACCATGGTTCTTTGATGGAGCTGCTATCGGAGAGCCAGAGGAACTACCCGTTATACAAGAGGTTTCCTTTGTATGGATTCAGGCTGAGGGGTGATGTCTTCATCCCAGAAGAAAGTCGGGACGAACCAGCTTACTGGTTCAGGAGCACGTTGTGCCAGCGCTGATGGTTCAGGGTGGTTGGTGGCCATGCTCGAGATGACATCACAACCGCCACTGCTGACTTCTTATACAACCACCTAAATAATGTTGATGGGAAGGATTTACAGCTGAAGATGTCTCCCCCCATGCATCGGATGATATTGAAGGAAACTCTGGGGAACTTGGAGAAGGGGTGGTCTGAGGAGTGGGACCTGCGCAAGGGCGGAAACTTCACAGATGATTGGGCATGTGACTACTAGGTAGGCACCTCATTTGAGGAGTTTGGGGTGGAGCAGAGAAGTGTGGGCCTGTATGAGGCAGCTTGGGCCTCCCTGTTTCACATCTACTAGCCAAATCAGCTGATGTCGGAGCTGTTGAGCAGGTGGTCATCGAGGACCAACACATTCCATTTTCACCATGGGAAAGTCGGAATCAGCTTATGGGAAGTCCACCAGATCTCATGGGTCCCGATACTGGGGGATATGTATGACAAATTCCTCCCCTTCATGAGTGTGTGAGAGGACCTAGAGAAAATTTCGCTGTTGGCGATGGCTTTGATGAAGCTTGTTCCAGGAGAGGACAAGAAGGCGGTGAGGGAATTCCATTTCAGGAAGTTGTGCAAATAGTTCCTGAACTTCCTGGAGGACAAACAGTTTTCGGCGATGCCTCGGACTTTCCCTAAGGGGGCCCGAAGTAAGGAGCACTCATACTGGTGACTTTTAGAGGACAGCCGGTGAAATAAGTGGGGATTTAGTGTCATCAACAAACAATAAATGATAGTCAGGCTGGCAGTATTCATAGTGGCTCTCATCTGTAGTTGGATCCTAGTAGTGAGGGACACCAACATGGGAGTGCAACCAAGAACATTCATTATGGCATCTGTGTTGGTGACAGGAGGGCGGGTCAACCTCGGGATCCTGATGCTCGCCAAGATTTATAAGATGTCGCGGCATATCAGCAAGGGGAAGAGCCTGTATAGAATATTCAGGCCACTCCACCACTTTTATGGGTGGATAGTGGCACACATACGGGGGGTTTACGAATACCTGAATCTCATTTCCCCTTTGTAATTTAACTTCTTCCCATCTATCCTGAACGCTGCCTAGAGCTTTCCAGCCAATCTGACTGCACCGTCAGTTCTAAACTGAGTATGTAAGGTGGAGGAGTTCAATTTCCACCCATTTATGTTTTCGATGGTGTTATTCAATGATGATGTTTCGGGAATGAAGGAGCCTTGTGCCTATATCTTGGCCTTTCGAGGTGGAGTTTTGGTGGAAAGGGTGGATTGTGAGCCTCTCTGCGAGCCGTACACCCCGCACTGATTTGCTCGAAAATTTCATTGCATGCAGTGACTGACCCTGTAGGTCTATTTGGGGGTGCGATTCAAAGTACACTCATGTGTGATGAGGAAGAAGTGGCTCATCTTCACATGGGAAGATGGGAAGATGCGGAACCAACAGCCTCCGTCGACCGCTGTCATCGTGTTAGTGAAGAAATATTCCCAGAGTTAGGAGGCAGCCTACCCGGGGGAAATGATGAAGCAACCAACCATTAGCGTTGATGATGGTGTGCCTCCCAAACCTCAGGGTCAGGGTCGGAAGGCAGAAGGGGCCTCTCACGGTGGTGGGGCTGCCATAGCGGTGAGGCCCTCACCAGTTGAGGGAGAGGCCGCAGTGGAAACGGACCAGGTGGTCCCATAAGAGTAGAGTTATCCTAAGGGGAGGCCACCTAGAGGGTTCTGTAGAATATCCACTAAGGATCTAGGGAAGAGGTTGCACCACATTGATATTCTAGAGAATGTAGTCTTCCCAGAGGCTTGGGATGTCTGGGAAGTTAACCGGAAATTCCTCAACCCATCGGATGTGTGGAAACATCTGAACCATTTTGGGACGAATTTTCTGAGGATAGGCCCTATTAGGGCTGGCTTTGCGGTATCCCAAGTGGAGGTGGAGAAATACCTAACAGAGCTGGAGGATGTTTTACACTCCCGGGGTACCTCGTGTCCGATGACGGATCGAATCAAGGTGTTGCTCGATTGAACCACTCCACCGTAGTTTTCGACTGATGACTTAAGTGAACGGTTCCCTCTGTATAAAGAATCAAATGAATCCTCCTAGTGAGACTAGGTCGGGAGAGGGATCCCATTGGAGGAGGGTGAAGTCTGGGATCAAGACTCAGATCTTGAAGAGTTCTTCGAGGCCCTTGTGGTAAATATTCCAAACCCCTTCTTCAGGGCCACCATCAGGCCATTCTGGACCCCTTTCTAACATCAAAATTGTGCAGGAGGACCTTGTTCATAGAGCTCGTTCTCTCCCTTGAGGAGATACAGATGTGGGGCCTTCGGGGTCCACGCCTGCTGCTGTGGAGATCAGCATGTCTGTTGGGACCAGAATACTCGAAGTGGCTTCCAAATATTCAAACCTTCAAACAATATATGGAGGGCCATGCTTCGAGGTCCCGACGGCATCAACCCAAGAATGGGAATGATAATTCAATCTCTTTAAGTATCCTCTACCAAGTTAATGACTGTCATCCATCAACCATGTTGACTAACATGCATGCTCCCTTTTTGGTATGCACGGTCCTTTAAATGGAATGGGTTTCCTTGGTGAGGTCGTTTGGTACCCCTGGAAGCGACTTTCCCTGGGTAATGCCAGTTACTGTAGAGGTGGAGGTCCAGATTGATCGAATAGTGGCACTCCCGATCACCAGTAGGACCGTCATGGAGGTTGATCCCGAGATCATCGAGGTGGGTTACGATGATGTGGATCGGTCGGACAACCCAAGTCCTTCCATGCCTGATCAAACACCGGATGTGGACCCAACCGATGAGTTCCTAGGGTAATTCCATTCATATGAGCCTTACAACCATGCTGACTGGGATGAGACGGCCTCTAATGAAGAGAAAAGCAGAATAGTCCATCTCCGATCATGGAAGCGGATCAAGCGCTTCATTGATGACACCCCCAAGCACTATGGTTGGATGAGACGGACAGACTTCCCTTGTGACTAAGTGAACTGTGTGCTGGGAGATTGGATACCCAACATCCTCACAAGCTCATCCAAGATCTTATGGCAGAGAAGATTTGGGAGCATTATCGTGGCCTCAGTGTGGGTTGGCAGCAGAGGAAATCAGTGAACATCAAAAGGCTCTAGGAGGCTGAAGATGAGGTCCAGCAGTTGCAGAGTCATAAGGATGATCACTCGGCCTGCCTCAACACACAATCTGAGCTAATATTGCGATTGAAGGGCCAGCTGGTGGAGTATGAAGAGGGCATGAAGCGAGCCTGCGACGAAATGATCATCATCCAGACTGTCATGGAGCGGGCCCAGATTGCGGATGATGAATTTCACCCCATAACTTCCAAGGAGGATCGAGAACTGAACAGGTGGCAGAAAATCCTGGATGCCACCAGCCAGAGGGTGGCGGAGCTGCTACGCTCTTTTGATGAGGTTAACTCTTCCATGGGGGAAATTGAACCTCAGGTACTGTAATGATTACAAAGCCTCAAACGTACTTTCATGCTTCGATTATTTGATGCATGTAGCATTCACGAGTTCCATTATTTGTATTGGTTTATTGCACACCCGTGATATTCGTGGATCATCCAGCGGTCAATCCCTAAAATCATGTGGGTCAGGCCTGATGTGAGAAATAAGGGATGACCACCTTATTATTCCGTTAAAATGTGGGAGTGCAAAACATGCTTTAGGCATCCGGGGGCTTGACCAACCAACCGGATTTCCGAGAAGATAAGGGAGGTGCCCGATCCGAGGATGAGGACTTTAGAACAATCGATGTGTCGTGTTCCCAATGTTCTCTAGTTCATGAGTGGTGTAACGCCAGGGGTATTGGAAGCCAATTCGAATATAAGGGAATGGAAAATGTGAATTACAATACCTCAAATTCGGAACATTGTGGGGATGGCGCGACAATAAAAGATAATTGTTCACTGTGTTCGAAACACAACATCTATATTCGGTTAGCTTGAAATGAGGATGACAAACGAGGGTCGACTGTTGACCATGTTTGAAACACGGGGCCTAACTCGGAGTGTCATCGATTAGCCTTCTGGAACGTTGGCCCGGAATAGTAGGCGAGCCATAGGCCAATCATCCATACTGTTAGGGGGTTCCTTTAGACGTGATAGAGGATGAGGGTCCGAATATAGGGCACGCAAGGTGTGGAATATGGAGTGGTGGTTTGTTCAAACAGAATCTGACACTCTTGTAATTACATCATTGTGGTGGAAACACGTTAGGTGGACTCATCAATTTGATCATGGATCGTTCCCACTCTTAGGAAGGATTTCTCTAGTGAGGAAACTATTGCTTCCCAATGTTTCCATGGGGCATCCCAAACTTGTTCAATGTAAGACTGCAGTCACATGGTTCCCCCAAAAATATTTCAGGCCAGGGGCCGAAAACAAGGAGGAATAGGACTTATGATTCCTGGGGATGGACCCTAGGTGAAATTCCTGGGCATCCCTACATATCCCATGAGGATGAGAATCAAACCGAACGTAGTTCTAAGATGTGTCATGGTAAGGTACTAGTACGAGGGATAAAAGGGGAGTGCGGGTCTGACCCTCGCTCTAAAAGATGCAGCATTTGATAGGTCTTGTTTGTCCTTTAGGGTGAATGGATGTGTTTTTTTGTGAGGAAATGGGCCTAGAAGAGAGAATCCAAGCATCGCAACAAGAATCAAGCCAAATGAAGGCATTGAATAATGGTATGGTGTTTGAATGATACCAATCATGATGTCCCTTGAGCAAGGGCACCAAAATGCAGTGCTGTTTTTCGTCATGCGGCCCAGACGATACTATCATAGTTTAAGGTCGTGTGATGGGACCACCCATGCATTTTAACATCCTGTGGCATAGATGTATAAGATACTAGGCTAAAGGGGGAATTTTCATGGTTCAATAAAGCATACTCGACGTGAATGAGGACATAATCCAATACCACACTATGCGATATTCTGAGAAATAAACCTCGGGCCAAGGGGGCAAAAAGAGGTAAGAGGGTAGGAAGTAGGAGAGACTGTCTCTCAATTAAGATGGACTCAAAGACGAGATGCCTAGGCGTTCCTGTGTATCCCATGAGGATGGGAATCAAGCTGTACGTAGTTCTCACAAAGAGGCAATATGAAAAGATCTTGGTTTAAGGTCTTAGAACATAGACCATGGAGAAGCGGGACTATTCCAAGTAAGTGCAGACCTTACCCCGATCCCTAAGCCTGTGTGAGTCAAAATCGGTGTAGGAAACAAGGGTGGGTAAGTTATTTTCAATACGTGGAATACCTGGAAAGGGGAAATTGGTGTGGAGCCTCGAATGATTTCATTATCATGGCTTTCTCCTCCTAACGTGCGGATGCACCCTGAGGAATAGTACCAAAAGTTTTGAAATTATACCTGGACATGAAAAAATGGAAAAGGGTGTGAATCATGTAACTGAAATTTTGGGATTAATGGGGTTGGTGTGATGATGGAGGATAACTATTGACCGTGTTCGAAACACAGCATCCATATCGTGTGACCTGAAGTGGGAACAATAAATGAGTGTCGACCACTAACCATATTTGTAACGCGGAACTTTTATCAATTCATTGCTCGAAACCCTCAAGGACGTTGGCCCATAATGGTAGGAGGACCCTTGGGATAAGCATCCATGCCATCTGGGGGTCCTTTCAGGTGTGAAAGGTGATGGAAGCCCTAACGAAGGGGAACACGAAGCCTGAAAAAATGGGTGAAAGCATGTCCGGGCAGAATCCGACACTCTAGGTGCTCAACCAGAGTACTCCCTGGCACATTGGTGAATCACCGAAGAGGGTCAAGGGTGCCAACTAAAGGGTGGATGATTTGAAAAGGATGATTATAGAAAAAGGGGGTGGATAACTCTCAGGATAAGGAGGTACATGGTGTTTTCATTACAACACCCGATGTGAGTGAGAACATAATCTCATACCACACCATATATTCCTCTCTCTTGGGAAATGCAGGCCAAGGGGCCAAGATGAGGTTGGACCCAAAGATGAGACGTTTGGACGGTCCTATGTATCCCATGAGGATAGGAATAAAGCCACACGTAGTTCTGGAAATGATGCACATAGGGGTAAGATACCCCCAACTAAGGGGGTGTACGGCATGGTGAGTAACCCAATGTGAATGAGGACATAATCCCATACCACTCCATACAACCCCTCTCTAGGAAAATGCAGGCCAAGGGGCCAAGATAATAGGGATACTTCTAAGGGATGAAGCTGGACCAGAAGATTAGTCGTTCGGGTGGTCCTACGTATCCCATGAGGATGGGAATCAAGCCACACGTAGTTCCAAAAGAGGGTAATGTGCAGTTTACCATCATGTAGCAAGGATGAAAATGGGTAAGATACCCAAAACAAGGGATTTGTAAGGAGTGGTGAGTAACCCCATGTGAATGAGTACATGATCTCATACCACACAGTACAACCCTAAATGGGAACTTGGGTCAGGGGCCCAAAAAGGCCAAGGGGCCTGAGGCTGGGGTCGGGGGCCCGAGACTGGGCCACAGATGGAATGTTGTGGCCAGATTGCAGTTTAACATCTTGCAATGAGTAATATAGTGATATTAGTTTAAAGTCATAGATCTCGGACTGTGGTGGACAACTGCTGACCAAATTCACAACAAAGCATCCATCCATGCGTGACCGGAGGTCGGGGAAAACAATTGGACGTCGACCGCTGACCTCCTTCGCAACATGGGACTTGTATCAATTCATCGCTTAAAACCCTCAAGTATGTTGGCTCGAAATGGTATGAGTACCCTTGGGCCTAGCATCCATGCCATTCGAGGGTCCCTCCGGACACAGAAGAACGGAAACCCAAATGACGGTGCCTGCAAAGCATGGCAGGGCCTGTGCTTGTGGATGGAGTGTAAATAGAGAAATGATGTCTCCTAGCGATGTTTGTGGCGTGGCCATATTTCCCGACATGAATGAGGATATGAGTCCCTACCACACCACAAAATCCCAAACAAGAACTTGAGCCGAGGGGGTAAAAGGATCGGGGAACTTGAGACTGGGTGTCCCGGTCAACTGTTGTCATATGACCTCTCATGTGGGTGTTGCCTCATCATAGCTCCTAATCCCAAGTGAGCAATGCTCATTATGGGAAACAAGGAGTGGGACTTGGCTCTCCCCATTATATGAGGGTCAGATAGCTGGCATCACCCGAAGGAAACCGTGACTTGATGGAAATCGGGGAAGAGTGAACCATTACACTCAATACATGGGACTTACGGGGTGGCGATAATGACAAAGGATAGATTTTGACTATGTTTGAAACATAGCGTCCATGTCATGTGACTTGAAATGGGAAAAAAATGAGGATTGATCGCTGACCACATTGGAAATGTCATACTTGTATCAATTTGTTGTTCTAAATCCTTGAGGACGTCAGCCCGAGATGGTAGGAGGGCCCTTGTGCCTAGCATCCATGCCATTCGGGCATCCTTTTGGACATGAAAGATGGTGGAGTCCCAAATAAGGACCGTGCATGAGGCATAAATTTTCCTGTGCATTTCAATGTCAAGTATGATGGTGAAAGAGGTGGAAGTCTCCGGGGAATGGGGTGCATGGCGAGATTATGATGAACTCAATGTGAATTGAGGCAAGATATTGTACCGCACCATACGTCTTGACCTGAGTGGATATTCTTGCATTTTGGGCTGGTCCAACAGAAAAAATGTTAGGGCATTCCTACATATCCCATGAGGATTGGAATCAATCCACACGTAGTTCAGGAAGGCCATGTAGTTTAGCATCATGTGGTGAGGACATGGGAGAATAGAAGAATGAGGAGGGAGCACATGGTGCGATCTTTGTAATTCTGACATGAGCGGGGCCAAGGAGGCCTTCACTACACCATGAAAGGATCCTCTGAGAGAACAATACCCAAGGGGGAATAGTCAAAAGGAAGAGTTAGGGGGGATGGACTCAAACGAGGCATTTGAGTGTTCCTATGTATCCCATAAGGATGGGAAGCAAGTCGTACTTAGTTCTAAGAATGTTTTGCAGTTTAATGTCCTACGGCCAAGAAAATGGGTAGTTTAAGGTCATGTGGGACCCACCAGTTTAGGTTCATGAAGGACCTGGTAGTTTAAGGTCATGCGGGACTGGCTATAGTTTAAGGTCGTGTGGGACCGGCATATAGTTTAGGGTCATGCGGGACCATCCAGTTTAAGGTTGTGCAGGACCGGTAGGCTCAGGCAAAGTACTGCTTGAGAAATTTGTCATTGGTGGGAGGAGTTATACAATCACCATCCATGGTTACCAAGGAGTATGCACCATTGGAATAGACCTTGTGGACTATGTAATGTCCTTCTCATTTGGGTTCCAACTTGGGTGGTTTCCTGCCAGGTATCATTGGTGTCCGGAGGGCCAATACTAGGTCACCTTGTAAGAAGGAGCGGAGGTGAAACTTCTTGTTGAAAGCCCTAGCTATCTTGTTTTGATGCATTTCCAGATTGTGTAGGGCACGAAGCATGTTCTCATCCAGTGCTTCCAATTTGTCCAGAAAAATTCCAGCTACTTCATCTGGAACCTACTAGTCATAGACCGATATGTGTAACGAAGGAAACTGAATCTCGATAGGTAGGACGGCCTTTTTCCCATACACCAGGGAGTATGGAGTCACCTAGGTGAAATTTAGAGTCGTTTTTCGGTAATCCCAGAGAGCGTTGGGGAGATTTTTCAGCCAACTCTTCTTATTCTGACCAACTATTTTCTGCAGAATGTTAGAAAGGGTTTTGTTGAATGCCTCGATCTGTCCATTTTCCTGCACGTGAGAGTGGGATGTATGGTTCGAACGGATGTTGTACTTAGAGTAAAACTTCTTCAACTCAGCTTCCCGGAAGTTAGTACCATTATTGGTGAGATGACGTGAGGGACTCCAAACCAGTAGATGATATTGGAGCTCACAATGTCGATTATAGAATAGGCCTTGACCTCCTTGAGCGTGACTACCTTTTCCCACTTGGAAAAGAAATCTGTAGCAGTCAGGATGAAACAAAATTGGCGAGATGTCACCAGTGGATATGGTCCCATGACATCAATTCCCCACACCGCAGATGGCCAAGAGTACTTGGTGGAGTAGAGAGGTTCAGGTTGTCGATGCATGAAGTTAGCATGAATTTGACATGCATGACACCCTTTTGAAACTCGATGCAGTCATAGATCATGGAGGGCCAGAAGTACCCCAGTCTCCGGATCTGATGGGATAGCTTCGGCCCAGTCTGGTGGGTGCCGCAGGAACCGGCATGAACCTCCTACAGGACCTGATAAATCTTGACTCCTAGGATGCAATGGAGGAGAACACCATCAAACTTTCACTTGTAGAGGATCTTCTCAAGACCGGGACCACTATAGAGGGTAAAATGCGTTGCACGGTGTCATATTTTCTCATGCCCGGCCCGATCTACCAGGAGGTAACCATTTTGGAGATACTCGAAAAATGAGGCTCTCCAGTCGGGAGTTAGTTATACCACTGCATCTGAGGGACCTAGGGGTCCTGACGTGGAATCTCTAGTGGTAAGATGGCTTACCCACAGGCTGTCGTCATCATCTAGGGTGACGGGAGCAATGACCCTCTAATGTACCATGTGTATAATCAGATCATCCTGCTCAAGTTCTGCAAGTGATGCAGCTAGGCTGGCCAGGGCATCAGCTCATCCGTTCTGAGATCGAGGGACATGAGTAATTTCCAGCCGAGATAGAAATTGGGCCATGAGCTGGAGAGTGCACTCCAACAATGGTACAAGCTCTGGATTTCTGACGAAGTAGTCACTTTTGATCTTCCTAATGACTAGTTCGGAATCCCCTTTCACATGAAAATGGGGAACATCGGTATTGAGGGCCAACTCGAGGCTAGTGATAAGAGCTTGATACTCGGCCCCATTATTGGTGCAGCCTTATGACAATAGGAATGAGTATGGAAGAATGGCTTGTGCTGGGGTAATAAAGACAATACCCAGGCCTACTCTGTTGATCCTAGGGTCGTTGAGCCTTCTGCCGGTGGGGCTTCGGGAAGCACCATCGTAGTGCATCTGCCAGTATGGTGTGGCTTGGTCCACCGAGGGGATTGCCTCATTAGGAAAATCGAGATCCAAGGAATGGTAAGTAGGAGCTGGGTGGGCATTAAGGAAGTATGCCAATACTTTCCCCCTAATGGATTTTTGATGGATGAACCTGATGTCAAACTACTGGAAGATTACCACCCACCGTGCTAGGTGGGCTGCCAATATGGGGCGGTTTAGAATGTACTTCAGCGGGTCTACCCGATACACCAGCTGTACCTGATGGTGCTGCAAGTAGTGTTGCAATTTCTAAACTACGAATACCAACACGAGGCAGCTCTTTTCAATGGGGGGTATCTGGACTTCGTATCAGTGAGCATATGACTGAGGTAGTAGAGGCTGTTTTCCGTCCCCTCATTGTTCTTCTGGATGAGAAGGGTGTCGAGAGATTGTTCCAAGGTGGTCACATAAAGGACCAATGGCTTTCCGGAGACAGGTGGCATCAAGACCAAAGGCTGGAGTAGATACTGCTTGATTTCCTCAAACGTGGCCTGGCACTCTTTGTCCTATTCTTAGGCAGTGCCTTTCTTCATGATCCGGGAAAAGGGCTTACACTTGCTGGCCAGATTCGCAACGAATCAGCGTATGTAGGCTAAGTAGCCTTGGAAACCTTGAATATCCCGAATATTTCTCAGGTGAGGCATCTGGTTGATGGCCTTGATCTTCTCGGGGTCAATCTCGATACCCTGGTATCTGACAACAAAGCCAAGGAACTTCCTAGAGGTGACCCTAAAGGCACATTTAAATGGGTTCATCTTTAGGTGGCAGGAATGGAGGAAGCCGAACACTTTATCAGGTTCCTTGAGATGGTCCTGGCGCTGGCGAGATTTGACTACCAGATCATCCACATAACATTCCACCAATTTCTTGAGGATTGGATTGAATATGTGATGCATGTCCCACTAATAGTTGGCACATGCATTCTTGAGGCCGAAGGGAATAACCTAGTAATAGAAAGTACCTTGGGGAACCCTAAATTCTGTGGATTCCTCATCCTCGGGGGCCATTCGGATATGTTTATATCCAAAGTACCCACCCATGAAAGAGAGGGCTTAGAACCTAGTCGTAGCATCAATCCGCAATTTCATCACAGGAAGGGGAAAATCATCCTTTAGACAGTGACAGTTCATATCCCGGAAGTCGATGCAGACTCTGATTTGTCTATTCTTCTTCCTGACTGGAACATTGTTGGATAGCCGCTTGGGTTACTAGACCTCCTTGATGAAGTTGGATCTGATGAGCTTTTCAACTTCATCCTAGACCATGGCACCATGAGAAAGGTGAATATATCTGGGAGGCTACTTAAACACGTGATGATTTGTAGGGAGACCAAGGCGGTGGATGTCAACCTAAGGATCTAGTCCTGGAATCTCATCATAGCTTTAGGAGAATACATCACGATGTTTCTTAAGGAATTCTATGTACCACTGCTTCTCCTCAAGGGACATGGAAACACTAACCAGTGTGGGTCTCAGATCTACCTTGCTACCGAGGTTCACCTGTACTAGTTCATCGACCATGGTGGAGATGCCTTATTCAAAGGTAGGGGGATCATCCTCTAAATCCTCTTGTTCACTTTCAGAGGAGGGATCCCTAGTGGGAGAAGCTTCCTCTAGGTCAGAAGATTCCGAGAGGAGGCTGGTTTCATCCTATGCAACAGTAGTCACTGCATCGGGAGATTCTGGTACTTCTAAAACCATAGCAATGAAGTTTTTCGACCCGATCCCATCTGGTCTTCAGCCCAAGGGGCCATGCTTCATGATATAAAATAAGTAGTGTTGCATCATCTTGAGTCGGTTGATTCCAGCCCAGTGAAATAGGTAAGTATGACGTACTATCGTTGCCATGGGGCGGACATCCCGATACCGTACGAGGGTAGGAGGCTCTTGGATCACCTGAGCCATATTTGTGTAGGAGTATGAGGTGATCTTCCACCATCGCTTGGACTTGTGAATATGCTTCCCCTTGTACCAGAGACAAAAAAACATTTCCCCATGTCGAGGATCATGGCCTCCAATCAATTGATCGGGAAGACGTAGGCATCATCTAGACATGCCCAGGGGTCAGTTGCAACCGCAATGGGCTCAACCTCACATGTCTGAATCTTATTTTACTTGATCTTGTAATAGTCATTGTCCAGATAGCGGGATTCATAAGAGGAAAAAGGATACGCATCACCTTGGAGTACGCCTACCCGACCATTGAGGTAGTACTTGAGGTATTGATGATATGACGAGTGAACTGCCACGTGCAGGTGGAGCCATGGTCTGCCCATCAATGCATTGTATGCGGTGTCTTGGGAGACAACCATAAACTTAGTCCTAGAAAATAGGCCACCGAACTAGGTCTTCAAATGGATCTTTCTAACTAGGGTCTGCTCGGTCCTGTCGTATCCCTAGATCCTTAAGTCAGAGGGAGTCAGATAATCTACAGATAACCCCAGCTTCCATAGCATCTGTGTCAGGATAAGGTTGAGCCCGGAGCTGGTGTCAACAAGACAGTGGAGAACCTCTATTCCATTAAATTGGTTGGTGATGTACAGTGGGTGAATTTTCCCATGTATGGGAGAACCTTAATCTTCTCCAGAGAATGAAATGACAGCCTGACATTCACCATTCTCAACCGCTTTATCATGAAAGGCTTCTGCCACTGCTACCTCCATCTCAAACTGGAGGGGGCTTCTTAAAGCCTCAACGAGCGCTTCGCGCATATATGATGATAGGAGAAGGGATTTGAGGATGGAAAACCTCGCTGTAATGCTGGCAAGGTGCTTTAGGATATCATATTTCCACGTGAGGCATGAAATTATGCTTACAGGAGGCCGCTATGTGAAGGAGGCATAGCGGACCCTACCGGTTGGGCCGGCGGCTAGCTGGTAGTGGGAATGTCCTTCTTCTCACTAGTTGAAGCCCGTAGAGTAGTTATCGGATGAGGTTCGGATGACTAAGATCAGCATGTAGTAGGTTGAGGCTAGTCACGGCATGGTCGAGGTGGCTCTGCCTGATCTAGTAGCACAAACGGCGGTGGAGGCGGACCCGATGACACCGGATGAAGAGGTTGTGCGTGTTGAACTCTATGTTGGGTCTATTTTCTGATCTTATTGGTGTGCGTGGCCTGGCTGGAAGTGACAACTGATGTGCCTAGACGACCCATATGGTCATGGCTCTTCCAACATTGGCATCAACTGGGGACGTTGGGAGGTTCGCCTGGAGCTCCCTGTCGTCGAGAGTCATGGAGGGGTTTACCAACTCCACGGTGTTAACCAAAGCATACCCTTGACTATCACTTGAAGATTCATCCACTATTGGGAAGATTCTGGGAGGAATCCCTATCTCAGGGTTCTTGAAGTCTCCGAGAGTGCGGGGCGACGATGGCAATGGCGGGGTGCGTTGTTTTCCCTTACATCACTAATGCTTGCTCTTCTGGGAAGAGGTCCACTGAGATGATGATGCAGAAGCAGTGGTTGTGGATTCTGAAGCCTTTGGTTGATTCAAGCATGCATGAATGATACCAAGGGAACGAGCAACCATTATGAAAGCCATATAGTCATCTTACTTCTGGGACCCGCGGTTAGAAACATGCTGCCACTCGCCTTCATCGTCGTTGTCGCTATCTGGCCTTATGAAGACTCCTGCCACTTGTGCCGAGGTCGGGCCCAACCTGACTATGTTTTTATCGACCTGGTCTTGAAGCTAGCCTTTGAACACATAGCACTGATTGAGGGTGTACCCCAAGATCCGATGATAGGGACAGTAGTTGGGGAATTTAGTGAGGTTCGCCTCCTCTGGCCTTCTACACTCAGGAAAACGCATGATCCCTTGTTCCACAACACCTCTGAAATAGCCAGGAACCTGATTCTTGTTGAATGAGTAGGTCTGGTTTCTTCTATCTGAAAAGGGGGCCCTTGGAGCATGGCTTTGAAGAGGTGATGGAGGAGTCTGTTGGGGAGGCAGATCCTGATTATCCTGCCTAGGCGGTGGCGGCGCATTATGCGGGGACACCTGTCGATTCTGAGGTAGACGTTGTTGGGCTGGAGGTCGCGCCTATGGTGGGGGACCTTTGCGATGTTGTGGAGGTGGCTCCGATGGTAATAATTCCAGATATCTGGGGCCTCTATTTGGGCCACTGTGGTGGGATTGGCTCTAATATCCCTTCTCACAAGAATTGCGGGAGGCAACAGACGTGCCTGGCTGGCCTGTTGCAGAGCTTCCTCCAGGGGCTAGGCCTTATTGGAGAAGTCTCGGAATCCTCCAGGGTAGTTCTGGGTGATCAGAGAGGGAACCATTTCTGTCTTGACATTACCTACGCACATCGTCAGTAATTTCTCCTGAGTTAGTGGCATGTTAAGGGAGTATGTGAGCCCCTTCCACCGAGTGATAAGGTCTGTGACACGCTCATCGGGCCTTTTTTCACTTGAAGAGGTCTTCAATGCTTGTTTTCCACGTGATGGAGCTGAACTGGTAGAGGAATTGACTACGAAGGTCCTCATAGCTGGTTACGGATCCGACGGGGAGCTGACTGTACCAGACGAATGTTGGCCCCTCCAATGTCTGAACAAAAATACGGAGCTTGGTAACCTCCTACTTCCATGGAGTCTCCAACATGGGCCCACACCTTGAGTTGAAGTGGTCTAGGTGTTGTGGCGGGTCCTCTGCCCTATTAAAGGGGGAAAAGGTGGGATTTCTGAAACCCAAAGGTGTCGGCATATCATCCACCCATGTCGGGTATGGCTTTCCATCAGTTGGGATTGCCACCTGTCACGTTTCCAACGACTCAAGGTGAGAAATGGGTGCCTCCATAGGATCATCTGGGCAGGGGTCCCTATCTTGACGGGGATCCCTATCCACGAGCACATTGGCGGGTTCTTCAACACGGTAAGGCGGCTCAGTGGCTCATGAAGCGGCTGGTGGGGAGACATTTGGGGCAACTGGGGGAACCCAAGCTGAATTCCTTGGATTGTCACGTTGTTCCAGAGGGTTTGGAGAGACATATCGTGCCCTCTTTCCGTAAGTTTCGACTTCAACCCTATCTGTGGGAGTAGCATGATTAGGGTTTCCTGGAGGCAGCTCACTGAGGGGAAGTTGTTCCTGCCCCTGCTGTACTGGTCTAGGATTGCTGTAGTTGGTTCTTCGCTCTACGGCGTGTTCATCCAGGAGTTCATCAACCAACTTCTTCTATTCAACAAGTTTTTGGCACAATGTGTCCTTTTTAGGGTCCTCCTCCATCTTCTGCCCTGAGGCAGATGAGTCGGAGTGTTTGGAAGCTCTGACGTGATCTTTACCCTTATCAGAATTCCGAATAGGTATCAATGCCTTGGTGGGAATAGGGAGACCAAGTAGGTTCCTCTTCAGATGAGTAATTCTTCTTGATGGGTCCATTAGTGGTGGAATGCCCTCGGGGGGAAAGTCTCCATTGAGAAGCTCCAGCTCGTCATCCACATCCACTATGTCGGCCATGTTGACCATGACCCTTCCTGGGGGCATGTCCTCGATATCGCCTAGTGATTTGGGCTGCCACCAGATAGTAATGAAGAGGAGGGAAGCATACTACCCCCAGCCGTGAATTTTTACATGGGTGGTAGATACCTAGATAATCTTGAAGAGTACCATGATACTCTAAATGCATTATTGTTGGAGGGCCTTATGGCGGCCTGGTGACTCGAGGCGCTAGGCCACAGGGAGTTCGGCCAAATCGACCAGACAACATTGCTCACTGATGTCTTCGAAATGCGCTTGGCTCCTTGGATAATCCACTCACTGGTGATGAAGGCTAAAGTGTGTCTCCCAGAGGGTGTGACGGAAACATTCGACTTCCTCTGGGGTGAGGGATTTTGGTATGTAGAAATTCAGCGCTGCCATGGGCCAGAACATCTCGAGGAAGTGGTCTACTGTGAGGATGTTCCATAATCTCCTTGGCTTGGATTCAGGGTTTGGCCCTTGATTTCCACATTCGTCAAATGGGGGTGGCTAAGTAACTGGCAGCAGAACTGAGGTAGACCGTTGTGATGGCAGGCTAGCCAGTGGAGAGTACGGTGAATGGGATGACTGGCCGCCGAATCTTGGGCAGTCCTCCAAAGATTGTAGTGACATGGCTGCTAAGTTACAATAATATGGGCTAACGGTTGAGGTTCTTGGCTCAGGGGATAGGGCTACTGGCAATAGTTCGTATAGCTTCTTGCCCGCCATCGGTCCCCAGAATAGTTCTATGTGATCTCTTGTTGAGGTAGAGAGCGCTTCTGGTGACGACGGTGGTGATTTCATGATTGTAACCTATAAGGTTGCCAGATTTTCATCCTCCTGGATATACCTGCGGAGGGAGGTGTGAATCCTATGGACCTCACATTCTAGGATTACTAGGCTGATGTGCCTCATCCCTGCCCCATCCCTTGACTCGGATGAGCAAGAGTAGGGTTCCCACGCTGAGTTGTACTCCGCTTCAGAGTATTAGAAGCGGACTTTTTTTATCTCCGTCCGGACCTTCCCAAAATTCTTCTTATGGTGGTGATGACCCACCTTCCTGCCCCTAGATGGCTCTCTGAGACAGGGAATATTTTTGATATGAGGTCCTTCGGCCGCACTAGTGCTGGGGTGGAGAGGGTTTCCACCCAAGAAAGTCGGGGTGCGAGGATCACCAGGACATATGTCAAAGAGGACATGGGGATGACCTCCATGGGTAGCGCTGGAGCATGCAAGAACTCCGTTGGAAATGGAAAGAGCATGGAAAGGACCTCCATTCTTGTTTTCTCTGGAGACCTCAGTATGAGGAGGGTCCTTGTACTGCGCTAGCTGAACACGAGTAGGACCTCCATGCTGGGTGCGGGTGAAGCGAGGCTGGCCTCTGCCCCTCTGGTTTCCGAGGTGTAGAGGACCTTCCCTAGCTGCTGAGAGGACATGGGGAGGTTCCTCATGTTGAAGGGAGACCATATGTACAACGTCCCTACACTGGTGGTTGGAGGTAGGAGGAATGACTCCATACCCAGTGTAATGGGCACAGGAAAGACTTTCGTACCGAGTGTCACCGCCGCGGGGAAGACCTTCATTTAGATTGAAGGTGGCACAGGGTGGACCTCCATGCTGATCCTCTAAGAGGGGAAGGCCCACATTCTCTATGGTATTGGTATGGATAGGACCTCCGTACTTGGTGGAATTTCTAGGAGTTGGTTCGCAGCAGCCACTGCTTGTGTCGATGACCAAGATAGTCGACCAAGCCTGCCCGTGGGGTAGTTGGGGCCTTGATCCTAGTCGGGCGTATAGGTGTCCCTACTCAGTGTATATAGATAACTGATGATATGTGTCAACGGTGGCTCGGGCCATAGTACCCATTGACATTGAAACACCATGCATGGCATCCTCTTCAGCTTGTGCCTGACGCTGGCGTCGGGTCGGACAGACTGGAGCCAATGGCGCAGGCACATGGATTAACCGCTCCTCGTCCCGCAAGACTGGGCGGTGGAGCTGACGCAACTGGGTGGGAACCCTCGTTGAGAGCCCTTGGAATGGGACTCTAACTAGGATAGCCTAGACATCACCTACCTCATCAGCATAGGGCAGAGGGTCATCAAAGCCCTCTGGGGATAAGCTCCCAAAACGATTGTATGTCAAGTTGGGAGGCAATGTCTCCCTATGCGGCCCTTAGTGTCGGCGTTGACGGTGAGGCGCAGACACCTCCAATTCTAGGTGGTCCATATCCCGCATAGGGATGACCCCCCCTCCCTCCTTGTAATAGTGCACGAGGTCATTGATCACCCTTCGTTGGATGACCTCAGACGAGGAGATGGGGTGTGGGCACCCCATGTTTGTAGATTTAGAGGTCATCATGGAAGAGGTGAATCCACATGGGATGGTCGTGTTGGCGCTTCCCCTTCCCATGCGTCGATGGGCAGGTGGTTATCTTGCACCTGGTGAAACAACTTGATTCTTGAGAGAAGGGAGATTAATGCATTAGTGCTGAAAGAAAAAAAATTGATGACCAGTGCCCCAGAGCCATCCCGACTTCCATGACTGGTAAGCGGGATCCACGCTGACAACGTCACAGAACGGGATGTCCAACGTTCCACTACCCCAACTTTTGGTGAGTTTTAGACCAGGCTCTCTATTTGATTGGTAGGACCCAGCACCAGATAACTGGATCTGGTGGCACTTCAATCCATTGATTACTCGAGCACTACTAATCTCCATATTGATGAGAATAAATTCATGTCGGGTTCACCATTTCCATTTCTAATGCTTTCGTCGGGGGCGCATGTTCGTCTCTTTTTTGGGGGGGGGGAGGTGCTGTTTGTTTCCTGCATTCTCACTTTCCAAAGGTAGGCGGCATCCGTTCCTTGTTTAGGGACATTTGATCCTTGATCGAAATGGGATGATGGGATGTTGGTTCTTCCTTCCATGGATTCCCCCTCAGAACTCATCACCTAGTCTGGGTCTCCCTCATATACTTAAAACATTGTTCATGAAACTCTTCCTAGTGCCATATCTTCATAGACACCAGTTAATTGCACTGCTTCTATCAGGACATTCCATGGGGTCTGTTCAGGGCAGCAACCTTCAATTAGGGGAGTAGTCACATTGGGCATCATTGGTGTGTTTGGGTGCTGGGACACTGGGGCGTCTGTCTTCTATCCCTTATTATAGGGCTTCTTGAGGGCGTAGAAGCCTGAGGCATCCCACGTCTAATGCGGGGAATCCTATGCTATGGGCATGTATCTGAGGTTTTCCTAAGCTTCCCATGTTTAACACGGGGTATGCCACAAGTTTAACGCCCAGCGGAGATGGATTGGACTGATCGGAACACTGACTAGAGTGTATCAGATGGGTACAACCCTTAGAGGGAACACCGATGCTAGGGTCAACGTGTGGTTGGATTCCCATTTTCTGTTAAATGGAACGGGGAGTGGGGTGGCATGATACCACCAGGATGTGGCATCCCTGGTAAGAATCAGGGTGTAAGATGGAAGATTCCATGAAATGGATGGAGAATGAGATGGGGTCATTGTGAGGATGATGATGATTTTGGGCTTGAGTCTCAAATTAGATTCCTATGTATCCTTGTTCTAGGGATTCAAAGTCCACATAGTTCATCTTAAGACGGATTACCGCTAATTGGGGGTTTCAATGGCTTACCTCTGGATGGGGTTTCAACGGCTTACCGCTGGATAGGAATGTCAACGGCTTACCACTGGATGAGGTGACAATAGTTTACCACTAGATGGGGTCCACAGTTTAACGTCATGCAGGACGGGGGAGAACCGATGTGAATGAGGTTGGAACGACCAATGGATGATAGTCTTGAACTTCAGGGAGGCATCCTACATACCTTTCCTTGGAAAGGATCAACTTCCACGTAGTTTAGATGGAGTTTGGGGATTACACTCTAGGATGCCTTGGTGTTGGTGAACTGACAAGAATGGGGTTGGAGAGACCAATGCGTGGTGGGATTGAACCTCATGGAGGCTTCCTACATACCTTTCCTTGGCAAGGATCAAAGACCATGTAGTTCAGGATGGGTGTGTGGGGCTTACACTCTAGGTTTCCCGGGTGTTGGTGAACCAATGTGAATGGGGTTGGAGTGACCAATGGGTGGTGGGATTGAACCTCGTGGAGGCTTCCTACGTACCTTGCCTTGGCAAGGATCAAAGACCACGTAGTTTAGGATGGATGTGTGGGGCTTACACTCTAGGCTGCCTGAGGTGTTGTGAACCGATGTGAATGGGGTCAGAGCGACCAATGGGTGGTGGGCTTGAACCACGTGAAGGTTTCCTACGTACCTTTCCTTGGCAAGGATCAAAGACCATGTAGTTTAGGATGGGTGTGTGGGTCTTACACTCTAGGCTTACCGGGTGTTGGTGAACCGATGTGGATGCGGTTGGAGCGACCAATGGGTGGTGGGGTTGAACCTCGTGGAGGCTTCCTACATACCTTGCCTTGGCAAGGATCAAAGACCACACAGTTCAGGATGGGTGTGGGGGGATTACACTCTAGGCTACCCCGAGTAGGATGTCAAGTTCGGTACTTACTCTAAGCCCACGTGAGTCATGCTCGGTGTGAGAAAAAAGAGACAACAAATACCTGACGACCACGTCGTGAAAGGTGCGTCCATGGGAAGTGGAGTCAGGCTTGCACGTGGTTAGCGGCCCGAAGAGGAAACAGGGGCTTATGCATGGTTAGCAGCCCATAAAAGGTTGGGACTTACTATAGGATGGAGGCCCATTGGTGACAAAGCCCATCATGAGAGGGATTTGGCACCGAATAAAGGAGGGGCAAGGATGATGCATCTTGCAAGAAAAGCTTGGGACTTACACCAGGGTGGTTTCCCTTTCCCCATGTAGAATGCATGGGGGAAGTAACAGTTTAATGTCATGTGATGAGGACGATGGTGCTTAGGATTTTAACATCCTGTAGCTTGGACGAGGTGGGTTTAATCCACACCCCTAGGACTTACATAACTGGTACCCTCTGCACCTTGGAAAAGAGAAGGGACAGAAAACGTCATGCCTAGGGGGTGTTATGGACCGAACCATTGGGAGGTGCATGTTAGTGTGGCTATGCGAAGAATAAATATCCATTAGTGTGCATATGCGAAGAAGAATGAGGTGAAGAAACCAACATGTAGTATCATCCATTGGACTTTGAAGTTACTTCATGTTAACCTAGGAGGTTTCACGGGAGAGGGAGTTGCAGGTAAAAGGGTGTTATGAGTAGAGGCCTCATAGAGCTCTGCTGCTCCATGAAATGGAAAGGCTTCATGAAGTTGGGGGCTTTGTGAAGTGAAGTGTCCCATCCTAGGAATAGGTCATAGGTGTATACAAGAGGTTCTTCTTGAAGTGGAAGGGCATTCGTGAAGCAAATTCCTATGAAGCATGGGTGCCTTGCGAAGCAAAGTCCTGTGAAGCAATGTGCTTCGTGAGGCACAATGACTCTGCCTTAGCATTTGAGTCACGTGTGCGTGAGGTGTGCTTCACGAAGATAAATGCTTCGCGATGACCTGATTCCCAGTGAGGATCTCCTTCCTTTGTGAAGGCCTGTGGGCTTCACTAAAGGCATCCCTCTCGAAAGAGGGGTTGAAAACAAGGCAAAGGGGAGGCACTTCGCAGAGAAAAATTACCATGAGTAGATCATGGTTCGCAGAGCAGAAAGCGCTTCGTGATTTGTGAGCTGAGAAGGGGAAAGGATGGATGATACATCCTTTGGGACTGGGGGGAGACCAGTATTTATAAGAAAGAGGCTCTGTGAAGCAGATCTCGCTCAGCGCGAAGATGGATTCCACCCCGGGGCGGGCTCACGAATGTCAAAGGGCGTCATGGAGGATCTAGCCTCTTTGCTTTGTGGCGGGCTCTCGAATATCAAAAGGGATCGTGGAGAATCCTACCTTCTTGCTTCGCGGCGGGCTCACGAACGTCAAATCAGTTCACAGAGCATCCCACCTCCTTGCTTTGTGGATGGTGTGCGAACATGAAAGGGGCTCACGGAGCATCCCACCTCATTTCTTCACAGCGGGCTCGTGAATGTCAAATGGGCTCGCAAAGGATCCCACCTCCTTGCTTTGTGGTGGGGTCGCGAATGTAAAATCGTCTCATAGAGCATCCCACCTCCTTGATTCCTAGCAGGAATGGGGCTATGCCACTCCGTAAAAGGTCTTTGCGATGCAGCTTCAGAGACTTTCTTATTATCCTTCTCCCATCTGATTTTTGGGGCCAATAAAGTTGTTCTAAGAAAGGGATATGAGTGTTTAAATATAGAATATAGAAGTTATAATAGGATTTATAACCCAATAAATGAAAGTTTTATGTTTGGACTTACAATGAGAGTTCTCAATGATAAAAAGAATTATAGTGTCGAGATTGTAAGACCCCATGTCTATTTGAGTTTGAAATTTCTGGAGGGAATTTGAATTTTTTGAGTTTAGTTGATGGGTTAAATTTTGATCAAAGATTTAGAGTAGAATTTTGAGAGTGTAAATCCTTAAATAGGTATTTTTAACATGTTGGATGAGTCTCTCAAGGTATCTTGGGTGCTTGGGTGGACCTTGTGAGTTTTTGGTTAAGTATTGGATGTTTTGTAAGGTTTTTCCTAGGGATCACAGTTTCTGGGGAATGGTATAGAAAAAACTGTTCAGTACCCTAATCATGATGAGGTTTTATAATCAATTTCTACTGAGAATGTATTTCTTATATTGTTATAGAATAGTTGAGATAAAACTTTGTGAGGTTTCAGAGGAAACTATGTGATATTTATGGAGAAATCATCATGATTGGAACATGATTTGGTAAACTATGTGACTGAACTGTGTGGGGTGGAGGGCTTGTGGTAGTACCATTCACATGGTTAGTGCTTGGTTTGGACAAGGGTGGGTTGGGAGAGGTAATACTCGATAATATATCCCAAACTAATGGAAAAGGGGTTTCTATTTTGAATAATGTAGGTGATCCTTATACATCTATCCTTTGGAATTATTATTTTGTTTATATGAATTTGGTATGCATGGCCCTACCAATATAGGTGGTAGGAAACTTTAAAAACTATTTGAAGCTATTTAAAAAAAACTAAAGCCTAAGATTGAATTTCACAATGTGTCGAAGGCCCCAATGGACCCTCATGTGCCTGATAGAAAAATTGACCATTTATAGACAAGGATATAATTTGAACTAGATATGGTATAGTGAACCCAATTATAGGTGACCTACTGACCCCAAGGCAAAGAGGGATAATGGACTAGAATGTATGGAGAAGTATTTTTCCATGAGAGATACTCTAGAGTCTCCAAGATCAATAATATTACTATGGGGAGAGTTTTCCTCCCCCACTTGGACATGATAACATAGATAGAAAAATCATGGGAAACTAGTGATGGGTTCGGGTATTTGAGGTGACCTACATTTACTAGGAAATGGGTGGTATTTATTCCATATCAGTAGAATTAATTTATTAAGAGACAAAATAGGCATTTAGGATACCTAAGGGGGCCTTGAAGGTTCCATTTTTTACTTATGACCCTAGATTGAGGGTGTACTTGGGAATGGGTAGATATGTTATTTTGTGTCACCTTAGAACCTATACTGATGATGTGTTCTCTAGGGGTTGTGGAATGAGGTGATGGGATTAGGAATTTGGTTAGCTCATACTTCATGATTATGCTTTCAAATATTCATTTTTCATGCTTTTATAGATGTATAGAAATTATACATGAGTCCCTACATAAGGCCATGATGATATGCGATGGTGTTCTTAGGGATTGTGAGGTTTTCTTCTTGGGATCCAGCTTTTGAGTCTTATATGATATTGGTGTGATACATCATGGAAGTGATAATTTCATCATGGATTCATAGATATGATTACTAGGATTTGGATATCTATCCATGAAATAATTATTAGGGAATCAGGTTTTTTCCTTGGATCTATATGAGATTCTCCGGAATCCATAATTCCTTGGGATTCCTATTATATTTAGGATCCAACTGTATAGGATTGGTGATTTTATTTTGATTTATTTTATTATCATAGATTCTTGGTTTACCTATAAGGATCCATTTATTCAAACCAATAACACTATATGTATCTACTTAAGATTCCCATGATACCTGGGATCTAAAAATATCAAATGGTGACATGGGTAAAATTTTAGATTAAATGATTTCTTGAGATGCTTAGTAGTCATCCGTGATCCATTCATGATATCTAGAATTTTGGGAGATTACCAGGAACCTGGGATTTGGAAGTTGCACCATTTATGATAAGATAATTTTCAATTGATATTGAGTACTAGGTATTCTTTGGTTACACTCTATTATTTTAGATTGATACAATTGGAATGTTCGTTGTATCATTCTCACAGACACCCTAACACTAGAACAATCAAGTATGGCACATATGGTCATGGGATTGATAATTGAAATCGGTTACTGGTACCATGGTAGGACATGGTCCCCATATGTAATTTTTGTTAGAACAGTCATCATAATGTATTGAAATACACCTTGACATTATCCAAAGTAGGTAGTATGGTTTTTATTTATTTTCCATAGTTTATTTATTTTAGTTGAGAATGTCACATGCACATGCACTACATATACTGTTTATATACCAAGATATGTTTCTGGTTCCCTAATAAGTTATGTACTCACATCCTTCATGGGATACCATGAAATTTGGTTACCCAAGAATAACTTTCACCTATTATAGGCATAGGATGGGCTGATTCCTAGTATGCTTTTGAGGATCAAACTAAGGTATCTTGAGTGGGATTGTAGACTAAGGATATGGTGAGGTTTTAAGATGTATTTTAGCCTCCGGTACTTATATTTTATTCTTTTATTATTTATAATTTGTATATGTTATCATAATTTTTGAAAATAACCCTTCCATGAATGTACTGCTACCACATTTCATGTTATTACATATTGTGTTTTTTTATTTATCCTGCATACTATGGTGTTTTTTCTTGATATATAATTCTTGGTTATTTTATCTATTACTATGAACACTGATCATGGTGGTATATTTTCCCCACACTAATACCCTAGATCTCTACTGCTAATCGGTAGCCTCAATCATATATGAAGATGTACCTAAGGTATTATGGTGAACTGAGATGAGGAACTAGTCGAGTTTCCTCTAGATCGAGACATTTTAATCAAGTTTGTTAATCAAGATTATTTTCTCAAAAATTATATATAGAATCCATCTAGTCGAAGAAGATTATTAATCTACATTACATATGTTGGTCTAGGACCCTCCTCAATCACCTTTATCTTTGAAGGGTCTACATATCTCACTCTATTAGTGATAACATTCCCCAAGAATGATTTCTCCTCTAGAAAAACTCACATTTACTATACATTTCATATATCTTCTCCTTTCTCAATTTCTTTAGCATGGTAATAAAATTCTCATCATATTCCTCCTTAATTTTAGATTAAATAATATTATCATCTATAAATACTACAAAATTTTTTTAAGGTAGTCTCTAAAGACTCTATTCCTCAAGTCTATAAATATTTTGGGGCAATAAGTCAGTATGAAGAACATCGCTACAAACTCATAGTTTTTATACCTTATTCAAAGGTAAATGTTGGTAATATATTCATTATTCACCTTTAATTAGTTATATCCTAACTGGAGGTCCACCTTAGATAAGTATCGGGCCTCACATAGCTAATAAAACAAGTTCTCAATCAATAGTAACAGATACTTATTCTTTATTTTTTTTTCTTGAGTTCATGATAATCAATTTAGAGGTCCATTGAACCAATATTATTCTTAAAAAAGAGGTCTAGTTACCCCATTGTGAATAACATGGGCATAAAAACCCCTTTTTAAGTTTCTCTTGTAATTTGTTCTTTAGTTCATCTCACTAAATGGTGTAAATTTTGTAGGGAATATTTGATATGGGTAGATATTTATCTATAAGTTTAATTGATAACTCAACCTATCATTTAGGAGGAAGGATAAGTATCTCTTTAGGGAATACATTAGTATAGTCCCTCACAATGGGCATGTCTTAAAGCATTATTATCTCCTTTATCTCAATAATTTGATCTGTATATGATTACTACTATGTAAATATTATCTATGATTAAGAATAATATTTAAAAGGAGGTTCATCCTCTTCCATACACTTTTATAGAATGCGAGGATGATTCAAGATATGAAGAGTGATTTCATTCTCCCAACATTTGATTTTGGATTTTATAAGGAAATAAAATCCTTACCCAGTATATAATCAAATTACATTTGAGGACATATGATAATATTTTTTGGGATTATTGGGGACAATTTATATACTTTAAATGTAATAATTTCCCCAATTTTTCTCACTGATAACTCATCCTCCATGTTTTAAGGTGGTGTTTGAATAGTTCTACTAAACATTCATGATATGAAATAATTTATAAAACGAGAATAAAATAATATATTTTCTATTATTAAATGGATAACTAGAATACTTTTCACCACTTCATTATCAAGGTCCACCTCATTAGTAGTGATAGCATAATCCCTTTATTTATCTCTAGCCATTAGAGGTTATATTCATCAATTATCTTCAAAAATCCTTGGGTTAGGGAATTATATTACGTAATTTTTATATTCCTTATAGTTGAATCAGTGTACTACAATTTTAATATTGATCATAAACTTCTTTTCTTCCATCTCATTAGTGGTTTTATTCATATCCCTTTATCATTGACTAGCCTGATGCCCCTATTTTCCACACTTGAATCATCTCTCAGCTACTTTGAGATAGTTTCTATGATTATTATTCCCACACTTTAGACATTTGGGAATTTTGTTTTTCTTTATTCCATGGTATTTATCTTTTAATCCTACTAAATTAAATGTTATTTTCCCATTTTTATCTCCAACCCCCCAAAACCACGGACAATAATCAATCTCTATCTCAACCTTAATAGAACAAAATAAAATCTACTCATATCTATCAAAGTATAAAATCACTAATTATTTTTATAAGCTTGACTTTAATCCACTAAACAATTGGTACACATTACTTTTAGTTTTGATGATAATTCCATAGGTGAACCATGAAATCCTTGGGAAGTTTTCATCATAAGACCAAATAGACTCATCTTACATTTACTTAAATCCAAGGAACTCCCTATTCTTATTAAGATAGAGAGTTTATAGAAAATATTTATTAAAAAATATTTTCATTAATCATTCCCATTATATGGATTTTATTTCCTATTTGGGATTTATTTTCTTGATCACTGTCCAACATTGATCAACTTCTCCCTCCATGAGATAAATTTCCATTATTACATTCTCTTATTCATACCACTGTATGATATAGAATATATTCTCAATATAGTTAATGAATTATTCCATGATGGGTGTATCATAAGATCTACTAAATATTGCAGGCCTTTTCATATTAAGGACTCAATAGTAACTTTCTTTTTCTTAGGAAAAAGATGTTGTTCCATATGATTGAAATTATTATTCGCAACATTAGTTAGTTAGGAAAGTACTATTATGAAGTTATTAGATACTACTCCCATAAAGTTAGTCATATTATTATGGAAATCAACAAATTGCCTAATGCATTATTTGTTGGCACAATTCCTCTAATTTTTTCCATTAACTAAAACAAAGGATAAATTATGGATGATAATACTTAACTTAATAAACATATAAATAAGGAAACTATAAACATAGAAGTAATAACTTATAAAATATGTATATATCCTAAAATATGGGTCTTTAGGTTTCAATATTGGTTATACATGTTAATTTTTCTATTAGTTTTTTATAACTAAACATTCTATTCAAGTCCATCATTATAGTTCATAAAGAGTTTGTTAATTTAAAAAATCATATCCCTTGGGAGTTTCAAACCAAGTATAAAGCAAGGATTCATTATAATACACTAGGTATAGGTCATGTTAATATCAGGCAATAACATTTAGGGTTATTTCCCATAGGTGTATCTATTCTAGATCCACATCCACTTGTAGTATCTAGAAAGGTATTTCATTGCTCAGAAACCACTCACCCTATACTTTACAAAACAATTCTTGTTGATTTTCTAAACATAGAATTATCCTTAAATTTTAACTATTGTATTATTGTACTAATCCCAAAAAATAAATATTCTATTCATTTTATACTGATTATAGAAACCCAATCCTCTTATATATATTATTATATGATTTTTAACATAAATATCCAGTAAATACAATCTAGTGATCGAGAGGCCTAGTGTCTTTAGGAGAGTTGGTGTATAAAACATAAACCTAAAACTCAATAAATAAATAATATTCATTTAAATATCTATAATCTTCTCCAATATACCTTTTATAATCTAAAACTACATATTATAACCTTTGGAATACATAAAAAATAAGGGGGGACATGTAAATCCCAGTGCAGAAAAATCTATGATAAAGGAGTATAGTATATGAGTCAAATGGAATAACATGATATCAAAAAAGAAAACACTCATGAATAATATTTTGGAAGTAATACATAAAGATTATGGATTCATAATATTGTGGAATAATATGAATTTATAACCAACATAAAACATGATATAATCAAAAGTCAAGGCCTACTTACAATAAAATATAACATAGTGGATAAAGTCCCATCATGGATTAGGTTTACTCGCTAATCCCATACAAATCATCACATGAGATATAAAAATTATCAAGTAATTAGATAATTATATAGGTATACCCATAATAAGATTTACATGCATATGGCCTCCACATAAGGGAATAAAACATTAGGTATAAGTATAGTAAATACCCATGTAAAGTAATATGTTACATAATTTTTCCTCAAACTGTAGTCAATAGATATTTCATAAAGATAAACAAATAGAGGAAGTAATTGAATATTTTTTAAATTAATAATTTAATCAATAATAAATTACCAAAATATAGATTTCATATGAAAAAAATTCATTAGGATGGGTGGGGAAGTAATTTTAAAATTGAACATCTTTATGAGGTTTTAATAGAATGGTATGGAATCTTTAAAGATAGTAAATGAATCATATTTTTAATAAAAAATTGAACCATAAGGTTTATATAAAAAATAATCAATATTTATAGAAAACCCTTAATTATGTAATATATTTCATGGGGTGTTTCATAACATTCAATATGAAATATGATGCTATCTTAAATCAAGTTTACTTAAAAAAGATTTGGGAAGTGAACTTAAAAATCTTTTATGTCCCCATAAAATAAAACAATGATAACTTAAGTATATATGAAATGTTTATATATATATATTATATAAGTTTTACATCATAAATTTAGAGATATAAAGTTACATAGAGATAGATAAGGTATAATATTAAGAAAAGAGGGTGGTTTGGAGAGTTCTCTTACATCAGGTCTGTATTCATTTTTCAATTTCACTTAACATATTGAATATCCAAATTAGAATAATTAAATACATAATTTATAATCATATTCAAATATATTTTATTCATTATAATTATTTTATATTATTTTAAAGTTATTTAATTGAAATATCATGTATATAATCATTGTCCGAAGGTCATTTGTTTCATGGTTCCAGGGTCGCATAACTTGTGGGTGATTATGGAAGTTATTTATAAAATGGTTCCATAATTTAAAAATTATTATTTAATGGATTTATATTGTTTCCAAAAGTTAAAAAAGTTTATTAATATCAAATTTTATTCAAAAATAACAATAATTCATAGAGTATAGATATTATTGTTATATGCTTAGTTCATTTATGCGGGTTTCCCGACCATGATGAACTTGTTGGGTTATTTTTAATATTTTGGATATATATCAATTATATAATGTTAAATAAAATATAATATAATGATTTAGATAATTTTTCACCAAAATAAATGTATTAAAAACATCCTTAAATTTGGTGGTGAAAAATGAAGTATGTCGTTTATGGAGTTGGTGTTCATTTTAGAATGAAATGATAAGAGGTGGTATAATGTATATTCTATTAACACAATAAAATTTATATATATTTATTATATTAGAGTAATTATGTTATGTTGGATGGTGGAGGTATAGAGGAGGTATAATAATAATGGTGTATAAAAGTGATAGAATGTGAATATTACCTCTTTGAAATCTATCTCTTTAAATACACATTAAGGCACTTTGATTTGCCTTTTTGTGATACCAAAAATAAAAATACATGGGCATAGGTTTGGGATGAGAATTAGGTTGAAATTTTGTAAGATCAAAGTCTTGTAAAGTGTGAGGATAAGGGGTGGTGAGGGTTGGTATTTATAAAAGGAGGAGAGGGGTGTTTTTTAATAAAATATTCACTAGTTTATTATTTCGGCTCAATAATAACAATAGTGTTGATTATTATTACTAAATATAGTAATTTTTACATGTGATTTGGAACTAATTGTTTCTTACATCATCCATGACTCATTAATTCATGTATTCATCTTATAATGTAAAATACCATATTTTTTCATATCACTATTCACCAAAAATTCAACTTCTTTAGAAAAATACCAAAAATTCACCATAACCATTTTTTGAAGTGTATATTACAAAATATATATATATATTATGAAAATAATTTTTCTGAAGACGAGAAAAATAATTTTTAAATAAAATCCTTATTGATTTGTAAAATATAAATTATAATATTATGATCAATTTAATGACCCTTTGAAAACCCACAAATTCTCTCATAAAATTATTTTATCATTATAATAAAACTTAATATTATTTTATAAACCCATTTTATGAAAATAAAATTTATTATAAATTTTAATATTTATTAAAAAATTATAAATAAAAATTATGGGGTTTCAAAAATACCAAACACTTATCTTATCATTCTTAAAACATTAATTTATTTGCTTCATGATATAAATTTAATATATTTTAATTTTATAAGATAACTAAATATTATTTTAACATTATCTATGTGAGTTTGATATTATAAAATTCATGTTACAATTCCTAACAGCCATATTACTATTCCAGTGTTCATATTAATATTCTAATGATCATATTTGTAACAGTCATATAGGTTTCCTTCCTTTTATAAATACCTCATAATTCATTCATTCTTCATTCACTTATATTTTCTCTCAAGGTAATATATATTTTCATTTTAAAAATGAATATTTAATTAATATTATTCTATTTCATTTCTATTTTGTTGTTCAGGAGTGAGATCAGTCTAGGGTATCGAGCATATCCAAATTTTCATATTATAGTTATCTTATTTTTTAATTTCTTTATCCCATTATAACATATTAAATTTTTAGGGATATATTTATTCTCTAAATGTAATTTTCAAGTAAATATAATAAAATTTAATTGGTTCCATCATGATGTTCATTTGATTTATATAATACTACATTACTAAATATAACACAATAATATAAACAAAAGGGAAATTCCCTTGATAAATTATGGGTCATTACATGGAAACTAGTTATCTAAGGGGCGAAGACTAGTGTAAGGTATCCATTTAGTTTAAATTACCCTAACTAAAAATATAATATAGGGATAAAGTTCATGGTTCCATATATGTGTATCACTATACTATTAGGTCAATGCATGCACTCCTTAATAGTAGTTTAAATCAAGTGTCATGGTATGAGAGTTCCCATACCACTAGTCCAAGGCTTAAACTCCTTAATGGTTTTTATATACATTTAGTTTGGTTATTATATCAAAAGTTGATATAAGGACCTAGGGTTACCATAACCATATAAGTACTAGGGATCTCCCAAGTTTCATGATTATATAATATTTATTTTCATAGAATTTATTTTATTTCCAAACTGTTAAATCGTTTTAATTGTTTTCCTACCCTTATATGTTAAAAGATCACTATATTATAATTTATTTCAAACTATCATACTTGTTTTTATATAACAGGGGTTACTAATGAAACATTTCTTAGGATCATGCTGTGGTGGTGGTTCTCACACCCTACATACACCCAAGGGGGTATATAGGCCCTGTTTTGGTGGGTTAAGGTAAAGACAAGGTGACACATAAATTTGGTGGGTACTCTTGTTATAATACAACAAGTTGGAGGTTGTGAAATTATGGTTACTTGACCCAAACGTCACACAGAGGTGTATAGCAATCTTATTTTATATTTTTAATTGGTTTTGACTAGTTCCTTACTACCCACTCGACATCCATCTCATTCTAATTTTTTTACTTGTATATATATGACTCCCCATTTTGAATTTCATTTTGGTTTGATGTATATATTTTTGGAATGTGGTTTAGAGTTGTGTAATTTCTTTATATTTGATTTATTTTGACCATAACAACTTATAATTTGGAGCATGAACTTCAATGTTATGTAAAGGCCATTTTGGGTTCGTGGCATAAACCCTTTTGGATGTTCCATTGGAAAACGTTATTCCCAAAGTAGTTTCATGATGCCAAGAAACCAATTTTTAGCTTTTGGGGATCAAGAAATCCATTTGGACCTTTTTGTGGGATGACTCGAGATCCTTGTTCAAGGGTGGACCAGGTTAGTTCATGAAAAAATGTTATTAGAGACATTTTTTGAATTATATTATTTGTAAAGTCGTGTAAACAAGAGATGGGGCTATTAATACTTGAGGATGGTAGGTACAATGAGGAATCTATACAATACTCTTAGTATTGTATCTTTAGTTTCCATGGATGTTAGGATTATGTGTTTTTTATTTTTCATTATATTTTTTTACTTTTTGGAATAGTTTGGGTGGTATGTAGACCACCCATCACGGACATGTATTGTAGACTAGTATAGTTATTTGTGTTTACTTTTGTAAACTATTTGATTTATTAATGGGTAATTATGATTACATTTATGAATTTATTATTATTTTTTATGATTTATTTTTAATTTATTTTGATTAGTATTATGAATTCATAAAGATAACGTGTGAATCCTATAAAGGGAGTGGTAGATAACTTCCATGGTAAAATCTCCCAGTGGAAACAAATCTTATTGATGTTTTATTTCAAGGGGTCTAGGATATAAAACAAGGAATAGATCACATACCCACTCGAGATAAATAAGTAGGTTCTTTGAAGGATCAATATTATAAATTCATTCATGATAAGATTATATATTTATGAGGAAGTAGTGATACTCAGGAATATAAGGATTGGATAGATAAGATCGAGAGGATTTTGAGACCCTTGAAATTCCATCTTCCATCAATTTTAATTGTGTCACACTTTTTCTTCAAGGTCCCCATAAGAAATGGTGGGAGTTAATGGTTAAACAAAATAATCCTGAAAAACTATAATGAAAGGTTTAAATTTGATCTTCACCTAATAGTTTTATCCAAAAATTATAGAATTGTCCAAGTCCCAATAATTGTTTGCTCTCTAGTAGGGTGATAGAATAGTTATTGATTATGTGGACATATTTTTTTTGATCTTGTATATAAAAAACCAATTTTGGTATTGAATGATAAATTAAAGTCTTTGAGGTTTGAAATGGATCTTCATCCTGATATTTGATATCAAGACTTTCTGTTAAAACTCACAACTTATGTGTAAATTAGGGATCGTCCTCTGATGGTATAGATTGATTGAGTAGGAATGTTATAGATGATGGGTGTGACTCTCTTGACTAGTGGTGGTGGAATAGGTACATCTAAGAATAATATGAAGTGTTATTATTTGAGAAGGGTGGTTAGTATTGGATTCAGTCACCCATCTTAGTTTTTAGTATCAATGGCTTCATGTGGTGGATAAATAGTATTTTATTAGTGTAGTAGGTCTTGGAACTATAGGTCCTTATTCTATGCTCCCTGAGGGATTTCTATTCATGTGGGAATCTTTTCCATTTTTATAGTATTTTTAAGGTGATTACCTCTCTTAAAATTGGTGTGGGAACTTCATCACCTAATGGATATGTTTTTCATTCAAACACCTTTAAAGTAATAAGACATTGATCTTAGGGGTGTAGAGGGAAAATAAGTTAATTTAATGGTCAGAGTTAGCTAAGAGCATAACCCTAAACTAGTGGTAGACCTTAAAATCAAATAGAGACTAGGAAATTACACACAATGGATCCATATCTTGTGGATTCTAAGATAGGGTCAATGATAATGAGAGGTATTGTAATTAGTTTATCGTCCATGGTGATTACTTCATTTGATAATAGTACCTCTCTTTATTTTATTTATACCCATGTTGTGTAATTTCTAAAACTTATATCTAATCACATGCCATACATTATTTATATTTTGACACACCTTGGTAATTAGGAGAAAAGATTCTAGCATCCTTCATGTTTTGTTTCTATCTCAAAATTGGAGATAGTATGAAACTTCCTCATTCTTAAGATGAACTAATTTGACCTCATCATAGGGATGGGTTGGGTTGTTTCCTTCAAGGACCACTTTTATTTTTACCAATGGATGGTGGAATTTACTACTCCTGATGGGAATTATAATGTGTTTTAGGGGGACTGAGATCCATGATCAAGATGGGTAGGACCTCACCTTCTTAAAGTTGGTAGTCTATCATGTTAGGTAATATCCATTTTAGTCGAGGTTGGTAAAGGTAATTTCATAATTTAAATTCCTCATAATATAAGGTATTTTTGGGAGTCATGTCCATAATACTTCTTAGGTTTACCCCTAGAATTTGAAGTTAGGTTTTCTATAAACTTAGTTCCTAGAACTCAACTAATTTTCTTTCTTTTTTATCAAATGGAACATTATGATAAAAAATAGTTGAAGATCCAATTGGATGATCTCAAATAAAAGTCTTTATCTACACTTTCATGTCCCCTTGGGATACCTTGGTACTCTTCTCTATTAAAGTGGATTGGTCTCTCTACTTTTGTATTGATAACTATAAGAGAAACTAGTTGATGATTAAGAAGAATCGCCTTGGGGAACCAAATTGACAATATATTTTAATAGTTTATGGGGGTGAGGTGGTTCGCCAAAATGGATCTATGACCAAGATTCCATCAACTCTGATTTAATGAATCTGATGTTCCCAAGATGATTTTCAGGATAAGGTATGGTTATTTCAAGTAACTGGTGATATTTTCTGGGTTGACTAATGCTCCATTGGTATTTATGGAACTGATGAATAAGATATTCCACTGAAACCTTAACTCTTTTGTAGTGGTATTTATTGATGAAATATTGGTTTACTATAAGTTTAAATAGGATCATGGGAACTATTTGAGGATTTTACTAGGGAGTATATGTGGTCACCACCTTTATGAAAATATATCAAAGTGTAGCTTTTGGATCCTGGAATTCAAATTCTTATTACATGTTTTATTAAAATTAGGAATATCAATTAATCTTGAGCAAGTAAAAGTTGTTATTTATCAGGAAGAACAAAGAAATGCCTTTGATACCAGGAGATTATTGGGTATGGTGGGATATTAGCATTGTTTCATTGAAGAATTTTAGAAATTTTCATCTCCCCTTATTAATCTCATCTAGAATGGTTGAAGTATATATAATTCTCTAATTGTCAGATATCATTTTATGAGCTAAAGTTCAAGTTGAATTCAGTCCCTATCCTAGTCTTTCTAATAATTGGTCAAGACTATGTATTTTATTATGATACATCAGGTGAAGTATTGGGTTTTGTAGTTATACAAGGTGGGATTGTAGTGGTGAATGGATATTTCAAGCTCTGAACACATGAGAGGAATTACCGAACCCATGATCTTGATCACATAGTAGTTATGTATTCTTTTATGTTTTGGTGACACTATCTCTTTGGAGGAAAGTTAACAGTATTTTATGATCAAAAGAGTTTAAGTTGTATTTTATCTCGGTAATACTTAAACCTAGGATAAAATTGGTGAGGTGACTATCTTTAGGAATTTGACATTTAAATTGTCTGTATGTTGGGAAAAGGGAACATGGTCATAGAAACTCTTAATCAAAAACTGCCTTATCAAGCACTGAAGGATTCCAGTGATGAATAAACCTTGATGGGCATCTTTGGTTGGATACACATGGAGGTAAAATATGAGATAAAGTAAATTTTTTTTACTAGTTTTCATTCAACACCATCCCTTCTAGAGATCATTTTTTTAGAGAATCCAAGAGATAAAGAGAATTGGTACATTGATAAAACTATATATGTCAGGGAAAAACTAGTGACTAGTCTTTATCTCCCAATGGAATATTTTATCTTTATAATGAGTATATGGTGTCTTCATCAAGGAGGAAGGTTTTGATATAGGATTTTCATCAGTCTCAGTGGGTTGTTCACCTTGGCAGCACTAAAATGTATTATGATAAGAATCACCAATTATGGTGGTTGTGGATAATATGGGTCAGTGTAGATTTTGTGTCATGATACTATACATGATAGCATGTCAAAGAAGGGCATAAAAATCCCTTTGTCCTACTCCATTATCTTCATATACCTATTTATAAGTGGGATAAGATATTCATAGATTTTATCATAGGGATACCTTAAGAAACTTATGGTAATAATTATATTTTGGTCATGATTAATATATTAAACAAATAATCCCACTTTATTTCAACCATATATATAACCAAATTAGAGGATATTAGAAGATTATATATATAAGAAGTGATGAGGTTACACAAAGTACCTTCTATTATTATCTAGGATAGATATAGGCAAGTCACCTCTTATTTTCGGAAGGGCTTACAAGAGATGATGGGATCCAAAGTTAGACTGATAAAAACCAACCATCCATATAAAAATTCTCATATAGAGTGATAAAACTAGATTTTAGAGGTTCTCCTCCATTCTTAAATCATATAAATGATGGGTTCTTAGGATATCCATCTAGGGCTAGTTCAGTTTTGTATAACAAATAATAATAATCTATTGGGATGGACCCATTTGAGTCTTTTTAGGGTCATCATTATTGGTATCCCCTTTACTGGACTGAGGTGGGAGAGACTTATTTGGTGGGGTCGAGCATTGGGAAAGAGATAATAAAAAGGTCTTAGACTATTCATCAATAGTTAGAGATAACCCAAAGTCACTATGATTCATATTATAATCATCATCTTTATACCTGAGAGTTATTAGTGGGTGATTTGGATATCACCCCATTTTGGATATTGAATATTAGTGAAGTAGATAAATATTTCCTCAAGATATATTGATCCTTTGAGATCGTGGGCAGTTTTGGAAGGTTGCTTAAAAATTGGACTTTCTACCTAAGTTGTGGATCAATGATGTATTTCATTTTTCTCAATTAAATATGTATCATCCTAATCCTTATCACATGCTTAAGTAGGAATAACATGAATTAGATCCTAGCTTTTTGGTAACTAAGCACCTAGTTTGGATAGTGGATTCTCAAGTTAAAGTTATAATAGGGGTCAATTTTGGTTAATTTATTTTTAGTGGTTTAAAAGATATTATTCTCAAGAGACTTAGGATAATGAACCTCATATTAGTGAGAAATAGCCTTATTTTTTATGAATCAAGCATCATATTGACTTTTTTGTGGCATAAAGTGTTATTGTGGGAAAACTTTTCTCACCCATGGTATTTTTTTAGGTACTAAACCTTTTATTTTTATTTTTTTTATTTTTTATAAGTTTTTAGTGTTTTATTTCTTCTTGTATTTTACTTTTCATGTTATTTTTAGTGTTTATGGTAATATATGATTTTTATATATTTTTGGAGTCTACGGTTCAGGGGTTTGTAAGAGCCTATGGCGTATCCCAAGGAACCAAGTCATAGGGACCCCCCCCCACCCTATGGGTGAGGTTGTAGCATATCCAATGGGGGAATTCTATGGAGCACCACTTTTGTGTTGTGTAAAGATAACATTGAATACCCTTATGTTGTGTAATGCAGCTAGGTGAGGTTGCGCTGTATTCTAAGGGACCACGTTCTAAGTAACCTCTTGCCTATTATATATAAAAGTAACCCCATTTACCCTTATATAGCACTACACATATGTAAGTGTTTCTCGAGAAAGGGTATTCCATATCCCTAATGGATATTCCATAGAGGGCTCGTTCTGGTTTCACTATGTTGTAGCTTAGAAGGATAAACCAGAGAGAACTAGGGGTCAGGGACCCAATCCATTTGCATCTTGAAGGTGAACTATGTTGCATCCCAAGGGATAAACGAGAGAGGTGTTTAGGAGAGATACACCATGCAATAACAACTGGGTTGTTTTGGGGTGTACCCCTCCATATTTTTTAAAAAAATGAGAAAATGAAATTCTTAATGTATCCACTTTCTAATTAAATCCTATAACCCTCATTTCTCTCTAACTCTCAACCTCTAGATCTCCCATATGCAGGTGATACCTTCCACTTTCCCACTTGGTTTGGTTTTTAGGAGTATTTCACCTAGTTAATTCCATGAATCATAAATTAAGTGTCTCCTTTTCCTTCCTCTTTGATTATTCTTCCTTATTGAATTTCTCTCTTTCGTGATTTTTTGGAATCCTAAGGTTTGTGTTAACCAAATTTTATGATGTGTTTTTTGGTGTTTATGGTTTCTTAATTCCTATCTAGGATCCCTATTTACATTATAATGGGATATTAATCATATGTGAGTTATTTAAACCGGTTGTTAAGGTTTTTCTTTGTTAAAGGTAGGTGTTTTAAATCTTCATTCTTACTTTATGGAAAAAAATATATTCTTTCTATGTTTTCTAAAGTTTTTTTATTTAATTTAAGCTGGTTATGGTGATTTTTAAGGTTTTTATATATGATATAAATGTTTTCAAATGTTTTCACTTCTTTAGTGAAGAAAAATGGTTTTAAATTATTTCTTTGAATGTGATAAAGGCATATATATTATAGTGGGTTTATGGAATGCCCTTTTAATAGAATTTTATATCTTTGAGATGGGTGAAGCTCATGGGAACCTAGGTTCTTAAGTGGAAAATAATAGTGTTACGTATCTATTTGGTTTATTCCACACTAAATAAAAATATCATACTTAGATAAAGGTCATGGTATTGTATACGGGGGTCACTACACCACTAGGCCAAGACATGTAATCCTTATTGTATGGTTAGATATAGTTTTGTGGGTTGGTGACCTGATACCACTAGGCCATGACATTACCTCCTTAGTGGTTTGTGCACACATCAGGTTTGTCCATTATAATACAAGTATATATGAAGAACAAGGGTTACCATAACCTTATATAACCTATATATCTCCCTTATTTCATGATTATGGAATATTTATTTTCATGTCATTGAATTTTATTTCAAAACTATTAAAGCAAGTTAATTGTTTTCCTACCAATATAAGTTAAAATATTAATATCTTATAATATATTTCGAACTATCATTCTTGATTTTATCTAACAATGGGAAATCATGGCACATTTTTTGGGATACTATAGGTATAGAGTCTATCATGCCCTATATACACCCAATGGGAGTATATAGACCTTTTTTGGTGACATTGGGTAAATGAAAGGAAACACATGAAGGTGGTGGGTACTCTTATTAGTGGATCTTGGGTTTTTAGTATTGACATGGTGAGGAATTAATCGAGATTTCATTGAGATACAGGTAGATATATTTTTTCATTTTTGGTTATTTTATACTAGTTTGGTATTTCCTACTCAAAATCCATATCATCCTCCTTTTTTACTTGTATATATAATACTCTACTTTTTGACATTCATGTTGGGTTTATGTCTATATTTTCATCATGTGGTTTGAATTTTGTTTATGTTCTTACATTTGATTTAAGTTGACTATAACCACTTATATTTTAGAGCATGACCTGACATGTTATGGAATGTTTATTTTGGTTTTATAGAATATACTTGTTTGATATCTCCATTCGGAAAAATTATTCCAAAAAAATAATGATTCTCAAGAACTATTTGTAAACCTATGGGGACTGAGAACACCCTTTGGTCCTTTTCATGTTCCAAATAAGGTTCCCTGATTAGGTTTGTCCTTGTTTATTTCACGACATGGGTGAAGGTTCATACAAGTATGGGGTTATAGACTAAGGTTCTCCCTAGTACGAGTGACTAAGAGAAGGTTCTCCCCTAGTATAGGGACATGGAAAAAGTTTCACCATAGTATGAGGTCTTGGCCAAAGATTCACCCTGGTATGGAGACCAGGAAGAATGGTTATCCCTAATACGAGGTCTTAGCTGAAGATTTTCCTTGGTATTTTTCCCTTGGGATGGTTCTCCCTAGTATAGTGTATAGGATGAAGTTTCACCATGGTATAGGGACCTAGGGTAATGGTCACCCATGTATAGAGGTCTGAGTGAAGTGGTCACCCATGTGGTTTATCACTAAGTTGAATAAAACATTGGAAGTATAATGATCGTGTATTTATTTATCTATTATTATGGAACCTATTTAGTATATTACTCAATTGTATTAGGTGATCTGGTTTTGTTCTACCTAGGAATCAGTGCTCTTGTATTGTGGTTCCTAGGTGATTTATTTATCTCCTCCCTCACAACACTCTTAACTCTCTCAAAATAGGGGGATAATAGGTCAATTTATTGGCATAAGGAGACTATGGTAGTGGGAAATGTGGGTAACCACCTCTTGTATAGTATAAGATGAACACCTCATGTTAATGGAATGGGAGTGTGTGTCTTTCATATAAGTGTTTCATAGAATGAGGTTGAGAATGGATGTCATATTCACTGCACCATTCATGAAAAGGAGAATTTAGTGCACAGAAGAGATGAACATAGAATATCTAGGAGAATCTGTATAGCCATTGAGGTATGTCATGGTAACGTTATATGTGGTGTAGTGTGAACACATGTTGTGGGGACTCTAATAAAATTCTATCATAGGGGTCCAAATTCAAATGGACATAAAATTTTATATATAAGTATTTTTTTATCTATGGCTTATCAAATCGAAGACTATAAAATGATCTTTGGAAATAAGTGTAAAGTTACTCTATAAAATGTGTTTTATAAGGTCAAAATGTTTCCAAAAGATCCATAAATTGTTTTTAAGACTTCAATAATATCTTTATTATAAATGGGTTAAATGCGAAACCTATTCTGGTTGAGAGTTTCTCACCACCACATCACCTGAATAAGAATAGTCTTTGAAGGGTCTCTATTAGTTGGTGTGTGATCAGTCCTATAGCACAATGAAATCCCATTTCAACTTTTTCAGTCATGGAGATAATTTTTTTCCACACTTGACTTATGTTTCCTAAGTGAGTACAATATCATGGATTCTATATCAAAGTGCATAGAATACATTTTTTGGTCTCAAAAAAATAATCCCCTTAAAATTGAATTTTTTTTATAATGAAAAGAATTTAATTCTAAGAAAATATAGGGAATTTTTCACATAATCTTAACATTTGATAAGATTATAGAGCTAGCTCACTAATAGGAGGATGTTTTTCAAGAGTAATTATCTCATCATAAAATATTTTAACACTAATAGAATTATCTTGAATCTAGGTGTTTAGAATGTGAAGAGGAGGATCTTGACCCAAGTAATTTTTATTTATAAGAGTAATAATAAACTCAATGATTTTAAATTTTAAAGAGGAATAGTTTATTCAATTATTAAAAAATTCCTATAGGAATAATTGACTCGAGGATTCTAATATCCTTGAATTGGGTTAATATTAGGAAAAGTTTGCATAAATTGGAATGAACAACTTCTAGGATAGTAGGGGAATGGAATGAAAATAGAATTTATATATGGATCTAAAATAAGAGAGCTATATTTCACGACATCTTCTACTAGAATAAGAATCAAGATAAATGTAGTTCTTAATATGTGAATTTTCATTACGATATGATATTAAAACCAAAATATACTTCATGGTTGTTCCTATGATAGGATATATATGGGTTCCATTACGTGGTATCCCATTGTATAGATGATGTAGAAAACTGGATGTTATTGAGGAGAATTTTTCAACGCCACGAATAGATTGAAAATGAGGTATTTCAATAGGTCTCTGGAGAGGTGGTCTAGATGTCTCTACATATCTTCTAAGAACAAGAATCAAGGCACTTGTAGTTATTGGATATGAGGTCTCTATTCATATCATGCTCATATAGAGTAGAAAATACAATGGTATCATCCTAGTCCATGGTCATTAGAGAATACCCAACATGAATTGGTGAACTCGTATACCAGGAACTCTTATATATTTAAAAATCATATGTAGGGGAGTTATGTCACACAAAATTGATCACATGAAGTAGTTTAAGGTCTTTTATGATTGACCAGTGTCATTTAGTTTAACATAATGTTACAAGGACCATGAAACAATAGAAATTTTCCATGAGGAGAATTTCAACTCAAGGTTTTGGGGTTACTATAAGGAGTATCTATACTCTATGAATTTAGGCTGCCTAGATGATTATATTGACTCGAGGAATTTTTTTATAAAAAATGAATATCCAAATATTAAAGGGTAAAATAATAATATTTAATAATAATTCTATAATTTTTCATGGCTTCCCGAACCATTACTTTGTGGGTTTTGGTGATTAGAGGTGTTCATGAGAGGTTTCGGGAGTTTTCGGTAGAGGCTGGAGTAGCAGCTAAGCTAATGTAGGAAATAAACATCATGTATTGTTTTTAAAATTGTAAATAGTGGTATACATATTGTGTAGCTTGATGTTTCATGGGTTGTAAATTTGTTAAGGTGGATCCATGAAAAAAATTCACTTCATGAGAATTCAATTCATGGTGTGTAATTAAATAAATCCAAGGTGATGTGATATTAAAAGAAAGTGGAAATTTTCAAAAAAAACCTTGAATTACATGCCATTTATTGTTTAAAAGACATGAAATCAATGGGATCTAGATTTTGAATCATTTATCTTGTCTTATTCTTTTCATATGGTTATATATTCATCCCATATCTTTTCGGATGATCCCTAGGTTCCTTAGGAGGATCTTCTATCACCCTTCCTCCTACTTCAATTTGTTGGTTCCAATGGTTGTTGGTTATCAATACACGATGAGTTATTTCTCTTTTCCCCACATATTTATCTTTTTATTTTCTTGGGAACTCTCTGTGGAGATGTTGTTTTGGTTTGGTATGTGATTTAGGTTGTGTTTTGATGATCCTTGTCTGTGTTGTAGGTTGATTCATGATTTCTCAAGGAGTGGTTATGGATTACTAATGTTTATTCTTCTCCTTATGGTGTGAAATGAGTTATAAAATCTTTTTTGAGTTAGGTAATCCCTCTTTTATCATTATTTTATATCATATAGGATAGTTTTACTCTTGTTTATCTACAGGAGATGGTTGTGCTGACTTAATCAAAGATAAAGAATTGGATAAATGAAATTGAAGGGGAGAAGGGGTAATAATTCACATGATTTTATAGATTTAATATTATTGTGATATGATGGTTATTAAAGTATTGATGAACCATTGAAAATTTTGGTGGTTTTGAGATTTTTTTGTGTTGGATGATATGTGTTGTGACTGTTGTGTCTATTTTTGATTACTGTGATATCACCCTAAAATAGAGAACTGGATTACCACTTATATTTTTCCAATGAAATTTTTTCTCCGAGATTATATCTTGTGTGATAAAACCCATAAAATAATGTGAAATGTGATAAAATATCCCTTATTATTCTATAAAATGGTCTCTGATTTTTTGTGATGTATGCTTGTCTTATGGGGTGGTGATGTTTGGTTTCCATGCGATGTGGGGAGAATGGGTGAGATGTGGTTATGATTTTTGGGTGGTGAGGTGGTTATTTTTTTGCCATACTTTTAGGGTGTCAATGTGGTGGTAGTTTGGTCATGATTTTGGGGTATTGAGGTGGTGGTTGTTTGGTCATACATTTGGGTCAGTGAGGTGATGGTTTTTTGTTATATGGTTGAGGTGGTGAGGTAGTGATTTTTTGCTGTGATTTTGGGACATTGAGGTGGTGTTTTGTTTTCTTGTCCTTGTGGGGTGGTGAGGTGATGGTACGATGGGGATGATGAGTTTCTTGTGATAATGGTTTTGTTTTGATAGAAGTATAGGTAGTGATGGAATAAATATTTAATAATGATTGAAATAACTGGGGTTTGGTTTTGTTAGTGGGATGGAAAATACTAAGGAAAAAATAAATGATAGTTTGGGTAGTTAAATGTTGTTGATGATAAATAATGAAATGAATTGGTTAGATAATGAGATTGGTTGGAAATGTGAAATCAGGTTTTTTTCTTATGTGGTTGATGTGGCTATTTTTTAATCCACTTTTCCATATCATTTATTGAATTTTATTTACATTTTATTATTAAAATAATGTTTTTTGTTTAATAAATTTCAATTATTGTCTTTTTTGTATTATATTGTTAAAATAAAGATTTATTGTGAAAATATGTATTTTATAGATTATTTTATTCATTTTGAATAATTTAAAATTAATTAATCAATTCTATTTTAACCTTAATTTTTTATTCTTTGGTTTCGTTTAAATTATAATTTTTTATTTCCATTAATTATTTCATTTTTATATTATTCTGTGTTTTTCAAAATAATTATTTCATTTATTCTTTTATTTGGTTAATTTTTTATATAATTAATAATTATTTTATTTAATTAAACTTGTTACTTAAATATTTTATTTATTTAGTTTTTTATGTTATTAATTTATTTTCTTTTCTTTTTATTACTTTCAATTAATTCATTACTTACATTATAACATATTTTTTAATTTTTTTTCTATATTAAATTATGTTTAAAATAATTCAATCCTGCTGAAAATTAATTAATTTAATTTATTCATTGTTTTAATTTTAATGTAATCAATTTTTACCTTTTTTCTAAATTTATTTTGTTATTTTGTAATTTTTAAATTTATTTTAAAAGTTTTTTTCAGGTGTTGTCTCCATGTGAGATGCTTCCAGTTAAGGCACTGCCAACTCATGATTCATCGCACCCCCTAATCACCATCAATGTGAGATGCTGCTAGGGTGAGCTTCTTCCACAAGGATCTACCTCCAAGCTCTACTATCACTTCCCTTTCTCACTACAAACTACCAATTTTAGATCCTCGAGCCACCACCAGCCTTAACCTTACAACTTCCATCATTTCTCCCCAACAGTGACTCAAGACACTACTAGCCCATATCCTTGACCTACTGCCACCCCACGTGCCACCAGAAGCGAGTCAACGCCGGTGGAGCTCACTTATAGCCTTTCAACCCTTCATCGCTCCCCCCTCTTCCAACTTTGTGACTGCCTAATGGTGCTTCCACTACCTTGATCCAATGGTGTCACCGCCAAACCCCATCCATCACCAAACCAAGCCATAAACTCCCCTATATCCAAACAATTTCCATATTGAAGAAAAAAATCAAAATACCAATACAGAGTCAACTGATCACCACCACAGATAGAAGAACTCAAAAACACCATTTTATTTCTGATCCAAGATAACTCATCTAGAAAACCAAAAAATTTAAATTCCCTAGACTAAACCAGATCAACCCCATGACGTTTTTATCTACCCATAAGGGCCAAAACCCAACTGATCCCCACTGTTAAAAAGCACCCTCCTTTGAAGTCCATATCATCATAGATCACCTACTATGCCATCGATTAAGACCCAATCAGTTGAACCACCATCCTCTGTTCGAGCGTCCTACCAGTGTCATGCGACTCCCTGCTTAATAAAGAATCACTTGATGGTGATCTAGTTCTAAATTATAAACCTATTGGATGCCACCTCGAGCATTTCTGTTATTTGATGATGATGATCACCAGGCTGATCTCAATAAGTCTTGATGCATATAAGTTTTCATTCTCTATCGTCGTGTGAAGAGAATCACCCAATCCCCTCTGACTATGTCAAAACCCCTTCCCCTTGCCTACACCGACCCCCCCCCTTTGTTTCTTTTTTTTTATACATAATATAATATAATATATGATAATAATTATAACAATAATAATTATTATAATTAATCATAATATGTATAGATATATTAAAATACATTTATGTAAATAATAATTATTCAAATTAATTAATATATATATATATAATAGTTATATAATTAAATAAATAATTATTTTTATGTATTTTTTATATACATAATAATATTTATAATAATACTTATAAGTATATGTAATTAGATGTTTATTTATATATTAATGTTTATTTTTATTTATAAATATTTTTATATTTTTATAAGTAATTATATTAATATAATTATATTAAAATAGTTTCATTTTAAATAAATGTGTGATGCCTTAAATCTTTTGATCTGTTTTTATGGAAGAACTGGGAGGTGATTATGGGGGAAGTGATCATATAATATGATCATGGGAAAATGCGAGGGGATACACAGGTTATTTCAAGAAGTCAACTTCATTCACTGTAAGTTCAATGAAAATCTGGTGATGGGAATATCGAAGGCATTCCGCATGGGTGATGATGATGCCAATTAGTTAGCATTTTTTCAATATTTAATTTTTAAATTAGAGGAGATTCTCCTCCTATATTTTTTTGAATCATCATATATGGGAATAGTCTCACTACCTGCTGATAGGAACCCCTCCTCTCCCTCTTCTTTTTCATTTTTCATTGTATTTTTGTTGTTGTTGTTCTATAAATATCATTGTTTTGTATCTATTTTTAATTACAATTTTGATGTTTTGTTCATTATTATTTTTTAATTATGATCTATAATTTCCCAAAATTGAGATCTAATTTGTGAGTCCAGATTTAGGAAGTGAATCTTGATGCTTCCTATAGATCCTCAATTCTTCATGATCATCATCTCTTTATCACTCTGAGGAGATCATGAAGATGAATTGGGGTGTGTGAGAGATCATTATTACTTTGGATTTAGTTTCTTCTCTTTTTCCCTTGATCCTTTACCCCTAATTAATTTGAGTTGAAAAATGTGTGGTTAGGTGAGGTTGTGTGATTTTTTATCCTTTGATGATCACTTCAATCATGAAGAAATCCATGGATGGTGTGATTTGATATAGATATTTATTCATTTTATTAGTATTGTCATGTGTTGGAAGTGATTCTACACATGAATGATCAATGTTTTAGGAGTGAGAGGTGTATGCATCAATCCATCAACCATGCATTGAGTGAGTTGAGAATTATTGATTTTTTCCTTAAGAATATATATGATAGGGATTTGAGGGTAGATCGACCAGGATATGGGCTTGTTATTACTAATTTTTTTCTCTTTTATTCTACTTTTTCTATTTCTTCGTATTTTTTGTTTCCTTTTTTTCATTTATTCACTATTTTATCACCCTCATGTGTTTTTTAACACTATTTCAGGCTGTTTTTATTTGATTTTTTCAATATATATTTAAAAATAATTTTTTTTAAAACCAAAAGGGATTTCAATTCCTTGAGAGACACCCCGAGGTTATCCACTACATTATATCTTGGGTTTTATAATTACATCTTTGATCATCCTCACGACATGTACTATGTCAAATTTTGGCACTATTTCAATAGAAGAAACATTTTCATTGGTATTTTTTTTATTTTTCTTTAAAAAACTAAAAAATCCAAAAAATCCTAAAAACTAAAAAAAAATAGACCACCCAAACCTTTAGAAGACTTTTTTGGATTTATTTCTTTTATAATTAGGGAAAATTTCAATATTTTACATCCAAATGATTTTTAAGAAATCATTAAAGAATTTAAGGAGGAGTTGATACCACAAATTTTAGAATCCATAATTAAGGAACTTAATGATTTTTCTCACCTGTTCCCTAAGTTATATATTTAAGAACTATATTTTCCCACTTTTAATATTGAAATAAATCTATATTCAAGTATGGAGATGAAAGATACACATTCTAAGGATGTTTTCAAAAGCTTCCCTGAGATATGATATGAATACATTGAAGAAGCAGGGCATAATCTGGAAGATCATTTTATTTCCATCACTTCATTTGGCGATTTTATGTGTTCTGAAATGTATAATGATTTTTTCTTAACTTCACATGTTGAACAAGAAATAGAAATCCTCTCCACTCGAGGTGGAGTGTTTTTAAGAGAGGCTAGAGGAGTTTGAATACCTCACTCCTGCTCTGAATTTTCTCCCAGGATCATTGTTTAATTTGGAAGATGAACAAACTACACTACTCAAGAGAGTTGAAAATTTTATATAAGAATCTATACTTTTATATGACATTGATTAAATTGAGTCTCGTTTAAATTTTTTTCTCCCATTAATATTATTGAGGATACAGTTCTCTTCTATGATTTCCTGGATAGTCATAAAGAAATTGAATTTTCACATGCTAGATAAGTATGGGAACTCCCATTTCTTAATGAAAATTCAAGTTCGATAGTTTCTATTAAAGATGATTTTCTAGAGTTTTTCACAAGATCAATAGTGGATGATGAAATATTTCTTGTTGTCTAATATAAAATAATTTATTGGCATAAATTAGAATACAAATTGCATCAAAGACCTACAGTCTCACAACCTATTCATACCTACCCTCATGATAATGAAGGGGGTAGTACCCCAATATTATGTTTTCAAATCCATCACTCCATAAGAGGTAATCCATCGCTACAGGGATATATTTTAAGTAATTTATTCATGTGGTACTATACTAATGGAAAATATATAAAGTTGTAAATAATCACACTTGATGGATCCTTAGAAAGAAGCCACAACCACCATCAAACTGAGGTTCATCCAATGTTTTTCCAACTGTGTATAGTCAAAATATAGCACCCCTTTGGGGTTATCCCAAGATGATCATATTTTATTTCTTACATAAGTTTCTTAATTTTGTTTATTTTGTGAATTTTTTCTTAGTAGGTTAATAACTATATAGTAATTACACATGTAAGTTAGTCTAGGCCAAAGGGGAAAATGCATTAGATTTTATGGATAACACTCCCTAACTCACAATTTGGTTCCATTTCAATTTGATCATTAAATTTTTAATTCTAATATTAGTCTTCTTAAACCACTAGGGACTAGAAAAGATCATTCAGGTAAATCTTTTCCTTGGTAATAGGGAGGATTAATTTAGCTGAACTTACAAATAATAAGCTCCACACTCATGGAAGTACTTTTTTTGATTTTTTTATATTTTTAATCTATACATTAATGTTTCTTAATTAATATTTCTAAGTGTGGGGGATTATCCCCTAATCTTGTGAAAATTGTGAATATGTTTTTTTTTGTGTTGGATTTCTTGAATTCTAGTAATTTAAAAATTATTTCGATCTTCATTGTGAACCCTACTAGCACCTATTATTTTTATTTTCAATCTATACTACTGTAAAAAATTGGTCATTATGCTACTATTTGAACTAAATTTAAATATATTTTTTATATTTCTAACAACTAATAACCTGAAATTTTTCAAAAAAACATTTTTTGTGCTTGATTTTCTGGTGGTGTCCGGTGATTTATTTTTTATATTTTTTTTTACTATTATTTTCTTAGTGTGGAAAAAAAACATTTTTATCTTTAATTTCACCCCTCAAAACTGCATTTTATTTTGTTCTACTTAAAAAAATCAAACCCTTTAAATATCCCCCTCATTATGAGTCAACATCAGGGAAAATTTTGAGTTTTAAGTGTGGGGGGTATGGGTTTTTTCATGCAATGTTCTACTTAAATTACAAACACATAAAAGTCCCCTTGATTTTTTGTCAAAAAATGGTCAAAAATTTTCAATATTTTTTTCACAAACTTAGGGTCCTATTATTAAATCTTCACCTAAATTCAGTCCTTCCAAGAGGATAACCACATAAAATTTATTAATTTTTTCACTCCATTCTGAAATTATTGGAGATATATGATTGTTGAGTGGTGTTTAAAACTGTTTTTATGGATTTTATTTTTAGGAAAGGGGAAAGGGTGTGATATGGGATAGATTTTTGTTTAATTATCATCATATGTTTAGGAAATTGAAATTTTGAACTCAAACCTAGGGGACTCACCTTTTTAAAATTAATCACATTAGGGAGCCAACTCAAATGATGATAAAATAAGTCCTTTAAAACTAGTGTAAAATGGTCAATTGGGATCCCATAGTGAACATATGAGACACTAGGCATTGGGTGTGTGCGTAATCCTTTTGTACATATCAATAATTTCTTTTTCATAGTGCTTTTTACAAGATACATGGTTGTGTAAAATTCAACAAAAAATAAAAGGAAGAAATAAAAATAAAGTTACTAGTAGTCAAAAATGTGTTCATTAAGGTGAGATGAATTTTTAACCTTGAATAAGAAGGTGAAAATTGAATTATATGAATATCATTTGTGTTTTATAAATAAATTTATTAAAAGATATTTTTTGAAACCTAGGTGAAAGTGAAAATTTAAGGTATCTTTTTCAGGACTTAATTTTCACTTTTATCTCACATGTCATCACTCTTAAAAATGAAACTTGAATTCGAATTGAAGTAGCATACTATGTGGCTTAATATAGGAGGAATGACATCTTCAAAAGTTAATGAGTTAGTGTTTTCTAGATTTCTAGTAGGTATTTGAATTTAGGAAGGATCCCTTTTGAACCATTCATTTCAATATCCTGACTCTAATTTTTTTTTCCTCTATTCAAAAATAGCTTGGCATACTTCATTTTAAGCTAAATGTGAAAAATAATTTTTCTATTTTACAAATAAAAAATCATGCATTTGTTTGTGGGCAGAAAAATATTTATGTATGGGGGATTTTGATGTATCCATTTTTTAATGCACTTTACTATATAATTTATTATATTCTATTAACTTTTTTTATTAAAATAATTTTTTTGTTTAATAATATTCAATCCTTTTATTTTTATATTATATTGTTAAAATAATGATTTTTATAAAAATATGTATTTTGTTGATTATTTTAGTCATTTTTAATAATTTAAATTTAACTAATTAATTCAATTTTAACTTTCATTTTTTATTCTTTGGTTTTTTTTAAATTATAATTTTTTAAATTTCATTAATTCATTCAATTTTACATTTTTAATGTATTTAAAAATAGTTATTTCATTTATTATTTTATTTATTTTATTTATTTTATTTCCTTAATCATTATTATATTTAATTAATATTTTTATTTATTTGTTTTATTTATTTATTTTTTCATGTTATTAATTTATTTTATTTTTTTTATTACTTTCATTTAATTCATAAATTACATTATTACATTCTTTTAATTTTTTTTATATTCAATTGTGGTTAAAATAATTTACTCTTTTCAAATTAATTAATATAATTTATTCATTTTTTTAATTTGAATGTAATAAATTATTAAATTTGTTTTTTTAATTTGTTTTTTTTCATTTTTATATTTATTTTTTAATTCTGTTTTTTCACATGATGTCGCTAAGTGATTTGTCGTCAGGTGAGGCACCTTTGGCTCCTGAGTCACCACCACCCCACTCACCATCATGGTGAGCTACTACTAGGGTGAGCTGCAGGCAGTGGGAGATGCCACAAATATCTACTAATGATACCCTTTCTCACCGCCAGCAACAAACAGTAGCTCGTCAAGTCACCACCAACCATCACCTGAAAGCTTCTATCATTTCTCCCTAACGGTGACTCAAGTCACCATCGGTCCATCTCCTTGACCCACCACCACCCAATGTGCCACCAATAGCAAGTCTCCACCAGCAGGACTCACTGCGAGTCTTCTAACCTTCTGTCACTCCACCCTCCTCCAAATCTACAACCACATAGCGGTGTTTCCTCTCCCTTGAGCCAATAGTAGCACCGGAAGCACGCCAAACCTCATATACTACTAAACCAATCCATAACCACCCCTGAATCCCACCAATTTCCATATTTAAGAACAAAAATATCAAAATACCTATCCATATTCAACCGGACACCACCACGGATTGAAGAACTCAAAACACCATTTTCTTTCTGATACAAGATAATTCAACCAAAGAACTAAAAACATGAAATCCCCCAAATCTAGACCATATCAACTTTGAGGCATTCTTATTAACCATCAAAGTATGAACCCCATCCAAGTACCATAGAAAAAAACACCCTCCTCTGAATCTCACACCATTAGAGCTCACCTACCAGGCTTCCAGTAAAGAACCCCATCTATCGAGCAGTCATCCGTTGGCCGATCCTCCCTCTAGTGTCAAAAAATTTCCCCATTAATGAAGAAGAAGAACCCACCAGAGAGCCAAATCTAAAGTCTAAACCTATTAGAGGCCACCTCGAGCATCGCAAACATTTGATGATGATCATCACCTGGTTGAGCTCCAAGAGTCCTGATTCCAACAAGTTGTTATCCATTGTCACTGTGCAAAGAGAAGCACCCAAGCCCCTCTGTCTCTATCGAACCCCCTTCCCCTTTTCCTGCATCGAACCCCCCCTTGTTTCTTATTTTTATTATTGATATATAATATTAATAATAATAATAATAAATATAATTAATAATAAGTATACATATATTAAACTAAATTTTTCTATATGATAATATATTAAAATACATTTTTATATTTAATAATATAATAAAATTAATTAATATATATATAATAGTACATATAAATAAATATATTCATTTGTTTATATTTATGTGTTTTTATATATATCTAATAATATTTATTATAATAATAATAGGTATATATAATTATATATTTATTTATATATTAATAACTATTTTTGTTTGTAAATATTTCTATATTTTTATAAATAATTATATTAATATAATAATATAAAATATTTTCATTTTAAATAAATGTGTGATGCTTTACTTCTTTTGTTATATTTTCATGGCAGAATCAAGAGGTGATTATGGGGGAAGTGATCATATAATATGATCATGGGAAAATGTGAGTGGATACACAAGTTGTTTCAAGAGGTCAACTTTACTCACTGGAAGTTCACTAAAGAGCCGGTGATGGGCATGTCAAAGCAACTCCATGTGGATGATTTTTTCCTATTAGATAGTTTTTTTCTATTTTAATCTTTTAAATAAGAGGAGTTACTCCTCATATCTTTTTTTGAATCCCCAGACACAAGAATCACCTCACTATATGTAGGCAAAAATCCCTCATCTCCTTCTTTTTCTTCCATTTTCATTATTTCATTTTTTTTGTTTCTATTCAGTAAATATCATTATTTTTTCTCTATTTATAATTATAATTTTTTTTGTTTGTTCATTCTTATTTATTTGTATTTGTGATCTGGAATCACTGGTAATAAAGATCTAATTTTTGATTCTATATTCAAGAAGTGAATTTCAATGCTTCTGGTAGATCTGAACTTAATTACGATCATCATATATTCATCAGTATGAGGAGATTGTGAAGGTGAATTGGGGTGTGCTGAATTATTTCACTGGATTGAGTTTCATTCCTTTTCCCCTGGATCATTTTCCTCTTCTTCTCTTGACTTTCTTGATCAAGTGGTTGGGTGGGGTAGTGGCTCTCTCTTCGCGACGAAAACCCTAGTGGCTCTCCCTTCGCGAAGGTGGCGACTTCTGCACCGGTCCCTCCCTCACAAACGGGGGAGGGACCTTTACTATCTGGGAGAGATTCCTCCTCTCATTTCATTCCTTTCTCAAACCTTGAGTCGTTGCCGACTTTCCCTCAGATCCCGCTCGGTCTAAAAGTTACGGATTTACTCGATGGTTTCCCTAACCTTTCGCTATCGACATCGGAATTTTCAAACCTCCTGAAACACACTTTGATTGAAAGATTCATTCAGCGAAGGACCTTAGTAGATTCATTTGATAGGAACGTTCTCGGTTCATGGGGTCTGCAAGAGAGGGCCATGGTGGGTCTTATGGATAGCCACCAAATTATGGTCTGCTTCACCTCAGAGGCCGATCCCATCGAAGTCTGGTCAAGTGCTTCAAGAAGCTTCAATGGTTTCTGGTTTCATCTTCTCTGATAGACCTTCGACTTGATATGAATCGTGATCCTCCTTTGATGGAAATCTGGGTAAGTTTCCCCAACCTCCCTCTACCATTTCAAAATCCGTCCATTCTCTATATGTTAGGGAATTTTTTCGGTAGATACATGTGCTCGAATAGTCGCACAGAGGAAATTTGTCATCCCGTGAATCCTAGAATCTGTGTCGAAATGGATGTGTCACGGGTCCCTTTTGAGTATGTGTGGATCATGGTGGGCGAAGAATACGGCTGCAAACAATGTGCGGTTTTTGAATCCTGGATTGATTATTACACTGAATGCAAACGACTGGGTCACTTGAAGGAGGCTTATCATAGGAAGTCTAAGAGGAATGTTATGAACCCAAGTTATACTAGTTGCAGAGAAGATAAAATTCATACTGAGGGTAACATGAAATCTTCTGGGTTGGCTGATCAACAAGGAGGGTCAGCCATTCCTCCCAGGGTGTGCGATGGGTCAAGGGAGTTTTTACCTGAGCGGGCTCCCCAAGTTTGTTCTGTGGTGAAGGAAGCCTCGAATAACCAGGTGAATCTGACGGTGGGGAATGTGTTTAAAAGGCTTTGGAAGGATCTGGTCGGGCCATCCTCTAGCATTAGTTCGTCATTCAAAGTTGCTGGTAGGGAGGTTCAACCGAATGCAACTAACGAAGGGCCAAGGGTGTCTGGGATTTCGCAGGTGCTAGAGCAGTAGGGGATTTTTGTGGAGGAGATTATATCGGTAGTGGAGGGTTCAAAACAGAATGACCGGAGGTTGGGAAGGTAGGGGATAAATATGGAGGTGGTCCCTTCAAACAGTTTGGTTTCTACAGGGGTCAAGCATGCTGGTGTTTCCTCCTGTGAAGAAGTGGTTAGGGGAGTCCAGTACTCCATACAGGTGGGAAACCAATTTGATGGCCTCACTATGGAAGGGCTAAACAATAACCATAAAGAATCAGAATTTGAAAATGGGGAATGAGTGGAGCTTTCCATAGGAGAAAGCAAGAGTATCTCTGCTGGTGAAACAAGCCCGAGGGGTAGGAGCAATAGAAGAAGGAAGGTCAGGAAGTACTATTCCTCCTTACCACCTCCTGCGTGGACTCGGTCTGCAAAAAAGAGAGTGGATGAGAGGGTGGATTGTGAGTATGTATGTAAGACAGAACACCCTGATCAACCCGGATCATGGGGTTTAATTCTGAGTTCGGTTGATGTGGTTAAAGATCATGTTTTGTACCTCAATGCGTCTGAAGAGGATGCATCCAAGATGATGGGCCAGAATATTGAAATCATTCTTAAGGAGGATCAATACTATTGGATTGACAAACAGGACTCAATTCTGGTTTGGGGATTCAACTAGGGGTTTTTAAAGCTCAAGGAATACATACAGGTATGGGATAAACTATCTTCTGCTTTAGAAGTCCTGTTAATGGAAGTGCTACATATTCAGGTAACAGATATTTCATGGAAGCTGTTTAGGGATATGAACTCTAGAAGGTAGAAATTTTATTTCAATGACTCTATTATATCATTTTCTGACTAACATTCGGTCTTTCAATTTGATCGAGTGTTTGATTATGAGGACCTATCTTCAGGTAGTGGGTTAAAAGGTGAATTTACGGTTATGTTCCCAGCATTTTTCTGGTTCTACTTCAGATGAGGTTCAGAACACAAGTTCATCACTTCGACATGGCACTTGGACTCTGAGAAGTTATGGCCTAGCCATCGGGATTGTGCCTGCGCATCTTTTCACGGGACTGTCTGAGTGCTCATGTCTTGGTGGTGGACCCATTCACAATGGAAATGCTGGGGAGAGGTAGAATCTTTATGTGCTTGGGAAATTTCTGTTTTTTATTTGTTTGTTATGCTAGACACTATGATTTCTCACTTTCCTTACAAAGTGATTTGATAAGAAAATAAAAAATAATTTTCAGTCAGATCAAGTGGTTGGGCGAGGTTGTGTGATTTTTTATCATTTAATGATCACTTCAGTCATGAAAAAATTAATGGTTGGAGTGATTTGATATAGATATTTCAGCACTTTGGGATAGTGAAAGTTTGTTGGAAGCAATTTTGTACATGAGTGCTCAATTCTTTGGGTGATAGAGGTTTGTGGATTAAGCCATCGACCATGCATTAGGTGAGTTGGGAATTGTTTAATTTATCCTTAATAATATCCTTGATAGGGAGTTGAGGGTGGATTGACCTAGGTCTGGACTTATTCTGGGTAACTATTTTCATTGTTTTTTATCCTTTTCTAGTTCTATATGTTTTTGTGTTTCCTCTAATTTTTGTTCATTCACTGTTTATTTACCCTCTCAACGTTTTTCAAAATTGTTTCATACTATTTTGATTTGATGTTTTCAATATATATTAAAACATAGAAATATTTTCAGAAATACCACTATGTAATTCAATATTTACTCTATAAGAGTGACCCCAAGGTTATCCACTATACATTATCTTATGTTTTAAAAATTTATCTTTGATTTTCCTCATGACAAGGGTTATGCATTTATTGGTGGCAGAAAAAGTGAAAATATTGTGATTTGGATATCATTTGGTTATGAAACCATAGGTTTGAATTTTGTGTGGATATATGTATATACTTTTATATTCCTTATGATTTATATATTCAACCCACATGTATTGAGAACTATGTTTCAAAACCCATATATTCAAATAGGGTGTGTTTTTTCCCAACACTCAATGATGAGTATGGATGGATGGCTACCTGATCTCCCCTGCTATTTCTTACAGGTGAGTATATATGCACTGGTTGTGATGGCTGGAGGTCTATTATTCCACTAGTTTATAGCCTTGGTGTTTTTAGGTGAGATGTGATGACAGTTCTATGGGGCGGTGGGCCGGGTATTTTTGGGTGAGCTGTGATGATCATGTAGTGGAGTGGTGGGCTAGGTGTTTTCAAATGAGATGTGATGACCATGTTATAAAGCTTTCACCCAGGTATTTTTTGGTGATATTTGATATGAACATGTTTTGGGGTGGTGGTCCAGGTGTTTCTGAGCGAGATGTGATATGGTCGTGCTTTGGTGCTGATTTTTGTGGGGGTCGTGTGTAGAGACCCAAACCCCAGTAATCTTAGATCTGGTGTCTTCTACCATTACATTAGCAGAATATGCAAGGAAACATATCTTAAAGGACTAGTTAGTTTAGTAGTCTTGGTAAACTATATACATACATGATACTTTCATTACATTTGAATATAGAAATTGCAACATAGTTTTTTTCAATAATAACTTTATTCTATCTAGTTTATCCCTACATATATTTCATCGTAAACTTTGTGGAATGTTGGGGAAAGGAAACAAAATAAGGGTGAACTCAAATTCTCAGTAAGGGTTAAGTACAATTGAATCATTCATGAATAAATAAGAATAGTCAATATAGAAAGATGATAACTAAACACACATTCCATATAAGAAATAAACTGATAAGGAAGTACATCAAGGAAAATATAAATATGAAAATATCCCAGAAAATAATAAATATGTAAAGGTAAATAACTAAATATACATTTCATTTAAATAACTTTCCTATATGAATAGATATGTCATAATCAATATGGAAATGTAAATAATTGAAAACATATTCCATTTAATCAATAACAGATAATGAAATGAATCCAAAGATAATTTCATATTGAAAATCTCCTTGATAATAAAAATAACTTAAATTAAGGAAATTCTTAACTATTGGACGTCATGTTTCCCATCCACATGATACCTTTACCGTCCTGGTCTATCCTCAGGTCAGTTTAAAACATACAGGGTAAACCCCCATTTAGTTAAGGCTAGCTAACTAATTCATCTCATGAGACTGTTGATTCATCGAGGGGATTACATTAACTGATCCCCAACCTATTATTGTCTATCCAACACATTCCTTCTATATCAAATAATCAATTTAATTAAAAAAAATGTTCCTTATCAATTTTCTATATTGAGTAAAGGATATGAATTCATCAATATTTCTCTAGTTAATCAAATAAATTTCAAAGTAAACACCATATGTAAAAATGGTATAAATATCAGTAAATAATCATATCTATGATAAATTATATGGATATTTATGGTAAATTTAATTTTAAATTGTTATAGGAAATTGAATAACTCAAGTGGAATTTAATAACTATGAAAATTATTTAAGAAAGTAAATTTCAGTTCTATCCATGGAAAAAATAATCAGAATCCATCCAAAATAATAAAAATGATTGTATCAATAAAAATTATACCCATTAGATTAAAAATAAGTGTTGTTGTCATTTATGAAATAAAAAAAATCTCTTTAAAACATTCTTGATGAAAATATCTTTTTTATTTTGCAAATCACTTTTTATAAAATACAACATTTTGAAAATGCTTTTCTTTGAATAGAAATTTTTTAAAACTAATAATTTATAGAATATTATGAAAATAAATTTTCATTAAAAAATATACTTGTAAAATTTAGATGTAATATTCAAATAAATAATGGTGGGTAATTTCATACATGTCATACAAGGTAAAAAGAATATTCCGTTTCCATTGTAAAAAAGTTTAGAAAACTTCCTTATTAGGAAAACGAAGAGAATATTTCTTTTAATACATTTGGAAAAAATTAAAAATGGATAAAAATTTCATTAATAAATTATTTTTTAAATATTAAAAACATTTTTGAACACATTTTTATAAAACATAGTTTTTGAAGAAAAGAGGTTTCTGAATGAAGAGATAAATGAAGTTTTTGTTTTCTTAAAAAAATTCTAAAACATTTGAAGTACTAAATAGTGAAAATGGTACTATTAATTTTAAATAATCATGAATAAATAAAGGATAGTAATATTTAAGGGTTAATTAAACAATTATAAAATAATTTACTTCAATAGAAATTCAAGTGTAAAAAATTCAGAATAAAATGAGATTGTGAAGTAAACCCGTGTAAAGATCATAACGTTGAAGTGAGAATAAACCAATGAATAAATTATGTGTATCAAATATAAATCCACATAAAACAATTTTAAATACAACAATATATATACAAAAATGTCATTACACACATAATCTTATTATATTAATGACAACAAGGAAGTAATATAACCTAATGAAAATAAATTGTGTTATGAAATTCTTTACCACTTGGTAACTATTAATTCAAAAACCACTTAAAGGAAATAATTTAATTGAAAATTAGAATACCATGAATAATGAATTATTAGTTTCATTACATTTCAAAGGGATAATATATACACCATATTAATTAAATTGGGTTCATAACATTACAATATGCCTCACTTAAATGAAATTGAGACAAAATCCATTACCTCACATGTTCCCTTAGTCAAACTTGATTTAACCTATAAAATTGTTTTAATAATTTTATTAACTTATTAAAAAAATTAATTAATATTTATAATATCATATATGATAATTTTATAATGTCTTATCACCCATTCGTTAATGATATTTCATTATTTTCATGGATTCGGGTGTTAATTACCTTGTTTTCTCATTTCTGTTTTGTTATGGAGTTTAAGTTCTTGTACATATTATATATTTATATCATATAAAAAATAATAATCATGAAATAATAATCATATTTCTATTAAAAATTTACTTTTAAAAAAATCATGAATGGTGTTTATGAAAAACGAAGTATGTTACGATCATGGAGACGGTAGGTCGTACTTACGCATACGTGAGGTTTTCATTTTTCAATGATCGTTATGGAAAAAAGGTAATTATTATTTTACCTTTACATAATGATAATAATATCATATATACTGTATTTTATACTTTTATATGTCATCCATGTAGGGTGGTGATGAAAATAGAGTCACGTCACTTCATGAAGGCGGTAGTCCACACGTACATGAATGATGTCATCATCTTTACATGAGTGAAAATAAAAAGAAAGAAAATGATATGTATATATATATATATATTATCATTAAAAATGATAAATATTTAGTTAATATCATAATTATATAATTTATGTAATATATAATCATTAACTTTATCCTTATCACCTTCCATGTAAAGCATTAGTGAAAGACGAATCACATCGCTACGCGAGGCGATTCTCCAACGTACACATGAGTGGCGTTATCATATCTCCTAAGGAATAGAAAGTAAAAAATATAAATATGATATAGTGAATAGAAATTTATAACTATGTTATAAATTTTATATATATAATTTAGATACATCATCATACCAAACCTTGATAGGAGGAAATAGAAAAATGAACAACATCAGTTCACGAGGCAGTAGTCCGCCTTACATAAAAATTACAATTTCATAACCCATTTTATAGAAGTTTGTGTAGTTTTAAGTAGTACCATTAACATAAAAAATATCTCACTATATGTAATATTCTGATTTTATTTTATAATAATGGTATAATACGAATTGAATGAGTGGAGAAATAAATAAAATGAAGGCGTTTGTTGAGGAATGTTACCTCTTCTTCGAGTGTCCTCTTTATATTTGTACTAAACCTTAAAAAGTTGTATTTACACCAAAAATAAGGATTCTAGTATGACTTTAGGGAATTTGGGAACTTATTTGTTCATTTATTGGCAGAAAAAGGTGGTTTTAAGATGTGAAGTGGAGAGAAGAGTGGGTGGCCTTTTATAAGTGGGGGAGAGGACACACTTGGTATTTTTGAAAAGAATTGAGAGATCCCACATTTTTCATAAGTAAAAATGCTTGAAAATGGACCATTATAAAAACATAGAGATTTAATAGTCTAAATATGGAAATAAAATAGTTTTTACATAAGTTTATAGGTTATTTTTATCCTTATCTTTTTATTTTGACCCCATTGAAAACCCATTTTTACCATAACGTGGGTAATTATTTTTTACTAAATTCACTATTCTTTTTGGTAAATAATTATTTTTAACTTATTATAACTTATAAATTATAAAAATTCCAAATATTTAATCTATGTTTTAAAATTAAATTCACCAAATTTTCTAAATTTAAAATCAAATCAATCCCACATACGTGATGAGAAAGCGGGTTATTTAAGTGAACATGTTCAAAAGTTTACAATTTTTTATATATAAATTAAAAATTGAAATGATTCCATTGAATTATTTAGGATTAATATATTTAAAATTTAAATATTTTGAATTTAAAACAAATTCAAAATATAATTTAACAATATAAATTATTTAGATGAAAAATCGGTTTTCAATTAAAATCTAGTATTTTCAATATTCATCAAAAATTAAACTTCTAAGAAAAATACCAAAAATTAACCCTAATATAATTTTGATATTACAATTTTGAAATTTTATTTTATATTTTCATTTTAATTTTCTAAGTTTGTTAAAAAAAATAATTTTAAATTATGTGTGAAAAGCTCGACTAATCCATCTTTTAGAAAAATACTATTTTTCAAAAAAACATTTCATTTTCTTCCTACATGATTATTATTTTATTTATAATCAATATATAACCACTAAAAATTTGTAAAATATATAGTTTCAAAAGTTAATTAACCCTATTTATTCCCACCATTCCAACAGCTGGACTATAACTATCATATTAAACAATAATATTAATAGTATATCGTTGTTCTATAAAACTCAGTATTCAGTGTAATGCAAGCTGTAAAAGAAACTATTTATTACATTTAACACAAGATAAAATAATTTTTTTTTAATTAAACATATTGAATATATTAAATAAATATATTATTAAGTCACAATAGTTATATATATTTTTTAAACTTGGTGTTGCGTGTCATACATGTTGTTGAATAAAAAGTAATTCTTTTAGAATTTCAGGGTGTTACATTCTCCCCACCTTAAATAAATTTAAACCTCATAATTTAAACTTGATCTAGTTAATTAAGGGTTTTACATTTAAAAATAAATTTATTAAAAAACCTGCATTTTTAAAGAGTTAATAAAACTTCCACTTAATAAGATAGAAATTGAAGTACAAAGGTCATCTGTAATAACACATAACTAGGTTTATGAGTAGGATAAAATTGATAGAAATTGAAGATATAAACATAGAGAAAAAGTGTAAATATTTATAGAGAGTGATAGTTGTCATTGGTCCCAATAACGTGAATGATCAATGAGAAATTAAGGGGCACAAAACCATAAATATTCAATGATTGAAAAGACAATATGATTCATCGAATATGAATGTTATAGGGTAATATTGTTTTTCAAGATCATTTTCCTAATGTTGATAAAATATTTTACTGTCTAATAATATAAGGAAATATAATTACTTAATACATTTCTATAAAAACAATTTCATCCATTGGTTGTGCTTTAATCTCTTACTACATGAAATGAATATCCAAAAATGATTTATTTATGACTAAATCACTAAAATTCACTTTTAAAGGATTTTAAAGTCCTTAAAATAGTCACAGTTATTTCTATATTTATAAAACTATTTAACAAAACTAATATGTTTAGAAAAAATTATCCAATAAATTAATCGCTAAAACTCAAAAGTAACACAACCGGTTCATCATTAATATTTATTTTTCAAATCTTCTAACTAATGACATATTAACCAAGACATCGTGTAGACCAATGGTAAGCGTTAAAAATTTATCATCCTTCTGTCATGGGATCAAGTCTCATGGATTTTCTATACATGATGAGTTGTCACCCGGAATATAGGTTGTCTTTTTTCTAAACTATATTAAGATAATCCCTATAATATTCTTAGGAAAAATATTATGGGAATCCTTTAAATAAAATTAATTATTTAATAAACTTCTTACAAGGGTATTCAATGCATTTTTTTTTTAAATCTAATAATATTATTTTACTATTATTAAAGTATCTATCATGATCATATTAACCCTAATGAAACTATAAAAAAAAGTGATGCTTAGCGGCAGTTTATTATTAGTAGTTCTAGCAACCACTAAGAATTAAATCCAATTTAAAAAATATATAATATAGTGGAGTTTTGATCAAAACACCATTTTATTTTTATTATTTAAAAAATTAGTAGTGGTTTTAATTAAACCAATAATAATTTTTTTTAAACCCTAATTCTCCCCCTCCCCCACTCCATCTGCACGACCCTGACCCCTTTCCACCCCTGACCTCCTCCTCTCCCTTCCCCGGCAGTGACCCCAACCCTCTGACCCCTATTCCCCCACCCCTTTAACCTACATCCTCCCTTATCAGTGGAGACCCTGACCCTTACAGCACCCCCTCTGACCATGACACGCAGGACCCCCCCCCCCCCCAAACCTCCCTCTTTCTGGCTTGGTTCCCCTCCTCAGTGGAGAAGTAGACCCCACCTCCCCCCCCCCCCCCATGAACTTCCTCTCCCCATATCAGATCCCCTCCTCTGTGGCAACACATACCCCCCCCTAATTTTTTCATCATCCTCACCCTAAATCTTTTATTGAGTATAATTATATAGATAATCATGGGTGATAAAAATAGTATACAATTTGTTTTTCATTCATTAAACTATAATGTATAAATGTAATTTTGGTTTATAATGTGTTATTTAGATTTTTCATTTATTTTTTGAGTTATAATAATCATTAATTTTGGTTATGTTGTATTAAATTAAAAAATAATAATTTATGATATATTTCGGTTTTTCAATCTATATTGTTCATGATTTCATGGTTTGAATTTGATATTAATGAATTATAATTTGTTCTATATATGTTAATGCCTTATATTTTTTACATATACATAATTGATAATATTTTCTTACTCATAACCAATTTGTGGTAGGGATTGGGGTCACACATGGTTGCATCACCAACCCTGGAAAGGTCTCTAAGGATAATGGCTTTGAAGAAGAGATATTAGACCCTTTTGAAATTTATCAAAATGATTCATTTTTTATGAATATGTGGGGAATAATTTTTTTTAATAATATCTATCAAATAATGATATATTATTTAGGGTTAAGTTTTACGTGCATGATAATCAATTATTGGTTATGGTAAATGGAACATCCAACATAGTTTCATTGATTTAATTTTAACTACCATGATTTATAAGATAACTAATTATAGTGTGTAGTTTTTTTAGTAAAATGACTAATTTATTATCATTTTATTTGGGAATAACATTACACATTATTCAAATTTATGTTAACATTTTTTTAGGTTTAGCTCAAATTGAAGGAACATCTGATTTGATGTTATGTGAACAAAGTTAATTTATACAAATCACTTAATAGCATAAAGTCACACAAAACCAATTAAATAGAATATAGACATATGGAGATGAATATTTTGGTTATGAATGACATATCATGATATGAAAATAAAATATAATTTTAATTCATATTTTTAAAGGTGTGCTCTAGGTATTATTTAGATCATGGTAAATGGTTTGAACATTGCTCAATGTAGCTAATTTATCAATGGAATGAACTCTCCTTAGTTAAAACACTAGGGTAGAATAAACCATTATATTTTTCTCCCATAAAAATAATATCATCTACATATAAACTATGAAAAATTAATACATCTTTACCATATTTAATGTAGAGTATTTTTTTCACACTTCCACCATTAAATATAAATTATTTCTAGAATGTATCTAACTTCAAATACCATTATATTTAGTATTATCATAACCTGTAAAGATCCTTATTTAACCTAAAAAATTAATTTTATCTTTATCAAGAAAGACACATTTCTTCCAACTCTCAATATAGAAATACATATTTGATATCTTTTAGAATGTTTGTGGGTTTCCTTTGTGATAAAATTTGGTGTCCATCTAATTTATGTCATTATTAATCTATGTTTGTGAGAAATAATTTTATTATTTGATTCATCCCACTTCCCTATATAGTTGTTCTGAAAGATTCAATGGAAAATTTGGGTGATATTTGATTTTGATTGTGCCTGTTTGATTAAACATTTATATATTTATAGCTGAATGTATAAGGATAATAAAATCCAATAACAATGGATAAAATTTGGATTAATTTACCTCAAAACACACCTCGATATGCGAAGGGTTTGGAAGAATTTTTAGATTATGAAATTTCAAACTGATCAGTGGATGGTAAAATAAAATGTATGTGTCCTGATTGTAAATTAAATCAATGTTTGGATAAAAATAAAGTATATGAGAATTTGATATTAAAATAGTTTTATGTATGATATGTATGATGGATTTTTCATGGTGAATCAAATGTTATGGAAATTAAAAAAAATGACAATACCATCAAATAAATACAAAGTGACCCAGCATAGGAGAATTTAGTTCGAAATTTATTAAATAAAACATTTGGTTTTATAGAATACAATTTCCAATATTTTAATAGATAAACAGAACCTTTAGTTGATTCTGATAATTTTAATATATATTAGAACTTTAGTGAAAATAAAATGTTTTTATGAGTTAGTAGAATAAGGATAACAAGAACTGTATGAAGGGAGTTCCAAGTATTCGAATTTTCATTTTATACTTAAGTTATATCAAATAAAGTGTCTATATGGAATTATTGAAAAAGAAATCTCCATGATTTTAGAGTTTATTCGTGATGAATTTAGTGAATCTATGATCATTGTATCATTCTATTAGATGAAGAAAGTCATCAATAAACATGGTATTGATTATACAAATATGCATGAATTCCCTAATGGTTGCATGCTTTACTGAGAAGAAGAGTATGATAAAGAAGAATACACAGTATGTAAAACAGGAATATGGAAGTCTATGAACAACAATGATAGTATAAATCAATGTAACCCTAGGGAGAAACAGAAGAAGAAAACTCCTACAAAGGTATTGCATTACTTTCCTCTGAGACCAGACCTGAAAAGATTATTCATGTCCTCTAAGGCTACATACGACATGAAGTGGCATGCTTAGGATAGTAATGATCGCTTGATGAGACATCCAAAAAGTTCAACATCATGGATGATTTTTTATTTGAATTATCTATATTTTTTTAGATATTAGGAATGTTTATTTGGTATCGACTTCTAATGGTTTTAAAACTTTAGGTACGGTACTAATTATAGCATTTGTCCAATTTTTTTGATCCCCTATAATATACCTCCATGAATGTGTTTTAAGAAGACTTATTTAATTATTTCGATGACTATTCCTGGAAATAAAACTCCTAGAAATGAAATTGATGTATACCTTCAAACTCTAATCAATGAATTGTGAGAATTATGGGATAATGGTGTGGAAACATATGATTCTTCAAGGATACAACTATTCAAAATGAATTCTGATTTAATGTGGAAAATTAGTGACTTTCCCAGGCTAGGAAATTTATCTGGTTGGAATACACATACTTTTATGGATTGTCCATTTTTTTATTTTTATTTTCATCCTCAATGATTACCTTATAGTATAAAATAGTTTTTTTTGTTTTATCATCAATTTCATAATGCTTATTAACAATTTACATTTAACAAGACACTATTAAATGGAGATATTTAAATTATACAGACACCGAAGTAGTTATCTCATTAAGAAATCATGGGACAGTTGATGAATGTCACTAAGGAAATTCAAAAACTCCATTAGTTTAAAAAAGGGGGAAAAGGGTATGAGGTACAATATCTGAAGATGCTGGAAAAATTGGAAGAAAAAGATTATATTTTTTAAACTTACTTATTGGAAGTTTAATTTGATACATTGTAATATTTATGTAATTCATATTGAGAAGAATATTTGTGACAATGTAATTTTTACAATGCTTAATGAGAAGGGTAGATCAAAGGATTTCCTTAATGCTCATAAGGATTTGGTGTTAGTGAATATAAATCATTTATTGTGGGAAAATGAGAATATTAAGTATCTTTCATCTATTTTTATAAATAAAAATCATGAGAAAGAAATATTCCTTTTAAATTTAAAGAATGTAAAAGTTCCAAATGAATATTCAAGTAACATTTCAAGGTGATTTGACTTAAAACATTAAAATTTAAATGGATTGAAAGGTCATGACTCACATATTTTGATAGAGTTGTTGTTGTCATTGTATTTTAATAATACTTTACCTAAAAATGTAATTGTGGTTCTAGTTGAGTTTTGTACCTTTTTCAGATATATTTTTGGAAAAACTTTAAATCCAATTGAGCCTAACAAACATCAAGAAATAATTGTTTGGACACTATGTAATTTGGATATTTTATTTTCCCCTTAATTATTCAGATTCATAATTCATTTGACTCTTTATTTGGTTCAAGAAGATAAAATTGGTGGACTGATACACTATCAATCGAGGTATCCAATTGAGAGGTACATTGATATTTTTTTTTATTAGTGAATTTTATTTTCGTAAATCATTGCGCAAAATTATTTAATATGTGAATTATTTTTTCCATGAGGTACTTAGGTCATTTGAAATCATTTGTGGGAAATAAATCTCAATCATAAGACTTTATTTCTAAAGGTTACATAACTGATGAGTGCTTGGCCTTCAGTTCTAGGTATTCTGATGGGATTGATACTAGATTGAATCTTGCTGGTTGTGTTGGTCACATCTCTACTAATTATCATTCTCAAAACCATTCATCGGTATTTCCAACTATTGGAAAACAAATTGGAATGGGGTCAAATATTACTCTGATTGAATTTGAGTTTCTACAAGTACATAGTTATTTTTTACTCAATAGTGTTATTGTAGATCCATTTATTGAATAGTTGTGATTGCAAACAAAGAGGAAAATAAGGGGGTGATCTTGGAAAGATCTATAATTAAAAAAATATGTTAATAAGGAGCTTTTCTAATGGCTCACCCATCATGTAAGTATATACTCATATTCATATTATTTACATGAAGTTATTTTTTCAATGTTAAAAGTAAGATCTTATATCTCTTTATTATAATGATGAATATTTAAAATCAAGCTAAAATGTCAAATGATTTCAAGTTTTTTGATAGAGTTCCTCTAAGGGAGGCTAAGAGATTTTATTCCTACAATATTTATGGCTTAAGGTTTTATATAATTTCTCATGAAGAAGACTTGAAAAGTCAGAATAGTGGTGTATTTAAATTTTTAGAGGTGGGATACTATGGGAAGATGAATGGTATAATTGGATTAAACTATCATGGATAATATGTATTTGTCTTATTCAAATGAAAGTGGGTTAACATTTATAGGGGTATAATGAAATATTTATTAAATTTTACTTATTCAAACTTCTATCACTTGATAGAAACCCATGATAATGCATAGCATGATTCATTTATCTTGGATTCACAAGAGAAGATGTATTATTATGTGAATTATAAAATATATAAACTTTGGAGTGTTTTTTTACACTAAAATTAGATAGATTTATATGATATGGGAGATAAAGATCAATTAGTTCCTTGTGACAGCGAACCTCATCAACCACAAAATATTGAATAGTTTTTTTCCTGAAAAGATAGAAATAGTAAAACTTTCAAGAGAGGGTGAAATTGAAGTAATATTCTCAATGGAGGATGATAACAATGAATATAATGAAGATGAATATAATTGAATGTATAAATTAGTAATGAAAATACATTACAATTTCTCATTGACAAGTGTTTCCTACATATATACATTTTTCTATTATTCCTTTTTTTTAAATTATTTTTTCATTTTTTATACATTTAATAAGTTTTATTCTCCTTGATTAAATAAAAATATATATCATTAAAAAAATTCTTGTGTAAAATATCCTTTTCATTTTAAAAATCACTTTTAAAACATAAAACATTCTAAAAATACTTTTTTTTTAAAGTGGTTTTTTAAAAAACAAATAATTTATATAATTTTAGTGAAAAATTTCTTTAAATATATCCTTATAAACTTGCTAAGTAAACTTCAAATAAATTATTGTGGTTAATTCCATACATGTTGTACAAGGTAAAAACATTCCTTTTGCATTGTAAAAAGGTTAGAAAGTACCTTGTTTAAAAAATAAAAATAGATTCCTTTAAATTAATTTAATTAAAATTAAAAATGGATAAAAATTTATTTAATAAAACATTTTAAAAAGTTTTAAAATATTTTTTAAAACATGTTTAAAAAACATGGTATGGGAAGAAAACTTTCTTCTGACCAAAATGAAAAATGAAGTCGGGTTTTCTTAAAAAAATTATCAAACATTTTATGTTTATAATAATTGAAAATAATAATTAATAACCATAGGACAATAAAATTAAATTTTTTATTAAACAATTATTTAATAATTTACTTCAATATAAATTCAAGTGTAAATAATCCCAAATAAAATGAGATTATGAAGTAAAACCTTGAAAATATGATAAAGTTGAAGTCAGAATAAACAAATGTATATATTATTTGTTTCAAATATAAGTAAAGATAAAACAACTGGAAATAAAAAAATAGATAGTCAAAATTTATTACACACATAATCTTATAATATTAATGAAAATGAGGAAGTAATATAACCCAATGAAAAGAAATTGAGTTAAGAAATTCTTTACCACTTGGTAACTCTTAATTAAAATCCACTTAGATGAAATAATTCAAAATAAAACATTAAATGCCATTTATAGTGAATTATTATCTTCATTACATGTAAAATGGACATTATATACACCATATAAAATAAACTAGGTGCATAACATTATAATATGCCTCAATAAAATGAAATAGTGGTGAGACCCCTTCCCTCACACTTTCCCTTATTAGAATATTATTGAACCTATTTTATAATGGTTTTAAGAATGTTATTAAATTATTAAATAAATTTATTAATATTTATAATATCATATATTATCCTTTTATAATTTCTTATCACCTATTCATTAATAATCCGTCATTATTTTCATTTTTTGGTTGTTAATTGCCTTATGAAGTTCCGTTTCTTGATAAAATTATATAGTTATATCATATCCCTAATAATAATCATGAAATAATTATCATATTTTTATAAAACAAATACTTTTAAAACCAATCATGAATGGCGGTTATGAAAAATGAAGTATGTTACGATCATGGGGATGGTGGGTCGTACGTACGCTTGAGTAACATTTTCATTTTTCAATAATCATTATAGAAAGTAGGTAAGTGATATTTTACCATTAAATAATGATAATAATATCATATATATACCATATTTTATACTTATATATTTCATCCATGTAGTGTGGTGATGAAAAGAGTGTCACATTGCTTCGTGAAGGCGGCGGTCCACACGTACAAGAAAGAAGTTATCGTCATTACGTGAGTAAAAAGAAAAAAAAATAAAATAATATATATATATATATATATATATTATATTTCCATAATGATAAATATGTAATGAATATAATAATTATATAATTTATATCACAGATAATCATTAACATTTTCTTTATCTTCTTCCATGCGAATCATTAGTGAAAGACGAATCACATCGCTTTGTGAGGCGATAGTCCTTCGTACACACAAGAAATGTTATCGTATCTCCTAAGGAATGGTAGGTAAAAATATATATATGATATAGTGAAAATGGAGGATAAAATATGTTATAAAAATAATATATATACTTTTTATCCATCATCATACCCAACCTTGATAGGTGGAAATGAAAAAATGAACGACATCAGTTTGTGAGGTGGTAGTCCGCCATACACATGAACGATGATTTCACAACCCATTTGATGGAAGTGTGTGTGGTTGTAGGTAATACCCTTAACATCACAAAATATCAGTATAATTAATATAATAATGTTATTATATAATCATTTTATAATATGAATTGTAGTAGGTGGAGAAGGAAATAAAATAATGGCGCTTGTTGAAGAACGTTACCTCTTCTTTGGGTATCCTCTTTAGGTTTGCACTAAAGCCTTAAAAGCTGGGATTTATACCAAAAATAAGGCTTAAAGTATTATTTTGTTGAATTTAGAAAGTTATTTTGGTAGTTATTTTCTGAAAAAAAAAATTGGTTTGAAAGTGTGAAGTGTATATGAGAGGGGTGACCTTTTATAAGTGGGGGAGAGGACACACTTAGTATTTTTTAAATGAATTGTGTGCTCCAACATTTTTCATATATAAAAATTTTACAATGTTTTATATCTAAATTCAATATTAAAATGATTAAAATTAATTATATTGGATTAAAATATTCATAATTGAACTACTGTTACTTTAAAATAAATTAAAAATATAATTTATCATTTAAAATTGTTTAAACAAAAAAGAATTTTTCAATTAAAATCCAATATTTTTCAATATTAATCAAAAAATAAACTTCTCATAAAAAAACCTCTAAATTCAACCTAATATAATTTTTAAATTCCAATTTCAAAATTTTATTTTATTTTTTCAAATTAATTTTCAAAAATTGTTAAAAATTAATTTAAATTATTTTCACAAATAGCGACTAATCTGTCTTTTAGGAAAATATAGTTTTTTAACAAAAAAAGTCTTATTAAGTGATTTTTATTTTATTTATAATTAATATATTACCAATATTTGTGTGTAAAATATATAATTAAATAAGTTATTTAATCGTATTCATTCCCACCATTCTAAAGGATATGTGATAACTATCTTATTAAATAATAATATTAATAATATATTATAATTTGGTAAAACTTGATCTTATGTGTAACGTAAGCTATTAAATAAACTATTTATTGTGTGTAATGAAATATATTCTTAATGTTTCATGTAATGAAATCTACAGAATATATTGAATAAATATATCATTAATTATCAGGTGTTATCTTTTCTTCTAAGCTTGGTGTTGTGTGTCATACATGCTATTGAATATAATGTTATTCATTTAGAATTTAGGGGTGTTGCATCGTACTTGGTAGGAGGAGAGTACAAGGTTGGCTTCTTACATGTTCATAATACCCTTCTACTCTAGTTATGGTTGTTATGTGATTTATTAGGTGTTTTTGGGTGAGATGTGATTTGACTATGTTGTGGGGTGGTGGCCCAGATGTTTTCGGGCATGATGTGATGTGTCCATGATTGTGGGATGTTGGTATATGTTATTCAGAAGATATGGGACCTCCATGATGTATGATGTTGGAGTGTGATAGTGGAAAATAAGTAGGAAATTGGTATAGGTAACCCTTTATTGATATTATTCTAATTATGTTATTATACTTCGATTGTGTTTTTTGGTGATCATTCCTTTGTGAGGTTGGGATGGATAGTTTACCTATTTAGGTATTGTTGGTTCTACTTTTTACTGATAGATGCATTAGTATGCTTATATTATATGTGCACAATAGACTTTGGTTTTCCTACAAAGTATACTTATATTCTTAACCTTTGTATATTAACTGATTTTAAGGTTTCTAGAAGGTCAACATGAACCATTTGGACATTACTAGCTCGGATATTTGGATAACTATTATGTCATTGCTTTATCTTTTCTTTTTGGTATTTACTTAGGAGACTTTTATCTATATCAGTTTAATCTATATATGTATGTGGGATGGTTTTGGTTTCCTTTTATATTATTTCATGTATTTTCTTTTGGATGATTCATCTTATCTTCTGATATTATATTATTATATAGGGTAATGGTTCCCAATTCATGTGATTTTTATACCCTCGGTGATAGTTTCCAACTTGGGGCCTATTGGAGCAGCACTCAGGGGGTTGTTATCTCTCTCCCCTCATTGTGGAATTTTTAGCAAGAGGTGGTCATGAGAGAGTGGTATCATAGGTGATGGTTGAGAGATACAATGGAGTTCAGAGTAAGGAACAGTGAGAATCACATGGCTTGGTGTGAAAATAGTGCTAGTTGAACTTGGTGTGTGACATAGACCAAGGAGACTTTCTAGGACACAGGAATTTAGGGCCCCTTGTGATCCAGTGCACAAACATTTTTTATTATTTAATGACTGAGTAACGTGGACCTATTTATAGGGTTGATACCTAATAGAGGTACATGAATCATAAAGACTTATATTCCTATTTGATTTGGGTTTATTTGGGAAGGTTAGAAAGAATAAAATGAACTAAAATGAATTTAAATAAAATTCCATTCTACTAGGATTAGAATATTATCCTTAATTTTAGGAATAACTCTTTTTTATCATCCACGTGTGGCTCAAGAATTTTAGGTTCAACTAGCTGATCTAGTTTATCGTAGTATGTTTTATCTAGAAGAGGAGGATGATTCTTGGAAGAGGGTGTTGTGTGATTATCATCATCGGATTTGGGGATGTATGAGGGAATTATTTCATATGTGGAGACAGAGATATGGTTAAAGGAGCAGAGATTTCCTTTAGTTTGATTCAGGCCCTGATGGGATACTAGACCCCTTTGGTAGCTAGTCAGATATGGGGAGCTACACATCAGTGGTGGATGTTGTATCTATGAGAGAAAAAGGATCCAGATGTTTTATGGGTTTACATTCAAAAAGCGCTACAGGAAGAGTTTCATTCATTGATTATGAAGGCAGTAAAAAGGTCGGTGTTTCTTTCTCTTTATATGGGGAGAATGTCAGTTTAGGATATGGGAATCAAGTTTAATTACCTTTTGTGCTCTTCCCTATATCTTTTTCTACATGTGGAGTCTTGTGTAAGATGTCCTGAGGAGGTTTTTAGTCCTTATATCAAGTTTTCATTAACTCCTTTTACACTTCAAAAATATCTAGAGTTTGAGAAGAAAGTGGAGGTGATCAAGAAGATTCACTTACGAGGAGGTTCTCCATGAGAGGGGAACCATAGATTTCCTCAAGGAGTAGAGTTGTTATTAGAGGGTCTTAGGTACTAGGACCCTTGAGGTTATATCCAGTGGGGATTTGACCTCAACAGCTTCCTTTCCATCCTTTTGAGGAAATTGGTTTCCATGTTCTTTCTAGATATATCAGAAAAATGTGTTTTGGATAAGGGTTTCATAACCATCTCTATAACCAGTTCCTAGTGGTTCTATAAGATCAATTTTGTGAAGCAGGATAGGTTTAGTTCTAGCCTCAACATCAGTTTCCAATGAGACCATTTTAGGAGTAGGGGATACAGGATTATGCTCCACTGAGGGGAGATAGATCAAGTGGAGGTCGACCTTAGGATGTACCTCATACTCAAGGACCTTGGCCTAAGCATGTTCATAGAGTTATTAATCAGTATTGAGGTAAAGTATATCGGTGTGGTCAATTACATATAGTGGAGGTGGAAGTTATATAGTGGAAAGAGATAATCAGAGGTATGATCAGTTTGTTTAGTACCCTTGTTTGTTCCTTGTTTGATTCTGGAGATTCTCACTCCTTTATTTCACCCACTCTCATCTATGATTTGGTACAAGAAGTAGATAGTATTCTTATTCTTCTAGTGTTGACAACTGCAGTCATAGGCCAAAATAGATTGTTTTATGTGTGTCAGTGGTGTATACTAATGATGGGTCCACATCAGTCTGATGGGGTTATTTTCTTACTACATATGCAACCATAGGGTTTTATCCTAGGAATTTATTATTTTTATTTTATATGTGATGTTATCTACTGCTTCTAGAGGCGAGTCATGTTCTCATATTTGGATATTTTTTGTGTGGTTTTTGTTTATGAGTGGGGTTTTCAAGTGGTAAGTCAGCGTGTGGAGCCCCATATATATTTTTTGGATGAGTTATCAGTGGATTCTATTGAGTCTATAATTTTAGAGGTTCCTAGGTTCATTGGGGAGTTTTTGGATGTTTTCCCCAAGAAGGTTGTGATGATACCCCCTCAATGTGATGTTGAGTTTGATATAGACTTTCAGTATGGTGCTTCTCCAATTTTGATGGATCGTTATTGAATGACACCTTCTAATTTGAGGGTGTTAGGGATTCAGATAGATGATGTGATGTATAAGGGTTTCATCCATCCTATTTTTTCTCTAAAGTGTCCTACGTTGTTGTACTCCAAGAATGAAATGGTAGTATAGGTTGTGCATAGGCTACCAGAGGTTGAATCGGGTAATGATCAAGAACAGTTACCCTCTTTCAAGGATAGATGGTCTTTTTGACCATATGATAGGGAAAATTTGGTTTTTTAAGATTGATCTATGGTATGAATATCATTGGTTGAGGGTTAAAGAGGTTGATATCACAAATATTTCCTTTAGATTCATCTATGAAAACCTAGATTTTTTAGTCATTTTATTTGGTGTTATGAATGCACAATCAGTGTTCATGCGGAATATGAACTACATGTTCCATGAGATTCTAGACTAGTTCTTCATCATATTCATAGATGATATATTCTTCTAATGGAATCCATATGTGGACTATGTCGATCATCTCAAAGATATCTTGTAGGTTCTTCAATGATTCTATATCTATATAAAGTGGTCCAAGTGTAAGTTTTGGACACTATAGGTATATTTCTTCAGGCATGTAGTGTCTCAGTAGGGTGTGGTGGTAGACTCAATGAAAGTGTAGGTAGTTGTTTCTTGGGATGTACCCAATAACATGGTAGAGGTTCACAGTTTTATTGGTATTTTAGGATGTTATCAGAGGTTTGTGCCTAATTTATCTTGAGATTCATCCCCATTGAAAGTGTTGACAATGAAAGACTAGGATTTTGTGTGGAATGATCAGTTATAGGTAACTTTTGATTACCTAAATAAGAAGTTGGTCAGTGCTCTGATGCTTCATTTTCTAGAGAAAGTTTTTATGTTTGAGGTATTTTTTTATGCTTCCTGTTTGGGATTGGGATGTGTGTTGATGTAACAGAGGGAAATGATATATTATGTGTCTAGGTGGTTATATCCCTAAAATCATAACTATTCCACTCATATATAGAGTTATCAATGGTTCTGTTTACACTGAATTTGTGTCATAATTACCTCATTGGGGTGTACTTCATGGTCTTCAAGGATCATAAGATTTTGAGAGAGATATTTTCTCAGCATGGTCTAAATTGTGACATCAGATGAGTATTGAGTTTCTTTGAGATTATGATTTTTAGATCTCTTATATCTTGGGATAAGGGAATATTTTGGTCGAATATTTAAGTATATATTCATGGAAGGATGTTGTTTCGGAGTCTAAGTATGTTTGGAGAGAGATGGAGGAGTTGGTAGCCTTGCAGTTAGATAAAAGGGTAGATGATGGTATAGGTTGTTTGTTTCAGATGATAGTGTAATCTTCTATAATGTGGATGGTGGATGAGTCTCAGTGGGGATTCTTAGAGGAAGAGGCGATTCATGATTGTGTTGGCCATGGTGATGCTCTGATTGGATAGTTGGGGGATTTTTGGAACTAGATGTTCTTTCATGGGAGGTTGTTTATTCTAGTAGTGAGGTGTGAGGGAGTCCTTTGTGAGTTTAATTTCTCAACACTGGTGGTATAACTAGTATTTTCCAAAATGTACCATGGTTTTAGGATGAATTTTTTATGGACCATTATGAAATGGGTAGTGGTGGAGTTTATGGAGAAGTGTTTTGTTTTACTGTAGGTAATGGACAATCATCATGTTCTAGGTGGTTTATTGCACCCTTTGGATGTTCCTGAGTGGAAATTGGGTGACATCTAAATGTATTTCCTCATAATTTTACCAAAATATCAAGGAGGTTGTGATGTTATCTGGGTGATCATGGATTGGTTGAAAAAATAGGCCCACTTTTTAGTGATCAAAGAGTTAGGAACAATTGATACTTTTGATAAGAGGTACTATTGTATTTTTATAGGTTTCTCATTAGGAAATATCACAACCAAGGCCTATAATAATTTGATTTTCATGAATCCTTCTAGTGAACCATGGGGTATATTCCTTTGTTGAAAATCCATTCCATCTAAATTTAACTTTATGGTTTGGAGGATCTGGCACCAAGAGATCCATGCTGATAAGGAGGTGAAGGATAATGGTGTTCCCTTTGCTTCTAAATGTTTATGTTTCATTGTTCTAAAAGAGGATACCATGTCACACCATTTTTACAAATTGAGTGGGTGGGAACCTTATGGGGATATCTAGGTAGTTTCATGAGTAGTTCAGGGAGTTCTAGATATTTTGGGGAGTTTTCACAATAATGGTTTGGTGATCAAGAGGGAACAAGTCTGAGGAGATTTCCTGCATAGTACTACTAGAAATGTGTTACTAGTGTATATGGAAGGCACGCAATTAGTCACGACACACTGGACATCCCTCATCCAGTCTCACAGTTTTGGAGAGATCCATGTGTCTTGTTTCTGATCTCCCAAGTCTTCTAAAGCAACAAGATGAGGCTCCCTCTCTCAACCAGTTAGTTGCTAGAAAGAATTCATGCATCCTTCCCTGACCCCCAAAGTTGGGTCACTCGGTGGGTTGGTCTCCTCACATCCATGGCCTCAAACTCAACAGAGATGGATAATGTAGCCCAGGAGGTATGATAGTGGTGGATTGGTTCATGATTCTTCTTATTCAGTGTTGTATGCCTTCATCTCTTAATATGGGAATTGTGGATCATTAAAGTAGGATATGTCCATCCTCAAAGGTCGTGAGGTTTTTCAGTCTAGGAATATCCAAATTTATATGGTGGATAAAAACATAAAAATAATTTTTAGTTCTCCAAAATCCATTTCTTCAACTTCATGTAAATTCAGTTACATGATTCTTAGGTGCAAGTTTCTCATCTCTAACAAAATTGATCCCCTATATACTTCTTATGAAGGTGACCGTGTAGATGACTTATTGGCCTCTAAGGCTTCCTGGGATTTTCTTACCATGGATTTTTCTAACATAATATCCCTTTCCCTGAGAGATGTGTACATTATTATCAGGTACATCCTTGGCTTCCACTTTTTTAGAACCCCATGATTTTTTTGTTCTCCTATCTCATTTTTAATAAAATTCTGTTTTTTGGATAAGGGGTATGTAAATGAGGTGGTATGGTTCATGGAGTTATGAGGTCCATTCTCCCATATCAAGATTCACATTTTACCTCATGATTTTGGAGGGGATTGTAGAATTCTTGTTTAAGTCATTTACACCTCATAATTTCTTTCCAACCATAGACAGATGGGTAGATAGAGAAGACCATCCAGATACAATAGGATATATTTTGGACATGAATCATGGAATTTAGTGGATCTTAGGTATAAAACCTACCTTTTTCAGGTTTAAATACAACAACATATATCACTCTTCCGTTGTCATAGATCTATCTAGGAATTTTAATAAGAGACCATTTCATTCATCATTGTTTTGGGGAAAGGTTTCAGAGGTAGTAGTTCTTGGACCTGATGTGAGGCAAAGCATAATAGAGAAGGTTGAGCTCGTTTGTTAGAGGAAGAAAGTAGTTCAACACTAGAATAATTATTATGTCTGTTGTAGGAGTAGTCCCTTGTAGTTCATGTTTGGGGACCACATATTATTGAAGGCTTTCACTTGATGTGGGTATGGGAGGTTTGGAATAGAGAGTAAGCATTTTCTAAGGTTTTTTGGGCCCTTTTAGATGTTGGGGAAAGTTTGAGATGTGGCGCATTGGTTGTAATTTCCAAAAAAAGTTAGAGGGGATGAAAAAAAACTTCCATGTCTCATAGCTTTTTCAGTACCTCGTGATGAATCTCATGTCATTGACTAGACACAGTTGTATTTAGAAGAAGGTGAAACATTCATGGAGTTTCTAGTAGAGATCCTTGATCACCAAGAGAAGTCACTGCATGGAGGGATAATTTCTTTGTTTCATGTGTTTTGGAAGAATGATTTTCTATAGGAGATTAATTGGGAGAAAGAAACATAGAATCCTTCCTAGTACCTAGAGTTTTTAATGTTTTTCCTTTTCCGTTTTTCTAATGATATGATGTTTGGACCCTTCTGTTTTATGATATGTGTTGTTTTCTCTTGGTGTGTGATGTGTGATAAAGTTATGATATATGAAAAATGGGAGTACATGTTTTCTAATCAAGATTCATTATACTATGATGTAATTAAACCCATGTGGGAGAGTCATTGAAGGACAAAGTAGATAGTATTATGACATTAAGGATGGAATTCTTGGATTCATAAGATTGGCATAGTTTAGTTTATTGTTTTCAATAGTTGTTGGTTTGGGATGTGTGGAGATTGGATGGTTGTGGTGTGTGTGTGGTTTAATAGTGATGAGGTTGTTTGGGATTTTTTAGCTATTTGATTTAACATGTTTGGCTGGTGGTAGAATTTGAGGTATGATGATATCCTTGAGAGGTATATCATGGTTTGGTTGTCCATACCCCTTTCCTTCTAGGATTGGTTTTAGAGAAATAATCATTTGATAAGTATCTAATATAATGTTATGTTTCTTCTTGGCCTATTACATTTTCATTTTTGTTCATTGGCGGTGTTTGGGGGATGTTCTGAGAGTTTTTGGTGGATTTTGGAGCTATAATAAAGCTATTGTAGGAAATACATGTCATGTATTGTTTACATGACGTGAAACGGTAGTTCATAGATTATGTAGATAGCCGGTTCACATCGTTAAAATAAGATAAGAGGGATTCATGAAACAAATTCACATCATGAAAATGAAATTCATGTTGTTTAATTAAATAAATTCAAGGTAATTCAATTTTTGGTGAAAGTGAAAATTTTATAAAAACCCATGAATTACTCATTGTGTAATGTTTACACGATGTAAAAATGGTGGTATCCATGTTTTAAATCCCTTTTCTTGGTCTATTATTTTCATTCGACTATGGATTATTCCACTATCATTCTAGATGATCCCTAGGAACCTTGGGAGGATATTTTATCCCCCTTTATCCTATTTTGATATGTTGGTTCTGGTGGTTGTTTTTTGATGATATGTAGTGAGTGATTTCTCTTTTCCTAGATTTTTTATGTTTCTATTTTCTTGAGGATTCACTATAGAGATTATTTTTCGGTTTGGGGGTGATTCAGGTTGTGTTTTAATGATCATTGGGTGCAATGTAGGTTGATATATGGTTTCTCATGGTGCGGTTGTGGTTTACTGATGTTTCTTCTCCACCCTATGATGTTTAGTGAGTTGGAAAATATTCTTTGATATAGGGAATACCTAATTTCACATTATTGTGTATCATGTGGGAGGTTTTTACTCTTGTTTATATATGGTAGATGGTTGTGTTGTATTAATCAATGATAAAGAATTTTCTAATTGAAATTAAAGGGGTGTAAAGGGTAATGATTCACATGCTTTTACAAATTTAATATTATTTTGATATGATGGATTATACGGACTTGATGCCCCGCTAAAAATTGTGGCCATTAGGATTTTTGTTTATGATGGATGATGTGTGTTGTGACTGATGTTCCTATTTTGATTATTGTGATATTATCCTAAAATGGAAAATTGGATAACTTCTTATATTTGGTTAAATAAATGGTTTCCCCGTGATTATAGATTGTATGATAAAACACCTAAAATAAAGTTAAATGTGATAAAAAACCCTTGTCAAATATGTAAAATGGTCTTTTATGTGTTTTGATATATAGTCATGATTATGGTGTAGTGATGTGTGGTTGCGATGTGATGTGGGTCTGATGGGTGAGATGTGGTTGTGCTTTTGGGGTGGTGATATGTCATTTGTTTATCTATTCTATTGGGGAAATTAGTTTGTGGTTGTTTCATTTTTCTTTTCGGGTGGTGAGGTGGTGGTTGTTTGGTTGTGCTTTTGGGTCGATGAGTTAGTGGTTGTTTGGTTGTGTTTTTTGGGAAGCAAGGTGGTGGTTTTTTTTGTGGTTGTGGGTTAGAAATTTGATGGTACAATGGAGATGATTAGATACTTATGATAATGGTTTCATTTTTCTATAAGTCTAGGTAATGATGGAATAATTATTTTATAATGATTGAAATGAGTAGGGTTTTGTTTGGTTACCGGTATGAGAATTAATAATAAAAACTAAATAATGGTTTGTGTGGTTAAATTTTTTTGATGATAAATAATGAAATGAATGTTTTGGATAATGAGATTATTTGGAAATGTGAAATATGGCTTGTGTATTGTGTGGTGTTATGATTTTAGAGTTGGCAGCAAAAGTGATGATGTTGTGAGTTGGTTAGCATTTGGTTGTGAAACCATAGGTTGGGATTGTGTATAGATATATGCATATACTTGTATATTCCTTGTGATTTCTATAAACACCCCACCCATGTTGAGAACTACGTTCCAACACCTATATATTCACAAAGGGGGGTTTCCACTATTTTTGTGATATGTGATTATAGTACTATGGGGCGGTGGCCCAGATGTTTCCAAGCGAGATATCATGACCGTGTTGTGGGGTGGTGGCCTAGGTGTTTTTGGGAGAGATGTGATGAATTTTTTATGGGTAATTGGACCGGGTGTTTTTAGGAAATATATGATATGAAAGTGTTGTGAGATGGTGGACCAGGTGTTTTTGGGTGAGATTTAATATAACCGTGCTTTGAGGTGTCTTTTGGTGTGGGTCATGAATGGTAGGAGGAGGGAACAAGGTTGATGTCCTTCATGTTTATGATATCCTAATACTATGGTTATGGTTATGATGTGATTGCCCAGTTATTTTTTGTAGATAAGTGATGTGATTGTGTTGTAGGGTGGTGTCCCATGTGTTTTTAGGTGTGATATAATGTGACCATGCTTTTGGTGTTGTGTTATATGTTATCTTGAAGATATGGTAGCACCAAGATATATGACATTGGGGTGTGAGAGTGGGAAATTGGTGGGAAATATATATGACATTCCCTTTATGTATATGATTCTTATTATGTTATTATACTTGGATTAATTTATTTTGTGATCATGCCTTGGTGGGGTTGGGATGGATAGTTAACATGTTTAGGTGTTATTGGTTCGGTTGTTTTCTCACATGTTCATTAGTATGCTTTTTTCACATGTGCATGAGAGATGTTAGTTTTTTTAATGAGTATACTTGTATACTCAACCTATTTATATAAACTAATTTTCAGTTTATGGGAGGACTTCATGGATTGTACTAGACATTACTAGCTTGGAACTTAGGATAGTTGCTGTGTCACTACTTTAGATTTTCTTTTGGGTATTTAATTTAGAGATTTTATCCCTATCAGTTTTATTTATACATTCATGTTGGATAGTTTTGGTTTCCTTTTATATTATTTCATGGATCTTCTTGTGGATGATACATCTTATCACCTAATCATGTATTATTATAGAGGGTAATGCCTCCCATTTCATGAGATTTTTATACCCTCAGTGTTAGTCGCTGACCCAAGGGCTTACTAAAGATGGGACTTAGAGGTCATTATCTCTCTCCCCTCATTGTAGTATCTTTAGAGTGATGGGGTCATGACCAAGTGGTATCAAAGGGGATGGTTGAGAGATAGTATGGAGTTTAGAGTTAGGTATAGTGAGTATTTCACTACATAGTATGGAAACAGTGCCAGTTTTTCTTAGTGCGTGACATTGGATATGGAGACTGTCTAGGAGATAGGATTTTAGGTCCCCATGTGATCCAGTGCATGGAATCTAATATTATTTAGTTACAAAGTGATTATGACCTATTTTTGAGGTAGAAACCTAGAAGAGGTACATGTATCAGGATGACTTGTGTTCCTGATTGATATTGTTTTCTTTGGGAAGGTTAAATTGAATATAGTGAATTAAAATGAATCTAAATAAAATTCAACGCTATTGGGCATAGAATTTTCTCCTTGTTTTAAGGAAAGGATTATATTCATCATCTACATGTGGCTCATGTAGTGAGTTTTAGTAGGAAAATCGGTTTGATCATTGTAGGGTTGATCTGGCCGAGGAGGATGAGTCTTGGAAAAGTGTGTTGTTCACTTTTGAACAACAGACTTTAGGGAAGTATAAGGGTAATGTTTCAGTTGTGGGGATAGAGATATGGATGCAAAATCTTGAGATCACATTCACTTTGATCAGGTCCCCAATGGGATACTAGGTTCCTTTGGAAGATATTCAATTGTGGGAGCTTCATATTAGTGGTGGATGCTGTATCTGGGAGAGAAGGAGGAAGATGTTTCATGGGTCGAATTTCAAAGAAAGTTCTAGGAAGTGTTCCTTTCATTGATTATAAAGGCAGTAAATATGGAGGAGATTATTTTTCTTCAATAGGGTAGTATTTCAGTTTGTTATTTGTGAATAATGTTCAAGGACCTTCAACATTTTTTTGTAGATCTTTTTCCAGACAAGTAATATTATGAAAGACATCATGAGGTGGCGCTTTATTCTTCTATCCAGTATGCAGTTACTCCCTTTACATTGACAATGTATTTGGAGGTTAAAAATAATGTGGATGTGATAAAGAGTATGCACTCATGGGGATATTTTCTATGAGAGTGGAACCAAAATAGTTCCTTGAGGAAAATAGTTTTCAGTGGAAGGTCTTAGGAACAAGGACCTTCTAGGTTCTAACCAGTCATGAGTCTATCTCAGCAGCTTCCTTTCTATCCTTTTGGTGTAATTCCCCTACCCTAATTCCCTAGATCTATTTCATTATTTTATTACATTATCATGATTACAATAAATTATTATCTCAAAGGACCAAATAGTTTAGTAGTTTTGGAATACCATATACATACATAAGTTCAACATTACAACTTGAAATGAAATACAACATATAAATTACGTTGGGAACATATAAAAATATTATATTATCCCTACAAGTCATTCATAATATGCTTCTTAGTATCCTGGGGAAAAATAAAACATAATAAAGGTGAGATCTCAGATACTTAGTGAGGGTAAGTAAAATACTAGAATCATAAATAATAAGGCATGATGAATAACTAAAAATAGACATTCCATTAAAATAAACATGATAATAATATATAAGGAATAAAATATGATTCAATAATTCCATAATAAAACATAACCATGGATATTATAATAGTAAAATAATCACATGTGATATCAATTACTAGATTCATAGGTAATTCATAATGTGGGACATCAAGGCCTTTTTCCAATACCATACCTAAATAGGTAAAAACCTAAACTAGTTTGTATCGTGAGAACTACTGATGATTTAAGGGGCTATAGTGGGACCCACCTGACACTTACTAAGTCCAATTAATTTCTCATATGAAATTGGTAAGACGTGATCAACATATACATCCATATTGTAACTCACATATGAAATGTAAATAACTTTTCCCAATCATTAGACATAAACACTTACCATTCAGAGTAATATGGTGAATGGTATCAAGATAGCACATCCACAGTCAAACTAATCATAAACCATTAAATAAAATATGGTAGATGATATAATAAAATATTAATACCAATTAAACATAATAATCAACAAGAGTTTTTAAATATATGAAAATACTCATATAAAATCATTGAGTAATTCTTGAGACAAATACTCTTTTACTTTTAAAAGAAGAGTTATTTTGGAAAAATCTTTTCATAAAACTAGAAGTTAATTAATGTAGTTTTTTAATAATAAAATTATTGATTTTATAAAAATAATTTTTGATAAAAAAAATATTATATATTTCATTTGAAAATAGTTAAGAATTTGAGAAGTTCCTTTGAAATAGGTTTTTTTATCTGGGTGAATTTTTGAAATATCCTTTTAAAATGTATAACTCCTTAGAAAATAAATAAGGATTATGTTTGGTAAAAATATATATAACATACACATATAATTAATAAGGATTAAATAATATTAATTAATAATTTAATTAAGTTAAGTATAGAATAAGAGTAACCCGAAATAAAATGGAGGTTCGGGTAGAAAACCCTTACCTTATATCTGAATGTATTCTTCACTTGACCTTAATGTCCTGGGTAATAAAACTAAATACATTAATTAACTAATTAATAACATTATATATATATATATATTAATTATAGTTTTATTAAGTTCATTTATTTCTTTATTGATATGTTATAAGATTGAATTCTGTCATTCTGGAGTGTTCATTTTCCTAGATTTTATGGTCGGTCTGCTTGATTATAAGTAATGAAGTTCATGTGAAATGGATATAATTATCCAGAATTGAACATATATAATATTAATGAACATACAGGATTGTAAATGGTTATATATATCCTATATTTACATGGTATTATTATTAATCAATAGATAATACGTTTAGTGATAATCGTTTAGATTTTTACGACGGTTTTTTGATTACAACGAACTAGTTTTGTTCTATTATTTAATATCACATATAAACGATGGTTAAAGAATAATGAAATAATATATAATACATATATTATAATATATTTCAACCATAAAAATGGTTTAATTTTGAGCCTTGAAGAACAAATTGACGATAGAAACTTCATCGTCTATGAAGGTTGTAAATTGGCACCTCTCGGACGATGATTTGGTTTATAAAATAAAAAGAGAGAGAGTAAGGATATTGATAATGGTAATTAAATTATCATGAAATAATTTTATTATATATATGATACTATACTTATAAATATCAATTATATTGAGTAGGTTAGAAGATAATAATAAAAGAAGGGACTTAAAAGGAAATTAAATGGAAAAGGGAAGAGGATTTTACCTCTTGAAATATCCTCCTTGAGAACCTCCTTAAGGGAAGGGGTTTTGGTCTTTTGGAAAGAAAAAGATATCATGGATGTGGAGAGATACTAGGGAAGAGTATTTGTTTGTGAATTTTAGAACATTTAAGGCTTAAATGAGTGAATATAAGAGGGAGTGATGGGTGGCTTTTATAGTAGAGGAGAGGAGTGATTTTTGAATATCTTATTCATTATTTTATTATTTTGCTCAAAACAAGAAATAGTGTTGATTCTTATGACAAAAAAAGTAATAATTGAATGTTATTTTTAACCAACTATGATAACATCATAAATACATCACCTATGAATCAATAAATCATGTATTTATCATTTATCATTAATTATGGTATTCAATTATTCACTAAAAATTCAAGTATTTTAGAAAAATCCCAAAAATTCACCATAACCATTTTTAAATGTGTAGAATTAAAAAATGGACTCCATTTTATCAAATTTTATAAATAGGTGAAATTCAATTTTTAAATAAAATCATTATTTACTTGAAAAATACATATTTTAAATTTAAAACAGATTTTATAATACTTTAAAAAATTAACTAAGGTCTCATAAAATTATCCTAAAATCATAGGATAAAAAAATATTTATTTAAGAATACATTTTATGAAAATGAATTTTATTAATTTATTAATTTAAAATTGTAATTAAATATATATTACTCACAAAAATACCGACACTTAATTATTAAATTTTAAAATATTAACTTTCATTTATATGGTGCCTAAATTTTATTTATGCTTACATGGTGAGGTTACTATTCATAAGGGTTATATTACTATTCAAAAGGGTAAATTCTTATTCACAATAAATGTAATTTGTTCCTATCAAACTCTAAATATCTTATAGATCACAACAATCTATGTCAGTTTTTCAAAATTTAAATCACGGAAGCGGAAAAATTATGTTCATTGGCTAGGTTATAACAAAGTGTGGTTTTATATAGACTCAGTATTTCATGAATTCAATATTAAATTTATTTGAATGTTCTTGGGGTGTTACATTTTGGGCCAATGGTGTCCATTTTTTTCTTGGAGATATCAGGCTAGTGTGTTTTTGTTTTGGGGTACATGTCCACTATTATAAATAGTTCTTAGTTATTCCTTGAAATCAATTTAGTATAGATGGACAGGTTTAGCTCCAACCTCAACAACAGCTTCCAGTGATACCATTTCAGTAGCAGGGTTAGTAGAATTATACTTCACTAAGGGAATATGTAGTAGGTAAAGGCTTAACTTATGATGTCCCTCGTGTTCACGGACCTCTACCTGATCATGGTCATGGAGGAGGTCATAAAAAATAGGTGAAGGAGTTGATTATGGTCAGTTGGATGTAGTGAATGTGATAGTGACATAGGGTCCAGAGTTCATCAGAGGTATGATTAGTTTGTTGAGTACCATTGTTTATTCTTTGTTTTATTCAGGATATCCACACTACTTTTTTTCACCCACCCTAGTTCATGCTCTAGTACTAGACATAGATAGGTTTCCCATGACCCTATTTTTGACTATGCTAATCAGAGGCCATACCAGCTTGTTTGATGTGTTTTGGGGGTGTAAACTGATATTGGGGCCACATCAGTTCCATGAAGAGTTTTCTTTCTATAGATGTATCCATATGATGTTATCTTAGGCATCTATTACTTTTATTCTATATGTTCTGTTATCAACTACTTTTAGAGGAGATCCATGTTCTCATATGTGAATGGCCAATATATGGTTTTCATTGGTGAGTTGGGTTATCAGGTTGGTAGTTAGCATGTGGAGACCCTTATTTCTTTGTTAGCTGATTTATTAGTGGAGTTAGAAGAGGTTGGGATCATAGAGGTTCCAATGGTTATTGGGGAGTTTTTGGATGTTTTCCCTGAGGAGGTTGTGATTACACACCATCAACATGATGTTGAGTTCAGGATAGACTTTTAGCCTAGTGTTTCTCTAATTTTTATGGATCCTTGTTGAATATAACCTTCTATGTTATAGTAGTTGAATATTTATATAGATGATCATATGCATGAGGGTTCAATCTAGCCCAGTGTGCCATCATGGGGTGATCCAATGCTTTTCTCTAAGAAGGAAGATAGTATTCTAAGGTTGTTCAAAAACTACCGAAAGTTGAATCAGGTAATAGTCAAGAATTTTTTCCCACTTCCGAAGATATATTATCTTTTTGACTAGATAAGAGGGGCAATATGGTTTTCTATGATTTATTTGTTGTCTGAGTATAACCAGTTGAGGGTGAAGGAGGGTGATATCCCTATGTATTCGTTCAGATGCAGGTATGGGAACTTTTAGTTTTTAGTCATGTCGTTCGATGTTATGAACTCAACAATAGTGTTCATGGGGATTATCAACTCTATTTTCCATGATTTCCTAAATCATTTCATCATCATATTCCCTGATGATATCTTAATTTACTCAAAGTAAGAGGTTGAGCATGTTGATCATCTCAGATATATGTTTCTTGTTCTTTGTTTCCACTATCTCTATGGAAATTTTTTCAAGTGTATTATTTGTAAATGAGAGGTGAATTTCATCATGTATGTGGTGCCTCAACATGGTGTAGAGGTATACCTGATGAATAATGAGGTTGTTGTTTCTTAGGAAACACCCAGAGGTTCGTAATTTTCTTGGTCCTACAATCTATTATCTGAGTTTTTTTCTCAATTTCTATCATGTTCCATCCTTGTTGACATGTTTTATCAATAAGTACCAGGATTTTGTGTGGATTAATCAGTTCCAAATAGTGTTTGGTTACCTCAAGGGTAATCTATTCAATGCTTTTCCACTTCAGTTTCTAGAGGTGGGGGTGATTTTTGAGGTGTTTTTTGACACTTCCCATCTTATCTTGGGATGTGTTTTGATGTAGTAGATGTAAGTGATCTATTATGGGTCTAGCAAGTTACATCCACATGATTATAAATATTCCACTCATGATTTTAAGTTAGTATCGGTTATGTTTTTTCTAAATTTTTGGAAACATTACCTCATTGAGGTTGGATTTTGTGGTCTTCAAAGATCACAAGAGTTTGAGGTGTATCCTTTATTAGCATGATCTGAACTTGTGGAAGGATGTGTGGATAGTTTTTCATCAAGATTATTATTTTTCTATATCTTACACCTTAGGAAAATTGAATTTCATTATTTATGATTGGAGAAAAAATTCATGGAATGATCTTATTCATGATTCTAGGGATGTCTCGAGAGATATGGAGGAGTTTCAATCATTTAACTTAGATGAAATGGTGGATGACGGTATAGGATATGTGTTTCAGATGATAGTGTAGTATTTTCTAATGTAGTAGGTGGAGGAGTCTCATTAGAGAGTTTTTGGTTGCAAAGTCTTTATTCTTAATACTAAAGACAATCTCGACAAATTTGCATCCAAGAGTGATGAAGGAATTTTCCTAGGTTACTCTACTTCTAGTAAAGCCTATAGAGTTTTCAATAAGAGAACCAAGTGTGTGGAAGAATCTGTTCACATCAAGTTTGATGAAACTAATCCACATGAGCCTAAAACCTCTCTTGAAAATCTTTAAGATGATCAATTTGTTTTGAACCTTAATGATAAGGATAGTGGACCTATAGTTAAAACGTCCAGTTCTAGAAATTTTCCAGAACCTGCTTCGGTTGATTCCCAACCTGTTGAGGAACCTGAAATTTCTAGCCCTACCTTTTCTAGATCAACTAGAATTCTGAAGAATCATCCTTTAGATGCTGTTGTAGGAAATCTTGATAGAGGGGCATAGACTAGAGCTTCTTTTAGAAATCAGGTTGAACATCAAGCCTTCTTGTCACAGCTTGAACCTAAAAACAATGATGATGCTATTAATGATGAATTTTGGGTAATTTCTATGCAAGAAGAACTCAATCAGTTTGAAAGAAATAAAGTTTGGAATATTGTTGAAAGACCTAAGGACACTTTCACAATAGGCACAAAATGGGTGTTTAGAAACAAAGTAGATGAATCCGGAAACATAGTTAGAAATAAAGCTAGACTAGTAGTCAAGAAGAAGGTATTGACTATGAGGAGACTTTTGCTCCAGTAGCCAGATTAGAAGCTATTAGGATTTTACTTGCTTATGTTGCACATCTAAATTTCAAACTATATCAAATGGATGTCAAGAGTGCATTCTTAAATGGATATATTGTTGAGGATGTTTTTTTTGAACAACCACCTGGTTTTTCAAACCCTCATTTTCCAAATCATATTTTCAAATTATCAAAAGATTTATATGGTTTAAAGCAAGCTCCAAGAGCTTGGTATGATAGATTAAGTACTTTTCTAATTTCTAAAGGTTTTACAAAAGGAATAGCTGATCCTACTCTTTTTATAAAACAAATTTCTAAAGATGTTTTAGTAGTACAAATTTAGGTTGATGATATTATCTTTGGATCTTCTAAAAATTCTTTATGTACTAATTTTTCAAAAATGATGCAAAATGAATTTGAAATGAGTTTAATGGGTGAACTTAAATTCTTTCTTGGTTTTCAAATTTTTCAAAATGATGATGGAATTATTTTAACTCAAAGTAAAAGATCTTTTAAAACGTTTTGGATTGGATAGCACAAAAAGTAGTGACACTCCCATGAGTACCACCTGTAAGATGGATCTTGATGAAAATGGTAAATCTGTTGATCAAACCACTTATAGAGGAATGATTGGAAGTATACTCTACATGACTGCTATTCGTCTTGATATTATGTTTAGTGTGTGTATGTGTGCTCATTTTCAAGAAAACCCTAAAGAGTCACATTTAAATGATGTAAAGAGAATTTTCAAATACCTCAAGTATACTCCCAATTTAGGACTGTTCTATCCCAAAGGAAAATCTTTTGAACTAGTTAGTTATTCTGATGCTGACTTTGCTGGATGTAAGCTAGATAGAAAAAGAACCTCTGGAACATGTCATCTTTTAGGCAAGTCACTAGTATCATGGTGTAGTAAGAAACAAAATTCTGTTTCATTGTCAACTGCAGAAGCTGAATACATAGCTGCTGGAAGTTGTTGTGCACAAATTTTGTGGATGAAACACACATTACTAGACTATAGATATCAATTCAGACATGTATCAATAAATTGTGACAACACAAGTGTTATTAATATTTCTAAGAATCCTTTTTCTCATTCTAGGACAAAACATATTGATGTAAGACATCACTTTTTGAGGGATCATTATCAAAAAGATGATATCACTTTGGAATTCATTGGTACTGAATATCAAATTGCTGATATATTCACTAAACCATTAAATTATGAAATATTAGACTACATCATACATTATCTTGGTATGATTAATCATAAATGAATATCTTACTATTTCTAAGTTACTGTTTTTATGCTCACGGTTTGACAACTCACTGTCTCACCGTGACTATATAAACTGCTCACTGTTTCACCATGATGAATATAAACTGTCTCACCGTGATGGCTAGTTTTCTGTCTCACCGTGAAAAATATGATAATTTTTATTATTTTTATTTTTACCCGTATCGCGATAATTTTTATTTCACCGCTATTTGATTTCCCACGTTCGTGTTTTTATGACGTTTGACATTCCCAAATGATAAAACTTAAGGGTTTCATTCGACTCCTTACCCGAATTCTCTCCTGAACCTTATTTTCCCTCTCACCTGAACCTTTAGTGAATGCCAAGGATGAAGCATCCATCTTCACCCTCGTCTGAGAAGCACCGCTCTAAGAAACAAAGGAGGATACCGAGGATAGCTCCCGAAGGACCTCTAAACCCAAACCTGGTAATCCGTACAGTTGTACCTGAAAAAGAGGTTTTCCCTAAATAGTTTCTATCTAGTAGGTCATTAGTTTTGAAATTTTTAAAAGAACAAGGATGTCTTGAATGGTTCACTGGACCGAATAGACCGATTTACCCGAGGCTTGTATCTCAATTCTATCAGTATGTGAAGTTCTCTTTTGAGTTTGGAGAAAGATTTTTGGTGACCAGCTGGATCGATGGTCAGAAGTTATCTTTCTCTTCAATGTTGTGGGCTGCATGCCTAAGGATTCCACATAAAAGAGTGTGTGAAGATTACCAAATAGACCCTCCTCTAACAACTAACATCTTTGACCTAGAAACCGCTTTGGAAAATCTAACTGGAAATGGAACCAAGCGAAGGGCCATAGCTGCTGAACTGGATGGGGAGACAAGACTTTTGTTCAAGTTTGTTCAGAATTTGGTTAGTCCAAGAAAAGGAGATTTTGTTGTGATGAAGTATCAGGATGTGTTCCTGATTCACCTATTGAAGAATGGCCAAAAGATCAATCTGTGTAAGTATGTTATCAACCATATCTGTGAGCTGATCAAAGTAACTTCCAAATCCACCTCCCTGTTTTATTCAAGGATGATTTCAGCTATGTTAGTCTTAAAAGGAATGGTTGGACCGAATGAAGAAAAATTAGAGGACTTTGATTTCTGCCTATCCATGCCTATCATCAGAAGGATGAAGATTAGCTGGAATCCCTGGAAAAAGAAATGGGTTGAGGATAGTAATCAACTGTATAAAAAGTTTAATCTTGTTGACTATCCAAGAAGGCCTAAGAACCTAGCTGATCCTAGTTTGGAACTAGATGAAGTGGTTGAGTACTTAGAAGAAGAAGAAAAAGAATAAGTAACAGCTGAAGTTCCACCTGGAGAAGAATCTGTAATACCTCCAATGGAAACAGTTCCTGCTGAAGAGGAAAGGGTTGTTATCTCTGCTGTTATCCCTGTTGAAATACCTCAAGGAGAGGAAGTTGTTGTTGAAAAGGAAAGGACTGAGGATCCTTCAGTTGTTCTTCGTGAGGAAGAAGCCCATCCCAATGCTGCAAGGAAATTAGTTTTTCCTGGTTCAGAATAGTAAGCATCCTTTAAGGAAGTTTTTGTTGAAGAGACTCTTTCTATTGAGAAAGAAGCAAGTCTGGAAGCTTATCCAGTGGAACAATCGGTTCCTGAGGTTATTCTTTTTTCTGAAGAAAGAATGGAAATTTACTTTCAACTGGCAAGGCAAGAATTTTCTGAAGAGATTAGGGATGATCCTGTGGATCTTGTCCATGTTCCTGAACCTCAAGAATCTGGAAGGGAAGCACAAGTTGAGGGGGAGGAAACTCGAAATTCTGATATTGTGGAAGCTGGGTCTGGTAAAGCTTCTCAACCTTCTGTCACTTTCTCTGTACACTCTCAGTATGAGTTCCCCATCTTTTATGATGTGAATGAGTCACATCAAGTGACTACAGCTGGAATGGATCTTTCTTCTATGTTTCAACTGAAGTCTTTAGCTCATTCAGAACCAGAATCAGATCCCCAACCTCAATCTGGATCAGAATCTGAGTCTAAATATGACTCTGACACTCAACCAGAATCTGAGCCTCTACCTTTAACTACATCCTTACCTGAGTTTCATTCCTTTGTAACCAAAGATGATCTGAAAGCTTTTGGAGAGACTATGTTAGCTGGTTTTGAGAAAATTGTCTCCACTCAACCTCACCCAGTGACTCAATTAAGTCAAGAAGATGCATCAATTCTCTTGGAAAATATTGTCTTTCATATTCAACCAAGGATGATCCAAGAAATTCAAGATGTCCGAGTAGAGAATAAGCTACTGAGTTCTGATGTTGAAAATCTGAAATGTATGGTAGCAAGTCTGCAGAATGAGTTATCTATGAGATCAGAGCCTGCTCCTGTTTCTGCCCCTGCACCTGCTGTTGTTTCACCTGAGTCTTCTGATTACCTCCTTGCAAGGGAGATTGTGTCTCAAGTTCATCCTTACCTTCTATCTATTGATGAAAAGATTGGAAAAAGGCACAAAAAGATGTTGGAATGCATGAGAGAGCTTGTGGAAACTCTGAATAAGCTTACAGATGAATACACTGGATGTCTGCAAAATGTTTTGAAACAGCTCAAAGTTCTAACTGAAGCTGTCAAGGCTTCACCTGCTTCTGGTCAGACCTCCACACCTTCTTTGGATGATTCTCTGCTGAGATCCTTGATTAAGGAAGAATTACAGAATTCCTTCAGTGGCTTGGATCTATCTTCTTTGTCAGAAGTAATTAAGAATAGTGATAGAGCATTGGACTTGGTTAGGATCCATTCAAAGATAGCCAATGATGCTCAACAAGAGATCTCCAAGAAAATAGATTTGTATCTTTCCCGGATTTTCTCTAAAAGTGACATGACAGATCACTTTAGATATCTTGTGGAAAATCTGAGAATACCTCCGGTGACTCAAGCATTTAAAGCTCAAGTTCAGAAACTTTCAGAGTTCACTAGATTGTTGGACAGATTTCTGGAGAATAAGGATGATTTTGAAAAGGCTATGCAGTATGGTGGTGAAATCATTACTGATTTCATCAATCTTTTGAAGCCATATCTTCATGTGCAGAGTACTGCTATAGTTCCTCCAGCTATTGCACCCCTTAGACCTGGACTTCCTACCTTAGCATCTACTACCAGGACAGTTAGCCAAGCCCTTTCTCAGATTCGGCCAGTCATTCTTGACCAACCTAAGCCTAGATCTTCTACTGCTCCTACTTTGGCTCCATCTGTTTTTGAATGTCTACCCTTACCCCCGTTTTCTACCTCTTCTATGCCTTCTTCTACTTCAGCACCAGCTCTTGCTGATGATAAAGGCAAGACAAAAATGGATCCCTAAAGAGTTTACCGCCTGTATTTCTTTTTGATGGGATGTCATTTCTTATTTCTAGTTTTTACTTCTCCTGTACTTTGTATTATGAATGCTTTGGTTAACGATAATTGCCGAGTTTCATTTCCTTTTCTCTACTTTTTGATAATCCCAAAAGGGGGAGAAAACCCTACAAGTATCAATTCTATAATATAATAAATGGGGGAGAAAAACTGCAAGTATCTGGTCTATAATGTTTTCGCTATGCTAGTATCTTTAATATTACATATCTTTTATATTCTGCCTATATGTGATTTTTGATCATCAAAAAGGGGGAGATTGTTGGACTCCTCATGTGTTAATCATGTTTTAATAATCACAAATCTCATTACTGTTAATTAATCTTGATCTTCAGTGCACATCTTGCTAATGCTCTTCAAACTACACAATAGGTGCATATCATGTTTTTATAGTAACAAATCTTATGGATGTTAATTACTATTTACAAGTTTTATGCATAATTACAATTCTCTCATATATTATCTCTAATGAGTAACCTTAACTCATATTCTACATATCACTGTCTTAGTCCAAATACATTTTTTTTGTCTAAGTATGGACTCGCCGTGAAAGACTCACCGTGACCAGACACTGTGACCACTCACCGTGACCAGACACCGTGAAGGACTCACCGTGACCAGACACCGTGACCACTCACCGTGAAGGACTCACCGTGACCAGACACCGTGACCAGACACCATGACCAGACACTGTGACCAGACACCGTGACCAGACACCGTGATCAGACACCGTGAAGAAGACACCGTCTCCATGATCACTGTGACACTGTTTCTTAAGCTTTTGTCAATATTATTTTAAGTGATGCTAACGGTCATATTTGTTGTCTTTAATGAAATTAATGTTATTTAATGTTAGTTGTTTTCTTGACAGGAAACCATATCTCGTACCTATGAAAAGGGAATCATTCCTACAGCCAGAACTCGTGGAATATAAGAAAGATTGAAATGCAGTACACGTGAAACAAGCACAAGTAGTGACGTGAAAGTGTGAATGTACAACAAGAAGAACTTGCATACACCAGAGAGCACTGTGCTGAGAGAGAAGAATGATCCTGAGCACAAAAGAGATTTTCAGTCTTTAAATAACTCTTATTAATGCAATCCAACACCACTGAAGAACACACGACGAATCAAGAGATCATTCTCACTCCTGTAGAAGACAAGCTGAACTACGACACTCTGTTTTTCAGCAGAAAAATCAGAGAAGGACTTAGAAGCACTCCTGCTGAATCCAACGAGTCCCGAGATGCATTGATAATCACTAGATCTTTCTAAACTCTTATCTATCTTCTCTACGTGATTTATTTATTAACTTTCGAGTAGTGTGGTGTACTCTTTATTTCTTATACACACACTGTCTCCTGCACTGAACTGGAGGATATCAAAATCCTCACTCCAAATATCTTATCACTTGTTTACCCACGTCAACTGTGGAAGAGGTCCTTGTGTGGCCTGGTCTTTGCTCTGTTTCCCACGTAGAACAGTGGTAGAGGTCCCTGTGTGGCCTGGATAGTTTTGTAAACTGTTGTTAACCCTGATCCAGGTTGTGGATCAAATTTATATAACTTTGAGAGGACTAAGTCTTAGCTTGATACTGAACCTCTTGTTATATCTGTTGTGCATATTTTATTTAAGTTTAATGTATACGACATATATTATATTTATTCCGCTACTATTACTTTAAAAATACAAAATTATTTTGAAGCTACTTTGATAGTTAGATTAGCAAGTGTTTACACTTATTGTAAATAAGTAGATTAGTTTCAAAAGTTAGTTTGATCTTGTTGTTAAACTAACTGAGACCTAATCAATCTTTGAGAAGCTAAGTGAACATTTACAATCTTTATAAATTCACTACAGTTTAAATTATTTTATAAATCGGGGGATTTTTAACTAGACAATGTTTTAACAGAAATTTTAATTGGAACTCAATTCACCCCCCTCTTGAGTGTCCACTACGACCAACAAAACTATTGAAAACAAATTCAATACTTACTTGGGAACAAAAATATCCCCATTTGAATTTTTTGGTGATACCAATACTCAATATCAATATGTATGCTTAGATGGATTATATATTTCTCATTATTATTGAAAATCAAATGTAAAGGTCAATTTGAGGGAATTATTTTCTATTTATTTTATTTTTAAGGAACTCTCCTACTCTTCCCACTTTTTCTAACAGAAAAATGATACCACATATTACACTTATAAATGATTCTTTAGTTGTTATACTATAATTATATGTGGGAAACCCAATTTAGAAGACAATAGAGACACAACCAAAGATATATACAATGTCCATACACTACCATTCATGTTATATCATGCTTATAATTTCTTATTTCTCAATTAGGGGAAATATAAAAATAGATTCCTTTAAAAGAAAAATCTAACCATCACACAACTAAATAAACCATCAAAATAGTTTGTGTATAATTAATGAAACTCCCCTTTTTTATCATGTAAGGCAAGCAGCACTCCCCCTTAGTAATTGAATTCAATAAATTCATAACAAAGGGATATAAGTTTGATTCTCATAACTTAACCTTTATATTTTAAATCTATCTAGAATTTATAAATTCATTGGAATTTAGTATAATGAAGAATTATTATCAAATTTTCTCTCCCTTAAGTGATTCACTCCTCTTAATCTATTTCTTAGAATTTGATAGACTCTATGAAGTATAATCTCTCTCTGATTCCCAGTAGTGAAAGCCTCAAGGTTTCTCTATTAATTCCCTATATATTAGTTACAAACACATAAAATAATGTAGAATAAGGAGAGAAATCTTGTTTTTTTAGTAACAACATTCATGCTTATAGCTTCCTCTCAACTTGGCTATTCCATTCTCAAAATATTAGCAATGAAAGTTTTCTTTGGACTCTTCCAATGAACTTATTATTTATATGGAATATATTTCCCCACCTCAATTTTTTGAACCTATATGTTTCTAGTTTTAGAAAGTTACCATAAACTTTTACCTTCCCTTTTAAAACCACTTTCTTTCCATTATACTTGGAAATTTTTTCATATTCCTCTAAATATTTAGCCAATTTCAATTTATTTTTCCAAACAACTAGGACTTATTTCATGAAATTATAAGTATTTTAAGAATATTCACATGAATTAACATTATATTTCTTTAGAAAAATCTTCCCTTTTTAGCATATGGAATCCATATTTCAAAAATTATTATTCATACCTCATATTTTTTACCTTCTAAACTACATCTACCATAGAATTCTTCTAAAATATGAAAAAAAAATGTGTAGATAGTTGTGGTGTAGATCTGGTTATAGGTTATTTCTTCTGAGATCTTTTCCATAGATTATAACTAAAACAACCCTTGGTTTTTTGTATTTCTTGGAAAAGACATATTAAACCAATAATAATAGGATTTTTTTCTATTCTTACCACCACACCAGAAAAACACTTGAAACATTTTCCTTTTGGATTGTTTCCAGATCTTTCCAGATTTTTGTTTTTATTATCTTGTTTCAAACCACACCTTAAATTTCTTAGGGGTTCTATGAAATACTTTGAATATACATCACTTATTTTTATGTGGAAGATTTACTATTAGTTTTCTTGGCCCACATATTCTCATTTTTTGATTTCAAATATGCACTATTAAATAAAACATGTCTATTTAGTACAGATTTAACATATCCAAGTGAAATTTTCTTATCATTAGTTTGATAAGATTCTTCACTGACCTATATAGCCTTATCTAAGTCTTTATTATCCTTATTCCACTCATGTTGTACTATGAGATGTATAGATTGTATTTCATCCAGTTCTTATTCCTTTAAATCCATTTCCATTCTGATATTTGTGATAATATTTTCATGTTAAACTTCTCTAAGATTATGCTTATTGATCTTATAAATATAGGCTTATTCCTTATTTTTTAGCTCTTCCTTCTCAGTAACCAATTTTTTATTTTATTTATCAATATTATTCTTTTCTTTCTTGAGGAATTGTATATATCTCATTCATAATTATAATTTTTTTCTAGCTCCCACTCAAGTTATATTTTTTCTTATCTATCATCACTACAAATAAACATATCATTTACATTATTTAAATGAGAAAATAAACCAACATCATCATCTAAATTAAAATTTGATGATGAATATTTATTTTGGTTACTCAAAAAAATACTCTTTTTTAAGTTATTATTCTCTTTCTTATCCCATTTGTGTTGGTGAGGTTTACCATCAATTGAATTTGAATTTGATTATTCAACCTTATTCATTGGATAATTTTTAACAAAATGACTAGAGTTATCATAGTTGAAAACCGTTAATTATTTCTTACTCTTTTAGTTCCACTTTACCTTTTTTAATCCTTTAAATATTAGATAAATAATTTTATTTAAGTATTCATGATTCTCATAATCTAAGTATTCAGATTCTTTAGCCTATTATTATATGACTTTTCATTTTCTCATGGATTCAAAATCCATTTCATATTTTTCCTTATTTATTAATGTAGGATAATTTCTCATCTCATAAGTTATGAGTATGTTTTTTAGATCATAAATTGTTAAGTATTCTCTTTCTTACAGGGCTTATATTTTTTTAATTAAATGGGTCTAGAAAGTTCCTCATCAGTTTTTTTACAATAATAAAATCCTCTAGCTTCTTTCCAAATCCTCATATATTTCTCACAATCTCATTTAACCTAGTAATATAGTTATTGATAATATCATCATCATTGATATTTATATCTTTATATTGTCTCATCCAAACATGAATTTTGGATTATTTTACTTTGACATTACCTTCATAGATACTTTTCAATTTTTTCTATATTTCCTTAGTATTATAGAGACCTGTGACCTTTGTGTGGAACTTTTATGATAGAAAAATCATGTTTTAATATTAATTTTTTCTATCTAACTCCAAATTTCTATTATCGGCTTGTGTCATAGAAGCATAATCATTAATGGGTGTAAAACCCATTTTTGTAGAATCTCTCACTTCTAGGACAAGTGATATGAGATATAGTAATTTTGTATTCCTCCATCTATGATAATTATTCCTATATAATGTGGGAAAACTTCAACTATTGATAGATTTAATTTTCTACAACTCTTATAATTATTATTGGATCTTTAGAGGGGACCTTACCTCTAATACCACTTTAAGTTCCTTAAGTCAGATGGATAACTGAGAGTGGGGTAAATCAGTGGTATCTTTTTACAAATTATCATGTTCCAATTCAACCTATGAAACTTTTTGATGTTCTTGATCCACTATATATTATATCTCAATCTCACATAATGTGAATTAGTAATATAATAGATATAAGTACATAGTATTTACAAGGTTCGACATAAAGACTCACTCCTTTTTATGTTGGTTGGTCCTCCAAACATAGATTTTTCATTATTAAACAAGTGATTACAACCATAGAAAATCATATTCTAGTCAACATAAAGTCTCACTTTGTTCTTCCTATTCCATAACCCACTGGAATAAAAAATTATCTTATTTAATGAGTATCCAAAAAAGAAATACCTACATTTTATCCTAGGTTTCTTATATACTAGAAGGTAATGGTATTCTTTTCTATGAGTATATGGATCATTAAGTCTATGTGTGTACCTCTTCAAGATCTTTAGAATATTCTTGGAATAGTTCTATTGGTCTTGAAACTCCTTCTAGATATGGTGAGATCTAGATTCTCCTCGTATTCTTAGAATACTTAGTATATATCCTTTAGAGACTTCAATCTTCATATCACATTTTTCTACTCCTCAATATTGAATGTATTTCTCTCTTTGAAAATATTGGGATGAGAATAAGAGTTTACAATTATCAATTTGTTTCTTTGATACCTAAACTATATATTTATATATACAATTATGAAAATACCATATTCAATGTTTCTATATTTGAATTATGGAAACCCCAAAATATTTAGTAGTAAGATCATCTCATTAAAATTGGTTAACTAATTCCCAATTTATCTCTCATTTAAAATTATTTATATTCATGCTCAAATATTTTTATAAATCTCATAAATACTTGGGATTAATTCTTACACATGATATATAAATATCCAAGATCTCATCAATTTCCTAAAATCTTGATTTTCTAAAAACATTTGATATTTTCAAGTCTTCAATAAATTTGATACACCACAGCAATCAGCTACATCATAATTAGCTATAGTGTTCACTTTGTATGTGTTGAAATTAAATACATGGTTTTCAAAGACTTTGTATAAATTGACTACATTAAAAAATGGCTATGTAACAATTGGTTACTTGGTTCTCATCGGATATGTAGCAACCAGCTACATTACTCACTTTGGCTACATGTTTTTTTCTGAAAACTCCTATGTAGTATATTTGACTATATGATTCAAGTGTGTGGATACGAACTTGGATATATATCATATTTGGATACATGGTAAGTTTGGATACTTGAATCATTTGACTATGTAGATTTTGATAAATGATAAAAACACTTACTTGAGTCTAGGATATTATAGGTTTCTCTCAGACTAACTCGTAACATCTTTATCCAAATTTCATCCCTTATTAATTACATCAACACTTCTCAAAAAAATTATAGACAATGATCCTTCATCCACCAAAAATTTAATTTACTTATTTTGAGTATCATCCCATAAATCATCACACTTAACATTGCCACATTTTCTTTAACTCCTCCACTTGATTTATTCAAGCTATATCATTAATAATCCTTCTCCATAAAATATATAAGTAGCTCAGACATATTTTGGACTTGTATGGATTCTTTATCAATCATGTCATTCGATGATTATCCTATAAAATTCATTACAATTCTCCAATCATCAACAAATCCACTGAAAATATATTGAAATATTGATAAAAAAGCAATACTTACTTGGGAACAACATATAGTTTAAATACATATAATGAATTATTTATGTTATGATGTTTAGATTCATTCAGTGGGGACTTTATATTGTGAATTTTAACTTCATATAGTGAAGATTTTATGTTGTTTAGTTTCAATTCATGTGGTGAGGACTTTATGTTGTTCAGTTTAGAGTCATTAAGTGGGGAATTATTCATCTAGCATGGTTCATCAAGAATGATTCCTCTTCATTAGAGACATAATGAATCACATACATGTTGCATGTATTTCAAGATTCTATAACTCTTTCAGGCCTTTAACTATCAACTTTTTGAGCCAATAATTAAATACAAAACAACCTTCAATCATATTTCCAAAAAAATAAAGTAGGGATAAAAATTGGAATGGTATTTTATAACTCCCTCTTTAGGTATCTTGATCTTTATAATCTCAATATGGTTATTTTTTAGTGAACATATAAAGTATGACACCACTTTCTCTAAGATAAAGTAATATATATGTTTTCATCTATGATTAATACATTTATTACCTTAATTATTTCATACACTTTGTATATTTTCATCAAGGAACTCACATGGATGAATCATATATTTATATGTTAATGGGTCCATTATCCCTTCATTTATCAACATTTAAATCCAGTCCTTAAATATGAATCACTTCTAGATTTTATGTTCTAAATATCAATGGTAAGGGAAGTAATCAGTATAGCCACTCAAATCTACCTCCTCGGGTATCCATGTTTCATCTATTATATAGTTATGGATAAAAACATTGTTTCCCTTATATTCCAAAATTTTCTTTATCCTCATGTTCACATGGTTGAATTTGACATCGGGGTGACAATTCTTTAATCTTAATGGATTCGAGGGAAAATGTTGAAGTTATTATTGAATGAGAAATCAGTTATGCTATATATAAAAATTAATATTTTTATTTTTCAATAAGAAACACTTTTAAGGGATTAGAAACCCTAATAAAATAACCATACATGAAATCACATTTCCTAAATAAAAATCAACAAACATCATTCCATAATGAACCTATCTTACCCTCACTGCCCACACCACACCATCCAAAATAGTTAAGAGGCATAAGAATTGGTTGGAAAGATCCATGAAAAATCATTAATATAATGATTCAGATATGGGAAGATGAAATCTTCAATGTTTCTATATATGAGACTCAAAAACACATAATAATCATTGAATGAATAGTTTCTCTTATGCACACCTACAAATCATACGTCCAATTGGGTTTAAATCCAATAATGATTGTCATCATTACTGAATTTTGGTAGTTTCTACTTATCCAATTTATATTATTCCAAAAAAATTAACCTAAATTCCAGGTATTGATCTTAGAGATTTTCTTATGTTTATTCTTTTCCAAAATAATCATAATATCTATTCGTTTCTTCCAATAAAAAATAAGGAAAACATTCTCATAATCTCAACTTACCTAGTAGACATTCATGTGTTGAGTCCTTAAAATAATAATTGAAACTTCCTCTATTTTGAGAACTTTAAATCCATCCTAAATTCTATATATTACTTTTTTGGGTGAGTTACCATGATTTTTAGTAGCTACAGTATTGCTCACAGTACTCCCAAGATCAAAAAATTTGCACCCAGGTATAATCTAAACATGAACCTCCTTGTTGATCTTGTTACCATTAGTTTTGGTAGATGTGAGTAATATTTATGGATTATTGGTTTATTTTCTTTATTCACTTTTTGGTTTCTTGTATCAAGATTTCCCTTTTTCCCTTTCTTCCTTCTTGTTTGGTATAATTCTATCACCTAAACTTCATCATCATAATATGTTGAAAACATATTGGAGGCTTCAACACCTGATCTAATTAAACAATTTCTAGAATACACTTGATAAGGGGGTGAAATTATAAAAATTTCTCCATTATAATGGGATGGGGTACATCACAATAAGTAGAATCATTGTAGAAAGATTCTAGCATTTCACCATGGAGAAAAAATCCTAAATTAATTATGTAATTATGTTATAGATATTCTTACTTTCTCACTATAATTGAGTGATCTAATATTTATTGTAGATAGACTTGACAGATGTATGGGTGTGATAGGTAGAATATGTGAAAGCACATTAGTCTTTCCCAATGGCATGATGGGTGGATGATGATGGAAGCCTAGATTAAAACCTTAGCGACCGGATCTACCTCTGAAATTAGATACATTCCATATAAAAATTGTATTCTAACGCATCAATAGGGTTCAAGACACCCTCTTTTAAGGTAGTTAGAGTATCAAAAAACTATTCTTCACCAATTATAGGAGAAAAGGATAGGAAACAATTTTGGGTCCAAGATGAGTATATAAGTGTATGATCATCTTTGTTAAAACTACACTCAATATGAATAAGTGAAAAAAATTTAAACCTAGATGATACCATGTTAATTGAAATAGATGGCCCATTTCATAAAAAAAATTGTTGGAATTAATATTCATCACTCGAATAATATAGATTGATGGGAACTAATAATTCCCTTTAAAAGAGTATCTCATTTGGTTTGATGGTGCTTGTGGTTTTTTTTATATGGAGCTCGTTCTCTTGTTTAGTGGTACGGTGCTAGTAGTCTTTTTTGGTGGTATGGTTCCCATTCTTCAAATATTAGGGGCATGAATTCCATGAATGTTTGGAATGTTTTTAGAACCCTTGAGAATCCCTCTATCACTTTTTCTTTCTAATTCCAATTCATATCTTAGGATCCAAAGAAGTAAAAAGTGGAAGAGTGGGAGAGGAATAATGAATTGGGGTCATGACTGGTTGATTTAGTCATGGCCTGATGAAAGGGTTATTCATATTAGGTATGATGGATTTATCTTAAAGTTCATACTTAGTTGGCATGTTTCCCATAATAAATTAAGCATTGATCTTATCAATATTCTTAACTCTAGCATTCAAATCATAAATACAATATTTTGTTAAGGAAATGTCACTATCTTCGAGTGGCGGTTAAGTTATTGAAGTTTCAACCCCTTTCCTTGTTTCATTATCATAATATCATTGAGTGGTTGGTGGTGAAATATTGGGAAGGGACCCCAAATCAGGGTTTTTCTATTTATTTTAGGTACATATTCCTCCCTCATATACCTCTATGTGAGTGGAATTATCTATGTGAAACTCCTATTTATCATGATCTTTGACAGTATCATATTCAATGGATAATACTATAGATGAATGTGAATGTAAAAATTCCCCATATCCAATGGGTTGTGGTAGACCCTAGGGTGTTTTGGGTGTATCTATGATTATTCTTACCTCTTGAGATGATATTCTATCCAATTATAGATATGATGGAATAGTACTTTGAAGACCTATTTATGGTTCGTATGATTCCCTTCATTAGTTAGGAGACTAATAATGTGGTCAATAATGCTATATTTGATAAATTATGAAGCTTCTAGCTAATGGTGATCTAGAATTGGCCATGGACCACTATCAAGGTATGGCGATGGGCCTCAGGGGTGTTAGAAGTAGCAAGGATATGGGTCAAATCTTGATTTTCACTATTTGAATACCTTGTATCATCTCTCCTTTGGGATTCCTTAGTATATATGACTAGGTATGGAATAGATTTATCAGTAAATTCTTGACGAATCTGGGTCACTCGTCGGTGATGATGACTATGGTGAATAAGATCACACCTAGGACAATCATATATGGATTATTATACATGGTTAATGTCCTATTTCATCTTATTAAGAGAGTGGAGGAAGGTATTGTTGTGATCTAGGTATAGAATCCTAAGGAGGTTGGATATAACAATAGGTGGAATATGCATCCCCATGTCTTATCATTGGTAGGATAGTCAATAGGGATTTGTCTCCTTGAGGCCATCACAAGTCACTTCAAGAGTTGGGATAAAGTCATTGAGATGGTATTCTCATACTAGGGTGTTCATCAACTGGAAATATAAGTACTAGGTGGGTGATAGTATATATAAATTCCTCGTTTTTTAGGTAATTATAGTAATGAAAATGGCATAGGATTGAGGTGTCATCAGTTTCCAATTATAGAAACCACCGTTGTTATGTGGGTTCCCCCAAGCTGGCTAGAGATCCTGATATATTATAGTATGATCATGATATATTCTATTTATATTCTTAAATAAACAATTAAAGTCATCATTATAGTATCACTAATAATAATAAATACTAAATAAAATTATTTTATATGGATTCACAATGGTTTTACCATTCTGTTTTTGACGTTTCATCACACCTTTACATTTTGAGTTAGTGGAAATATGATTTCTAAAGGTAGGTGGTTGTTAGGACTTTACTATTTACACTTTGTGTATGTGTGTTTTTTGAGAGTATGGGATTTGGGTCTCACCATACCCTTTACGATGGAATCATTTCCTCCTTCCCAATAATAATATTGTTTACCTATGGTATCAATTGATTAATAGCATGAATTTAAGAAGTCACTACACATGAGAATTATATTGAATCACATTTGACCCAAGTATATTCTCACTATATATCATTTATCCATATAATTAGTCACTCTAGAATTTATCACCTTCTAGGGATGAATTTTTCTCTTGTAAAAAGATGTAGGAGATATTGTGGTGTTGGGATTATACTCATTGTAACACCCCAATATTGGTATTAGATATATTTTTTAATTTATTTAATGTCTTGTGTTGTATGCTACACCAATATAATATTTCACTACACACAGAACCATCATATCTTTCAGTATATGCAACATTATGCTTGGTTTTTTTTACACACAATATCGAGTTCTTTTGATAGATTTTATTTCACGTAAGACCGACTTTATGTGAAAGGCTAAATATTATTATATTACCTTATAACCTGGCCATTATAATGGAGTATATGAAAAATATTAACTAAATTATGAAAATATTCTTTACACACACATATATATAATTAATTCTTTGATGAGAAATTAATTATAAATAAAAATAAAACCCTTTTTAAATAAAAGGAAATGTTTTTTTAACTAATTAAATGCAAATAAGTGATTTTATAAAATAATAAAATCACTATTAAGTATTTTATTGATTAATTATATATTTAATATATTCAATATAATGTTTTATATGTTTTCTATATATTGTATCAGAACAAATTCAATTTTTCATATAAAAGAAGTATTTTTCAAAGAATGCAGTTTTGCTGCATTTTGATGGCGCACCCATTTTAAATATATTATTTAATAAATTTTTATATTATTTTTGAAAAAATAAACTCCTTATTTGAAATCAGGGTACCAAAATTTACTTCGGTTGAATTTTTATTATTTTTCAAGTAAGTTTCATGTTTTGATGAATAGTAAAAAAATAGTGCATTTTAATTGAAAACTAATTTTTCGTCAAATTTATTTATTGTGTTAATATATATATTTGAATGGTTTAAAGTATAAATAGATAATATTTTTATCATTTTATATAATTTAGTTTATTGGCATTATTTTTACATTTAATTTAGATATAAAAACATTTCAATCTTTTACGTGTTTTAACTTTTAAACCCCATTTTCTCATTCCGACAATAGGATTAATTTTAAATTAATTACTAAAAATAATGTGTTATTAATTTTTAAAAATATATTCCATATTTTTAATTAGTAGGTAAAAATTATGTAAATTTATTTCTTTTATTTTTTGTCATTATGAATAGTAACTTCAGTAATTTTTATTAATATGGTAAAAAGGAAAATCGAGTAATTAGGGGTAAAAATAATATTATAAAATTTTCATAAAACATGTCCTAATAGCATTGGATGATTATTTTTAGATATAAACCATCCTTGGGTATAAATGGTAACCTTTTGAAGCTACTTATAAAGGATTGGGATATTTAATATATTTTATTTAAAGAAAAGTTAAATATGTCTTACTTAAATTTTAATAACTATATCATTTTTAATATAAGGTTATACATAATCTAAGTTAGAATATAAATACTAATATTAAATATAAAATGTTTTTTATTTATCATGGAAATCTATTTGTATTTTTTAGGATATAAATAATTATCGTAAAGTCTTATACAATAATGATACAGAAATTATTTAATTGATAAAAAATCTATAAAATAATTTTAATTAAAATGATAATGTCCATTAAAAGACCAAAAAACTTGACAAAATATTATTTTTGTAGTATATATATACCATAAAAATCCAAGAGGATAGTTATTGACCATTTGGATCCACGTGGAAAATATTATGATACTTATAATATTTTATCTAATGTAGTGTTAAAGTTTTCACATTCATTTTTTAATAAATATAAAAATTTTAATATAGGATTTTCCAGAAGATATATTCTAATATAATTATTATTATGAAATATATAAGATTTATATTTTTCATAATATTTTATTTTTATTTTTTATTCAAAAAATAGGTATATTAAATCATTACACAAAATTGATGGAGTAATTATTTTATTAATGGAAATATCAAATAAATGTTATTAAAAATATTAAAATAAATATAATTTTGGATAAATAGTATATAAAATTATTTTTATATATTACCTTAACCCATTAGTAATATAAAAAAATATTTTTTTCTAATTTAAAATCTTATATTTATATTTTTTAAAATCCATGAAATGAATAGTGTCAAAAAAGACACTATTGATATTTTGTCAAAATAATGTTTTATTAAATTATTTAAAAATCATAACATATTTTTAAAAATATAGAATAATTATTATATGGTATAACATATTATTAATGTTTCATTTATGTTAAAATTTACAATAAAATAATAAAAATTATACTCTTTTAATATTGAAACATTTGTTACCTTAGTTAGAATTAAAATAGAATAACTAAGGGTTAATTAAAATGATAAGGTATAAATTGATACAAAAACTTGTCTAAAAATTATTGGTTTATGATATTACAACCCTATCACATCTCATATTCTAAAATATAAATTTTTTTAGGTTTTTGGGTGGGATTTTATTTTATTATAAACTAATATTTTTGGAGATTCCAAAAGTGCCCCTCACCTCAATTACAAAAAGGCTCATCGCCCATCACTTATTCACTTCAATTTTAGCCTTCAATATCGGATATACCCTAAAAATTTCCCTTATAAACTTTCCTAGTTACATTCCAGTGGTTATGTTCTTCTCAAAAGACCAACTCTAGTGTATTTAAGAGGAGATCTAGAGGGAGATCATCAAAGAAGAGGTAATCTCCTCTATCGATTCTTTTAAAATTATTTCTTATTCTACTTCATATTCATGAGTTTATTCCATTATAAATTAATAACCTCATCATAACATATATTATGATATTTTATTATGATTATTTAACAACCATATTCCACCTTCTATCCATCCTATGAAAAATGAAATCACCATGTGTGCATACTTACGGCTTACCATCTCCACATCATGGTGTAATCTCTTTTTCATCACCACTTTACTTGGATAGTTATAATGATGGAAATAATAAATATATATAATATTATTATAAAATTATATTTATTATTTAAAAAAATATATTCCATCCACTTACATACCATTTCACAATTGTGGGAATGACATCGTCACTCGTGTGTATGTACAACCTACTATCTCCACAATGTGATGTGATTCATTCTACATGAGCTCTATTAAAGCATGAATTATATAAATATATAGACTGAATAAATATGATATAAATTATATTAATATCATTCTATAATTTATATAACTATAACATATGAATAATAATCGGAACTTATTCAAAAAAATATGCATAAGAAAATGAAGCAGTTAATATCTGAATTACGAGTAATAATGAAATGTTATTAAAAACGGGTGATAATATGATTATGCATGATTTCATAAAAATTAATATGATTCTATAATAAGTTAATGAAATTATTTAAGTCATTGTACAAGATTTTTGGATACATACAAAGGAAATCAGACCTAAGGTAAAGGGTAGTTTCGCAATATCATTATTATCCAAGATTGTTTATACATAAGTATTTATTAGGGTATATTTATCATCTACGTTCATGTTTCCTAATTATATATTATAAAACATTATTTATATTATTATACTATTTTTTTAAAACATTTTTACCCATTTTTTTTAATCTTTACTAAATGGTATGAAAGAAACCTTTTTCCGTTTTCGATACGAGGTACTTTTTGACTTATCTGTAAAAAGTACAAGAAGAGTGTTTTCTTTTAACTTATATGGCATGAACGAATTTCTATGATTTGATGTAAACATATTTCCTTGAATATAACCTTAAAATCTTAAAAGGTTATTTTTTTATAAAATGTTCCCTTTTAAAATTTCATGATAATTTAAAAAAAATAAAAGCAGAAAGGATATTTTCCTCAAAAATTATTTTCAAGTGATATCTCAAGATTATTTTCTATTTACATCCCTTGATATTAATTATTTTTTAATGGGTATATTTTTCATTTATTTTATTCCTATTACACTTATGGTTTTATTATGTTTATGATGGAATGGTATTTATGAAATCTATTTGTTTTACATGGATTGTGTTATGAGGGAATGATGTTTAAGAAACCCATTGTATTCCTTGTGTTATGATATGATGAATGATTTATGTTCTTGTGGAACACATATGTATGGTTTTCATTATGTAAATGGTAAGACCTGTATCTCCCTCCAATGCATGGGTAAATATTTATATATCTTGAGATAGATAGGGTTGGGATGGGAAATGATCTTGGTTCAAAATACAGGGCTATAATGGGAAATGATTTTGGTTTAGTAATACAAGGATGGAATGGGAAATGATCTTGGTTCAGTAACACAGGGACGAATTGGGGAGTGAACTAGGTTTAATAAAGGAATTTATCTGCTATGATGGTCTTGGAAATTAGCCTTGTCTAATATGGATATAAATTTATATACTTATGTTTTTTCCACAATTCCATGTTTATGTAAAAGTTATTCTTTTATGAATTATAACTTATAAATTTTCATGACTCAAGATTTCGATATTTGATATGTAGGGTATAATTTACAAATTTTATGTTCATATTCTTTTACCATTATGTTTGTGTTAAAATTCATATCTCCTTTGTTTACCCCTACAAGTCATATGAACTCACCCCTTTTATGTTTATTTTCCCCAGGATATGAAAAGGGTATTAAGTAAGATGTGTCAAAAATGGGTTCTAGTTATGAAGTAAAAAAGTATAAGATGATGTAGATGTTTTATGAACCAATTTTTTATGTTTCCGTATTTCTAAAGACACTAAAATAATACAGTATTTGGGTGTGCGTTTGTGTAATGTATTTTTTATTCTACAAAAAGGATATAAAATCCATGTATGTAAAGCATGGTTTGTTAGAGTTGGTATCAGAGTAAATTTTTAGTTAACCTTTGGAAACTAGTTTGAGAAAACTTTAGTGAGATCCCTAGAGATATTTTTAAGGATATTTCTAGTTATTTCTCTAAGGATAAGTCAAAGTATAGGTTATAATCCTTGAATTTTGGTAATGATAATGGTTATCCTAGGATTAAACCTAAGATATTAGAGATTGAAAATACTTTATAGTGATTATGTTGTTTTTGTAGAATTATTTTTTCATCTCACACTATTCTTTTTGGGTTTTAGAAAATGGTTGGAACCCAAATAAACCATATTTATGATGACAGTAATGGGTAATGAAATAATTTTCCTCTTAAACAACAAAATTTTATGGGAGATGGAATGGAAAATATTATCACTATAATTACACAAGTTATGAATCATTCTGG